>CM061919.1:78748318-78821207 GCA_031002005.1 Vandiemenella viatica
TCACATGGGATCAAAGTGAACATATCTATCTATCTATCTATCTATCTATCTAATAAACATCAATAAGTGCAGTGCAGTGTTATGCTAGTCACTTGTGAAAATACGATCTTTAAAAGGAATTACCACCCACAAAGAAAGCAAAAATAACAGATGCTGAGTGTCAGGCATAAATAAATGCAACACACCACACCAAAACATATATACATAATTGCCAGTAGAACCCACTGAAGATGCATCTGCACAAGAGTGAAACATTTTCGGGACATCAATAAATGCACAAACATTCAATTGCTTTGGTTATTCTTAACAAACGATAAATTTTTTAAAAAAGTAATGAGAAAAATTAAAGTAAAACCACCTGCACCTTATTCAGTATTGAATCCAGAAACTGGGTCTGATTCAACTTCAGAAAAAACAAATGGAGTATGGGTAGCACAGCCAAACATGAAGAAACCCCTGTATAAAAAAAGGATACATATAGATAAATCATCTATTCAACTGATATAAATACATATAATAAAATTATATTTATTAATTAAAATAATAGGATATAGTAAAATTAATACTAATCTTACTTCATGAAACAGTTTTAGCAACAGAACATAAAGAACCTAATAAAGAATATTTAGAATTAAATGATCATCTGCAATTATAGTTGTATACTCTCCAAAACCTTGTACAACAAAGTAAAAATAAAAATCCATATATAAAAGAACACTTATAAGTTAAATAAGGCAACAATATTCATGTACATAATGAAATTATTAAACTAAATACTGGGGTAAAATATATATATATAATTTGATTTGTAAGGTAAAGAATATTCTTTAGACATTTAGATGGCATCAATAAAAACAGCTGAGGAATACCAATAAATACAACCTTATTTGGTCCTTTACAAATTTGAATATACCCCAATACTTTATGTTTTTAAAAAAGATAACAAAACCAAATAAAACAGCAAAATAAAATTAATTAAAAATATAATTAAATCATATATCATCAATAGTACCTGTAATAATAAATTCACATATGCAAAATCTAAATTTATAGAACTTGTCTGCCAAAAGCAGTATTAATATTCTAATTTTTAAGATTATCTCTTTCTATGGTCCTTATGTACCAATAAAAATAAATATGTTCAAGATAGAAAGCGACCTGGCTTACGCCCATCTGAACGCAGATCATGTAAGATTTAAAGGTCTAACAGAGATAATTATATGACATCTCTACCATATATTTATCTTACTCCAACAACGAGGTCGCAAACTACTTTGCCTGTATAAACTCTCTAAAGTAATTACGCTGTTATTCCTGAAGTAACTTAATCTTTTATTCATAAGTTATGGATCAAAAAGCATATATTAATATTTCAATAAAAGAAAGTTTATTATTTTCTCTGTGACCATAACAAAATAAAGTTTAAATTTAAATAAAAATAAATAATAAATAAAATAATATTTATGATAAAGCTCTTGTCTTTTCATGTATATATTTTTATATATTTATCTTACTCCAACTTCGAGGTCACAAAATACTTTGCCGGTATAAACTCTCTAAAATAATTATGCTTTTATCCCTGAAGTAACTTAATCTTTTAATCAAAAGTTATGGATCAAAAATAATATATTAATCTTTCAATAAAAGAAGTTTATTTATTTTCTCTGTGACTATAGCAAAGTAATGTTTAAATTTAGATAAAAATTAGCTAATAAATCAAATAACAATTATGATAAACCTCTGGTTTTATTTTTCTAGAAATAATTTGAGCAATTTGACTTAAAAGTTAAATTCAATCAATTGATACGAGACAGCTAATTCCTCATAAAACCATTCATTCTAGCACTTAGTTATAAGACTAATGATAATGCTACCATTACACAGTCAAAATACTGCATCTCTTTAATAATCAGTGAGCAGGTCAGACTTTAGATTATTATCAAAAATACATGTTCTTGATAAAAAGGCATGTTATAATTTTGCCTAATCCTTACAAATCAAATTATCTTATATAAGATTTATACAAAATATTTACTTATTAAATCATTATTTTATATCATTTATTGTTTAAAAATTTATCTCCATATTATATTTAAATAGTTTATAAAATCATTATATGAATCATATGGACTAAAACGCAATCAAATAAATGCTTGATTTTAAGCCTATTAATACAAAATTTAAATACATATTACAAATTTATTTAGAGCTAATCTCCTAAATTACAAAACAACAATTATAAAAATAATACAAATAAAAAATTAAAATCATTGATAAAATTAAATTTTAACTAAAGAAACTAGATATATTAAATGACGAATAATGTATCGCTACTAAAAAAATTATAAATAAATACTCAACATTAATTTTTATTTATAATTAAATCCATTTAAATTGGGAATAGTAAATAAAAACGTACATTTTGATATACCCTAATACAAAAGGCACAATAAATAAAATAAACTTTTATATAATTAATGATAAAATTAATTTACTAGTAAACTATTGTTAATAATGTTTTCTCTATAAAATATACAAACATAAATAAATGAAATTATTTTTAATGTAAATTAAACAATTATAAATTAAAATAAAATTTTATTTTAAGATGTCTTGAAGTGCACAAGATTAAATTCATTGCAAGTGAAAAATTAACTATCCTCATCCTATCCTTCTAGGTTCACTTTCAAGTACACCTACTATCTTACAACTTATCTCACCTAGAATAATGTGAATGACAGGAGATGTGTACACATTTTAGAGCTCAAATCGTATCAATAAGGTTATTAATATTACTTTTAAATACATTTTCAACAATATTAAACAATATTATTCATATACAATAGAGTCTCACTTAACTGACCTTCGCTTATCCGACATTCTGTGTTTCCAACTCGTAAGATACACACACACACACACACACACACACACACACACACACACACACAACACACCACACTACAAATCTATTTTCCTTACCAGCATACCATTTGTAATTATACCTGACTGTACTCTATTAAGTCAAACAACAATGAGTCATGCGCTGTGAATACAACTATCTGCTGCAACCCGGTCATTGTTGCAGTAATTGTCTGATTGTAATATTTGTCGCGTTGGAACCGGGCAGGTGTGAATTCGAAGGTTACTTGTCAATGAACACAGCACTTAAACTGAGAACAGGTTTATTGAGAACTCAAACATACACGCAGCACTGACTGCCTCTTGGGCAGAATGCTCTTCTATTTATACACAGATAGAACGTACTAGAGATTACAAGAGTAGTTAACAAATGAAATGTGTAGAAGTTACAAGTGACCTTAGGAAACATGTAGAATCTTCTGGAAATAATAAACAGAATTAAATAATTTTTGTCAGTGGGCGGGATTGAACCGGCGACCTTCGGTACCGCAATTCGTGACGCTACCCGCTGCGCCATGCTGGCAGACACGGCGTTCATGCGGCATTGCTCCCTCTCCTGAGGAAAACAGCGTCCCGCTGTTAGATTTCTTTTGGGGCACGCTGAAGTGTCCTGGATCTTGATCTTGTCGTGGGTCCTCTGTATGGCAGTTCTGGAGGGCCCCTCCTGTTTGTACTATTATCTTCCTGTCCGACTTCCTCAGTATCCAAACCGTCCTCAGAGTCCTTGAACAAGAAGCTGGTTGTGCCTAGCTGCTCGTCAGGATTGTAGTAAGGCTTCATGCGGAGGACGTGAACAATGTCCCTTCGCTTTCGTCGTTTCGAAGACGGCTCATAATCCTCGACTTCGTATGTGACGTCTGACCGGCGGCGTATGACACGATACGGACCAAAGTACCGCTTCAGTAACTTTTCTGATAGCCCAACCTTCCGGACAGGGGTAAAAATCCATACGAGATCTCCTGGGTTGTACGCAACAGGTCGGTGCTTGCCGTCATACCGCTGACGGTCCTTCTCCTGGGTGGCCAGTGTTCGTATGCGAGCCAGCTGTCTTGCTTCTTCGACCCTGGTAATGAGCTGTTTTATATAGTCATCCTGAGTGTCGTCCGGCTGGAATGGGAACAGCGTATCCATTGTGGTCTCAGCTTCACGGCCATGGAGCAGAAAAAACGGAGTGAAGCCTGTCGTATCTTGCCTTGCTGTATTATAAGCAAATGTGACCACTGGCAGTATTGTATCCCAATCCTTCTGCTCAACATCCACATACATCGACAGCATATCGGCTAATGTCTTGTTGAAGCGTTCTGTGAGACCGTTTGTCTGAGGGTGGTATGCAGTTGTCATCCTGTGGACAACGTCGCATCTTGACATGACCTCTGATACTAGTCTTGACTGGAATACCTTTCCACGATCGGATATCATCACACGTGGTGCTCCATGCTTCAAAATAATGTCTTCTACTAGAAATTTTGCAACCTCTGGAGCTTCTGCAGTCGGCACAGGTTTGGTGACAGCGTAGCGCGTGAGGTAGTCGGTGCAGACTATTATCCATCGGTTACCGGTTGTCGACTTCGGGAACCTCCCCAAAAGGTCGATCCCAATTCGGTGGAATGGAACTGCTGCAGGTGGAATTGGTACTAGATGACCTGGAGGTAATTGCGGCACATGTTTCCGTCGCTGGCACTCTTTACAGTGACTCACATAATGCTTGACAGATCGGTAGAGACCCTTCCAGTAATACCTGCGTCTGATTCGGTCCAGGGTCTTCACAAATCCCAGATGACCGGATATTGGAGCGTCGTGGAAATACTTGAGAATAGCTGGCTGGAGATGAGCTGGAACGACCAGAAGCCACTTGGGGCCTAGTGGATCGTAGTTGTTCTTATACAATGTCCCATCTATCAATTGAAACCCTCCTTTGGCCGGTTCTCCTTTCTCCAAGGCGTCTATGGTTCTTAATAACTCTGAATCTTCCCTCTGTTCAGCTGCAACGTCACCTAATTCAGCGAGGGCTGAAATTCCATTCATGCTGTTGTGTTCTATTAAAGGATTCCTTGAAAGGCTGTCGGCATCCTTGTGTTTGCGTCCGTTTTTGAATACCACCGTGACGTCGTACTCTTGAAGTCTAAGTGCCCATCTTGCTAGTCGACCTGATGGATCCTTCAAGCTGGTAGCCAACATAAAGAATGGTGGTCTGTCACGACGGGTGAAAGGTTTGCCGAATAAATACGGACGAAACTGTTGGCTAGCCCAGACAACTGCGAGGCATTCTTTCTCGGTTTGTAGAGTAGTTTTATCTCGGGCTTAGAGAGTACTCTTGATGCATAGGCTATCACCTTCTCAGCACCTTCCTGAATTTGCACAAGCACTGCCACCGATCCATAACGCTGGCGTCAGTGTGAAGTTCAGTTTCTGCATTCTCGTCGTATAAGGCTAGAACTGGTGCGGAAGTTAGAGCCTCCTTAAGTGCCTGGAAAGATCTTTTCTTTAGTTTCATCCCAGTAAAACTTGGCGTCTCCCTGCCAAAGTTCTTGCAGTGGACGTGCCATGTTACAGAATCCTTTTATGAAACGCCCGGAAGTATGAGCACAGCCCAAGAAAGCTTCTCACATCACGAATGTGCTGAGGAGTTGGAAATTCCATGACTGCCCTTACTTTATCTGGATCAGCGCGGACGCCATCTCCGTTGACCAGGTGCCCCAGGATTTTTATCTCTTTGGCGACGAAGAGGCACTTCTTCGGATTGAGGCGGAGTCCTGCAGTCTGAACACACTTCAGCACCGTTGACAGGCGGACTCAGATGTTCTTCAATGTTTTCGAGAAAACAACAATGTCATCTAAATAACAAAGACACGTCGTCCACTTAAGGTGTCGAAGTAAGTTGTCCATCATGCGTTCGAATGTGGCCGGAGCGTTGCATAATCCGAATGGCATTACTTTGAATTCATAGAGGCCATCAGGTGTAATAAAAGCCGTCTTTTCTCTGTCAGCTTCGTCAACCTCGATTTGCCAGTAGCCTGTCTGCATGTCCATGGTTGAGAAGTATGTAGCTCCTTTCAAGCAGTCTAAGGCGTCGTCGATGCGCGGCAGTGGGTAGACATCTTTCTTTGTGATTTTGTTCAGCCGCCGATAGTCGACACAGAATCGCCACGTACCATCCTTCTTCTTTACGAGGACCACCGGAGATGACCAAGGACTCTCCGAAGGTTGAATAATGTCATTATGCAACATCTTCTCCACTTCCTCTCGAATTTATTCGCCTTTCGACTGGTGACAATCGGTACGAGCGCTGGCTAATGGGCGGATGATCCCCAGTATTGATACGATGCTTTATCGTGGGCCGTTTCGTCTGACCTTTTATTTGCTGGGGTGTGAATACACCAGAGAATTGCCGTAGTATAGCTAACACCCGGTGGTGTTGTTCCTTGGTCAGGCCGGACCCTATTGGCAGTTCCATAGTTGTTTCCTCAGCGTGTTGTCGGTACTAGTAACAGAGCATGGATCTTCGTTAATGACGTTGAGCTCGCCCTCCTGGACTGGTTCAGCTGTCCCTATGCACATTCCCTTGGGGATAATTTGTGACTGCTCGTGACAGTTGGTGATCCAAATGTCTCCTCGACCACCGATAATGCTTATGATAGCCGCTGGTATGTAGATTTCTTTCGTGAGCCTAATAAACTTTCTACTATCGACAAGCACTTCAAGGTTGCGGTCGTCCGTGTTTTTGACTGGGACTCTTCTCATTGCGAACGGCGGGATTGTCACGTTGTCAACGGCGAATAACTTCCCAGAAGATTCTGTGTTACGTGTACCCGTCGCAACGACTTCTTCAATTTGCAGCTCAGATGTTCCACAGTCAATGACAGCTTGGGATGCCTTAAGGAAGTCCCATCCAAGGATGACATTATGACTACATTCTGTTAAAATGACAAATTCAACTGGCTGGGTCCTGTTGTTGATGGTTATTCTCGCGACACAAGCTCCAGCTGGCTGGACGTACTTTCCATTTGCGACCTTTAGCACAGTTGCCCCCGTATCACGGAACATTGTCTTCTTTAGTGTGCGACGATAATTGTCCGACAATACGGAGAAAGAAGCTCCTGAATCAACCAGCGCCCGGACAGGTTGGCCGTCGATTATAACGTTGATGAGATTTCCCGACATCTTAGTGACTGTCATCCATGGAGGATTTTCATCTGCGGCGGCCTCACCTCCGTAGATGGTCGCCTTGCTTAGTTTTCCTGCGTGCGGCGGCTAGGGGAGCGGCTGGTAGCTCTGTCCGGCGACGATGAACGGCAGCGGCGCGTCGGGGATCGACCTCGTCTAGGGTACGGCGATGGGCTTCTTCCCGTAGGTCGACCCGAACTCGTCAGCGGGTGGCTGCCTGGGGTAGAACTGTTCTGATGGCGGACGTCTTGCGGCAAAATAATCGTCAAATACTCGTCTTCTCTCTCTGCAGTATCGTACGACATGTCCAGGGCGCCCACAGTGGAAACATACTGGCGCGTTGTCTTCTGTCCTCCAGACGTCCGTTCGTCTGCGGGACGTCATAGGTGCCGGAGGATTTGGTTGTGGCCGTGTCGGCCGGTTCCTAGGCTGCTGTTTGGCAGCTGCAGCATACGTCATATCAGGGCGAGGCCATTCTTCACGTCGAGTGCGATTGGCTCGGCAGACAGGAGCTATTGTCTGAAATACCTCTTTTTCCGCCGCGTCGGCTCCTTCATGACCCACTGGGCTTACATTCATGGCCATGATCTGATGCTCACTCGGTTCAAGAGTCCCAGCTGCCATGAACTGTTGTAATTCTTCTCTCACAATTTGTCGTATGAGAGACGCAAAGTCGTGCTGGTCTTCCACAACTGCCATAGGGACTACGTTGGGAAGTCTGTCATACTTCTTTCGCCCAACCCTCCTTTGTTGCATCTCCTCAATCCGCTGGCACCACTTGATGAACTCTTCCGTCGTAGCGACGTCTTTTAGCAGAAGAGCTTGGTACATGTCTTCTGCAATACCTTTCATTAGGTGCGTGATTTTGTCGGCTTCAGTCATATTCGGGTTGACTACGTTGCATAGGGCCAAAACATCCTGTATGTAAGATTGCGTCGGCTCCCCATGTCGTTGGGCCCGGTTCTTCAGTTGTTCTTCCGCCGAGCGGATTTGTCGCTGGTGGTCCCCAAACGTTTTCTTAAGTTCCGTCTGGAACATTTCCCAGTTATTCAGTTTATCTTCGTTGTTCTCGAACCACTGCTGGGCGGTTCCGTCCAGATAGAAATAAACATTTGCCAAGCACATGGTATGATCCCACCTGTTGTACTTGGCGACTCGGTCGAACCCTTTTAGCCATTTGTTAGGGTCCTGTCCAGCGTCTCCAGAGAACACCGATGGGTGTCGAATGTGCAGCTGGCTTGCCGCCATGGGTTTCCTAATGACGCGGACCTTCGGAAGGACGTACTGAGTATATCCTTTGTAGTCCGGTTCCAGTCCGTGTAGGCGGCGACTTTTACGTTGCCTAATCGGAGCCACGATGATGCAGCTGTTGCACAGGGTACCCGGCGTCTCCACCAAACTATGTCGCGTTGCAACCGGGGCAGGTGTGAATTCGAAGGTTACTTGTCAATGAACACAGCACTTCAACTGAGAACAGGTTTATTGATAACTCAAACATACACGCAGCACTGACTGCCTCTTGGGCAGAATGCTCTTCTATTTATACACAGATAGAACGTACTAGAGATTACAAGAGTAGTTAACAAATGAAATGTGTAGAAGTTACAAGTGACCTTAGGAAACATGTAGAATCTTCTGGAAATAATAAACAGAATTAAATAATTTTTGTCAGTGGGCGGGATTGAACCGGCGATCTTCGGTACCGCAATTCGTGACGCTACCCGCTGCGCCATGCTGGCAGACGGTACACTGGCGTTCATGCGGCAATATATTTTCAGGACGATCTTTAAGCTACAATAAAAACAAAATTGGTACTAGAAAAGAGACATTCAGTATTTCATATTTGTTTTCTTTCTGTTTGAAGAAACATCTTTATCCAGTTTAGAATGTAGGGAGAAACCTTTTGCATTCTGTTCTCTAAGCATGAACTTGGTCATTTACACTGGCGGAAATTAAAATCCCAACATCGAGACGGAATTGAGATAAATGAATGATATTTGGCCCCATATGAACAATATCAAAAGATTAAAAATTGAAAATCTGCATAAAATAGAATGAGAATTACAGGGGTATTTATTATAGAAAATTGCTGGGTTTTTATAGCATGTAAGTGTTGAACAGTGCGATATAACATGACTGCTTTTGGCCACAAGTTCTTGCTGATCAAGTATGCCGAGGCGAAGAGCGACGACCTCCTACACCCTAATGTCTAACTGTGAAAGAGGTCAGAGAATTTGCGTGTTTGAAACGGGTATATCATATCGTGAAATCTTTAGAAAGATTGGCCGTAGTGCAATGTCAGTGTACTGACTTGTTACACAGTGGATGAAAGAAGGATCTAGCAGGCGCAGTTCCATACTGTAGCACGCAGGATTGTGGCGTACTACAAAATATGTAAATATTTGTATTTAGTTATTTTTATATTCAGATTATATTAATATTTAATGAATATTAAGTAATTTAATTCTCCGATCCGCGTAATGGATATCCCAGGCTGCCATATTTTCTTAAAATTTATCTGAGTAAAGAGGTTGCTACTTGGAGGGGCAGAAGGGATTTTGAAGCCGGCAACGGTAAATTCTACCGATGGCGTGGGATGCTCCTAGCCCTTGTCCGCCCGGATTCAACGGCCAACCCCAAGGTCAGTGCATTGACCCTGCGCAAGGTTACATGAACATCACAAGGGGTGACAGACACGCGGGAAAGGCCAGAGCGAATGGGGTGACTTCAAACCTCACGTGGTTTTGGGAAGAAGTTAGACATCCAATGCCGTATCATATATGGGGTCTATCGATGTTAATTCATGGCTTCCTTTTTCATGTGACAAAACTTCTGGAAGGAGTTTTGGGGAAGAGAAGCAGAAGCGGCCATACTGGCATTCTGTGGTCAGCAGTCGCCGTGTCCAGACGTCATAGCGCAGAGTGGCACTATGCTGGAGGGTTCTGGCTTCGACCACAGGCTGGTCGTTTGATGCTGTCCATGCACTGATGGTGCAATTGGTCTCCGCCACACGCCGCCGCTGCTGTTGCTGATGATTATGGTAACGTGTTCCATCGCCCATCATCGTCTCATGGTTTGGAAAGACTTTGAAGAATCCGTAATCGACCCATGTGACAGGATCTCTGCTCAATTCCATTTCAAAAGTTAGCTGGCCCTAAAAGCTAGCTGGCAAATAACCTCATGAACTTTAAAGCTCCTTGTAAATTCAGTCGAGCCTTATTCTTGTTCATATTTTAATTCAAAAGGCGCCCAAGGGATTTTATCCACTATACATATAACATATTATTGTTGGCTTGTGGCCACGATGTTATCATGTATTTAAATTTCTGAATGAAATATTTAACATTTAATTTATGTTTGCTATCTTCAGGCAGATTGTAAAGCCGGATTGTGCTTTTGCTTGCAGATACACGTAATGTCTAACGTAACGTTAAATGTATCCGGCTATGAGCCATAAAAAATAATAAATTCAGCATTATATATGTTTTATTAACAGCAATCAAGATCCTTGCTATCTAAATATTAATTTCTTATTAAAATCAAGAACCACTAACATTAAAACTTAAAGTAACGGCAATCACCCCCTCCCGTTACAATACAGATGAAAAACAGCAGGTGAAGACCGCCAAATTGTGTGGGTGGCTATGGGTGGATGACTGCAAGCCAGATCCAAGCAGTGGTTACAGTGAGAGTCACCCCCTGAAGATTGTAAATCAATTGCTTCAAGCTGAGTTACACTCTCTGACGCCTATGCAATGTGATCCATTAACCTGATTTCATTGCCAGCATCGTGTAATCTGATGTAATGCCAAACGGAAATTAACACGTGAACGGTGTACATTTGAGGTTAGACTCGTTTCTGTCTGTGGCAATGTGGTAATCGAGAGTATGTTCGCAAGCGTAGTGGAGAAACAGCTTACCCTGCTATGACTTCAGAACGTTCCACAGGTGCAGCCACTGGTGTCATGGTTTGGCGGCAATCAGTTTCGACAGCAGGACTGAGTTGGTAGTTGCTGAAAGCATATTGTCAGTCCACCACTATGTGAACGGGGTGCTGCACCCTATTGTGATACCCTTCAGGTCCACCATACAAATCGCATCTTCCAACAGGATGCCCGTCCTCATTCTGCGGCCATCGCAACACAAGCCTTGCAGGGGGTTACGATCGGAATTTGGACTGCATGGTCCCCAGATTTGTCCCCAATAGAGCATGTCTGGGATGCCAGGAGTAGACACATTACATTACATGGTCACCCAGCACAAACTGTGCAACAGCTGATTGCGAAAGACATGCAGGCGTAGAGAGACAAATCCCAAGAAGATATCCGAACACTTATTGATTCAATGCCGGCAAGGATTCACTAATGTATAGGTGCCCATGGTGGCCGCACGTCCTACTGACAGTTGTATCTGAAGGTAATAAACTTAGCCTGATCAGTTTCAATTTGATGTCATTTCTTCTGGGTATGACCCTGGATATATTTCACAAAGTTTTATAAAATTCCACCATTCCTGCCTGGTTGCTGAGATTTTAATTTCAGCCAGTGTAACTGCTCGTATCCCACTAAGTGTTACGTCCTTGGCTATGTTTTGGGTATGATCATGGGTCTGAAGTATTACCCATTTGGCAGAAAGTTTCAAGTAGGTAAATGGCTACTTTGTCCAGGGTATTCCTTTGGGACTTGTTCACTGACGTGGCAAATACTAACCACACAGGTAACCGCTCCCTTTACATTTGCAAAGGACGGCCGCCATCGTTTTCAGTTGTTTGAAGGTTTACGCACGGAATAATCACAACCGTACTCTTGGCAGGGCAATCCATCACTTTGACGGTAATCAAGTTGGGGCTTGTTTAGGGGCAAGAAATAAGTTTTTAGGGTCACAGGTCTTTACTGAGTTGTTTGATCTGATCTATTTCCTGAGTATGAAATTTTTTTGACCTTATGAAGTCTGTTTGGAAACGTAGTCCGCAGTAAGTATTCACTAGAAATAGTATGGTATTAAAATACTTCTTTTAGTAATTTATTTGGAATGTTGTGACAGCTGCATGAATTTCAGGGCTCTTAATTGTTTCGAGATTGTTACTAATGTCGATCGTATTTGAGAGATCAACCTTTCTGCACTAGCTGTTGATTTTATCCCTAATCTATCTCCCACTTGGTTAAATGTTTCTTAAATAATTATCAGAAAATACCTCCAATTCACTACGTAAGAATTTTTCTAGGTTTATTTTCTTTCTTCTGAATAATTTTTCTCTTTCGTATTTAATTATATTCCAAAATAGCCGTTAGATGATGTTCTTGATCTGCCCTTTCTTGATATTTCATAATATAGCTTGTAATAAACTTTTTAAGTACAGTTATCAGATTCTCTTGCTTGTAACACGTCTTGTAAATTAGGTATATACTAGCTGATTGGTAAGGATTTTTCTAACCATTGTTTTTCCAAAATATCCTTCAAAATGTGTTAGAGAAATTTACAAATATGTGGCTTTCGGGAGGACGCTGGTTCAACTCCCTGCCATACCATCCAGATTTTCACTTTTCATGGTTTTCCGAAATCACTCCAAGCGAATATCGGAATGGTTCCTTGATAAAAACAAGGCTTTATTACCCGCCGTTTTTACCGTCGAATTCTCTTCCTGCCAAAACGACCTCTACGTCGACGAGTCTTAAAACCCTGAACAAAAAAATATAAATAAAATTCAAATTTCCATTTAAAGTCCTGTGGAGAGTACAAGTATAGCATTTTTCACTTTATCAGGGAGGAAAGCGTATAACACACACGTTTCTTGGTATCTTTTATGCGTGATTTATCTTTTATTATGTTAGTTTGAAAAGTCGGGTATTCATTGAAGTAAATTTAGTCACACAGTGTTTTAAATCTTATATAATTTAACTGTTTATGTGCACTTCTCTATGTGCAGAGTAATCTGCCGTAGGCAACCATTTGAAAAAACCTGTCACTATCTTCAGAAAATCGAGAAAACAAGGATGCCTTTACACGCATCGGTATTTTGAGACCAGAACATTGATCTCCTCCCAGCACCTTGTAGCTCCTGGTTTCCAGTCCAGCGATGATTTTGAGAAAATGTGTACATTTTATTTCTCATTACTTTACTCAGGTTAGATATGTCTACGTACAGAACAATGCAATTGCATGCATCGATAAGGAGGAAAAAAGATGATAGTTCGTGCCTTCTTAGGAGTTATTGATTGTTAAAGTACCAGAAAACCTTGAATTCGTCTCAGAACGATTGTTTGTATAACGCTGACTCTAGCTGTTGTCGCTTAGCGTTCAGGGGTCTACGTACCAGTTATCTTTGGACTTGTGCCGACTCTTCTACAAGCTTCCAAGCTGGCACTGATTCAGGGTTTTTCTTTTACACACCGCAAGTATGTGGTTTATATCGTACACGTGTACGCAAAAATGGCACGTGTAGGTCTTAGAAGGACCAAACGAGAATCAAGAACGAACTGAAAAATTGTGAAGGCAATTTAACTAAAAAAGGATTGAAAAGAGATATAATCAAAACTGGTAAAGATACATAGGACCTATAGAAAGCTGCTGCCTATAAACTTTGTATCACAAAATAAATGTTTGCGTTGATGACTCAGAGAAACTGCAAGAAAAGTTTGAAGAATTAGAAAAAGTGTAGTTAAAGCAGAAGCCTCATACAGGTGAATTAAACAGGGGCGTAGCTACTATGGGGCTAGGCGGTGCAGTGCACCGGGGCCCCTACCCTCAGGGGACCCCTACACTCAGAGGGCCCCCTAACATATCTCTGGAGGCCCCAAAACGCACCTCTGGGGGCCTCCAAGCGCAGTTCAGAGGCCCACGAGCCTTCATGGCAAACTAGCGACCTTTTTTTTAGCTCTGCTCTACAGTCGTAGAGGAAGCCCCTCACTAAAGGCCCTCTCACTGCCCAGGGGCCCCACAACCACGGCTCAGGGGGCCCCTAAGCATAAGCACAACTCAAGGCCCCATCCTCAGCTCAGGGGACCCTTACCAGCAACACAAAGCAAACAAAAGATCGCCCATCTGGCCTGAGGACCCAAAATAAATATTTTGCAGGGGGGCCCTTGTTGACCTAGCTACGCCACCGGAATTAAACGTAATTTTGCAGAAGGAAAGAAAAGCTATACAAATTTTATGGATGGGAAACCATTTGTAAGCCCAGAAAATAAAAACTTTTTTTTTTTTTTGCTTATGTTTATACGCCTTGTCGACGTTGATGTAATTAGAGGCGGGAAACGACTGGGGCAAGGAAAGCAAAGGAATGTAGTAATGGCGTTTTGAGGGAACCATGCCGACGTTCACCTGTACTGAATTGGGGAAATCATGGAAAACCCAAGTCTGGATGGCCGAACGGGGATTCAAACACGCGTCCTCCGAACGAGAGGCTAGAACGTTATAGCTCACCCAGCACACTCGGTAAAAGGAAAGAGCTGACCGAAGAAAAGAAACGACAGAAAATATTCGATAAGGATGCCAGGAACAAAGTCCCAAAAGAGAGGCTGATGTGATTGATAAGGACGTTTTGTTTGAGGGACAGAATACGACACAGCTTTTTTTAAAAAAAAAAAATTAAAATAAGACAATAGGAAGTGATGAGTCTCTGCATAGAAGGGCTAAACTCTCCATAGGAAAAAATAATGGAGATAGCAGTCAAATTGATATCAAAATTTTTTTATACAGGAGATCATACCCAGCAAAAGTGTAAACCATAGCACTATAAGTTTGACATTACATACTTCGAAATTACTGACCAACCAACAAAATGTATTTTTAAGAAATAATAATAATAATATCATTGCTTATGCGGGAGGGAAAAATTGAATTAACAGTCGTTATTGCTAAGCATAAAAAACGATTTTGGCATATGTTAACCACCAGTATTTTTTACCTGTGATGAATACTGTGACTCTTTGAAGTCATTAATTCAGATAAGAATCTATTATGACTGCATTGTTATGAAGCTTATTATAATAATCCTAGTCTGGCGGTCTTACATACGAGTATAATGTTTACCGCCGCGGTTTATTAATTATTCGAGAAGAAATAAACGGCTCGGCGCAAGAATTTAGGGCTGTCTGCAATAATTTATTTTGTGTGTGCAGAACAAACATTTTATACGAGATACCGAGGCACAAGGGAGTCTTTGTGGCTGTAACACTGGATGCCCAGAAATCCTTATCAGGCACCGTGCAGGGATGCAGCTGGGCCTACACGAAAGCAATACGGGGGGCCTCACCAGTGCTGACGTTGATGGATGATAATTTTCCGATTGGTTGCATAGAATTCAGGAGGGGATACCGCGAACTAACCGGACAAAAAACCGAGAATTCCTGTAGAGGGAAAGTGGATATGGGTGTCATTTTCTTTTGTGTTGGCGTTGCCCCATCTGTAGGGGTGCAAGTCTCTACCTTAGGCTACGGCCACACTGGCGTGTTTTCACGCCAAATTTGTGCGTGAAATCCTGTCGAAAATATGAACTACATTGAAATATATGAGACCGGCCAGACAGGCGTGATTTCACGCAGCGGGACGTGGGAAAAGGTGCGTGTTTAAGATCGCCCGCAGCAGAATGCGCCCAGACCCATTCGTTAGTGGGATTTCATGCTGTAGTGCGTGGCCACATTGGCAGGAAAACGCGCCGTCGTTTCTAGCTCTTATTTCTTGAATTTTCGTTGTTTTATATTAACTAATATTATGGAGTGCTTAGATAGTGAACTTATAATACTAGAAGAGCAAAAATACCCCTGTTTGTACGACCCAAAACACTTATGTTTCTTTTTGATGTAGTGTTTTTTCACTGTAGAAAGGCGTAGTTCAAATAAGGTAAAAGACATCCAGTAGTACTCGAAAAAATTTATGGGGTTTTCTTTTAATTTTGTTTGTAGGAGCACAAATTTTCCCTTCGTTGACCTGTCGCTCAGTATGGGATGGATCCAGTACTTCCTAGTTCCACGACGACGGCAACGCACAGCTATTAGCGAGGCACATAATGCAATTACTGCATTCTTATAACTTTCTGAAATTCTGTTCATAATTTCAACACCAGTCGAGTTGACAAGCAGAAGATGATTGAACCTTTCTAGTGGGAAAAACTGCTGGTTTGTGCACACGCCGGATAGGATAGGCGCGTTTTCACGCGCGGGAAGAATACGTCAGTGTGGCAATATCTGCAGGATTTCCAGTTCGCGTTTTTTTCCCCGCTAGGTCTCGGCGTGTAAACACGCCAGTATGGCCGTAGCCTTAAAAGAAATCACCGGCAGACCCAAAAGAGTGCTACGCCTCCGGAGCTGATGCTCAATGCACCGGCAAAGACGACCATCCATCAAAACCGAGTGGAGAGCGGGACCATCCAAGACGGGCCACCACTCCTTCACGCCACAACACCACGGAAAAGGTTGTCGCCAAGGACACTGAAGCCGCCATCAATGAGGAAGCCATAGATGAGGTGGAACCAGCAACTGCCATGACTCTTCCCTGACAAGAGGAACATTCGGAGGAGGAAGAGAACATTACCACCCCAAGCAACGGGGAGGCTATGAGGCCGCCCGACGACGACCACGAAGTCGCGGATGGGCCTCCTGCTCCAAGACACCTCACCAGGACACAAGCCCACCGTCTTCGAGATGCTCCGTCAGATGGCGTCCCTCCCGGACAAAACACAGGTTGCACTGGCTGCCGTCATGGCTACATGCTCATCCCATCAACTGCCTCGGTGGACTACACCAGCCCAAGGTGTCCGAAAATCCACTGCCCTGTGAAGAACATCCAACGACTTATATGGGGGAGCCAGCCACAACACTGCAGGGAGCGAAACTCAAACCACAGCTGGAAGCAGAACGGAGTAGGCCCACCAACCAAACTACATCCAAGCCACCAGGACCCGCAAACCAGCGGCGCCAAGAGAAAGCCCCCAGAGGCTCTCGCTAGAAGAAAACCGCCAGAATCACTCAGTGTTTTCGCTGCCAAGGTTTCCGGCATGAAGCGAAAGAATGCAGAAGCCAAGTGCGTTGTTTGCGCTGCGGTGACAATCATAACGTCATGGTCTTTACACGGCGGCGAGAAGACACACCTACGTGCGCAAACTGTGGCGCCGAGCATGCAGCCTGCTACGGAGGATGCCCTATTAGAAGGAAAATAGAAGCAGCCAGCACATCGAGCAAGAGCCACCCTTCAACCAGCTACACCAAACCAACAAAACAGCCAATCGGAATGAAGACAGGAGCACCTTATCCAAGCTGTAACGCCTCCCGCGGTCAACTAAGCCACCAAACCACGAGGTATCCAGAGTACCCAAGCCAACAAACCTCGATGAAAACAGACCACCCCCAAGAACATCTGCTGACCTCAACTACGAGACATCAGCAGCACCAATGCTGCAACAACGCGATGTCACGAGAATACCAGTTGGGAGCCGTCATCCAGCTGCTCAAACAACTGATCAAGACGATGATTCCCAACGGACTAAAAGAAATAAGGACGCCATAGGCGTCCATAGCCCTTTTCCCCCCTAAAGCGAATAAAGAAAGATTCCAAAAACCCAACACATAGTGATAGAGCTGCCTAGGCAGCGGGATACACAAACATGGCCGTTGAGGCCGCGACACGCACACAAAAAAAAATCACTGCTCATTACTGTGTCTGACCGACGTTCCGCTTGCCAATCCTCGCGGATCAAAACGCAGCTTGCCTCAAAGAACAGCCCTCGCGGCCACGCTCGGATGAACAGCTTCCGAAGAAACTCATCGCCATTGCCTCATCGACAGAGAAGCCACCAGCATGATAACGGCCCCGGCTGACATTTCACTGGGTATTCTTCAACACGTCAGAGCTTTAAGCGATTCACTAAAATAAGCATTGCAGTCATTATTCTGTAATGCTTGCATAATGTTTTGAAATTAAACTTGCAGTGTTTAATAAATATTAGGTCAGTGTATAACACGAAGACTCACTTTGACTTTTAAATATTGTAATAAAGATTCTCTCCATTAAAATTCACATTTACTAATTTCTCACAGGTGACGTTTTGTTTGTTGTTATGGCGCACACCATGGGGAAATTACAAGCTTAATCACGATCTCTGCTTCACTGGGGATAGATGTTCTGTACTAAGGAGTGAGGAGGGGGGAGACGAAAAGCAAGTGCTGCCATCTGTCTGTGAACCATGTAAGTTAGGCTCTGTTTGTTACATTTTATTGTTTTCTGATGCGGAAACTAGGCATCGCAGCAGCTTCACCTAGTTCAGGGGTCGACAAACCGCGGCTACCAAGCCTCATGCGGCTCTATGAAGATATTAGTGCGGCTCTTTCATAATATATTTTTTTCATAAATCTTTGCCGACAATATTAGTAGTAGCAACGTCGGTGAGTTCTTGAATTCTAAAGACCATGCATCACCAGAGTGTTCAAACGTTTTACAACATGAAACCAAATAAGAGATCAGAAATTCATGTTATAAATTAAAAACAAGTTACGCAAGTAGTATGATAAAAGTTTTTAAGGAAAATGAAAGCGCATTGTTCTCATTAATTAAAATTCTTGCTATTTATATGTGTTTTATTTATGAATATATTATTTACACAACCGTATGCATGATGGTGTATTGATTATGTAATAAATTATATTAATAATTTCTTTATTAAATTGTAACTATGGCTCTTATAAATTTTTCCTAACTCCTTTAATGGTGATATTAGCTCTTTAGCTTCTAAAGTTTGCCGACGACTGACCTAGTTGATTAGCGCGCTGGTGCAAACTAGCGGTAAACAATTGTAACTTAAAAAAAAAAAAAAAAAAAAAAAAAAAAAAAAAAACACTCTTCCCATTTTAGCTACTTTTGCAGTTAGTTACCGCTTCACGGTTCCAAGAACTTATTGTTGGTGACTAAGGCGAAAAGGAGCTACCGGGAGCCGGCTATTTATATGCACAGTGCGGAGTGCCTCTTCAACCTTGCAAAAACTACACTTTTTCACAGAAACATTGACGAATACGTATCCTAAGGAAGAAACCGAGTGTTAAACTATTCTGAAAAGAAAACTACTTCCATCTTTGCATTATCACAGTTGCGGAATATGACTGAAGCGCCACAAAGCCCCTTCCCCTCCTCCCCCCCCCCCTTTCCCTCTCTACGATAATATCCTTGGGCCTTTCGATCCCAATCAGACATATTCACCACTGAGCCAATAGATCACACTTTCAGATAATAATTAAGAGTAGTGAATTTTTTACTATGCTGAATGACAACTTAACCAAGGTGAGGAACTCCTATAATACATCGATTCTGTGGATATAAGTGATATAGAACATACGTTTATTGGATTATTACACCGTAATCGACGTCCTGAATTGCAGATATAATTAGTTTTTGGGGTTTTTTTTCTGCGAATTTTCTTTTATTGCCATCATTTCAATTCCAACCTGGTATCTTAATCAGAGTTGCTGAATATGCCGCAAACGCTCATTATATTCCCTTAGTAGTTTGTAGGCAAGCACCCAGAACTATCTTCTTCAAATTTTTCATACTGTTAGCTCTTCCACAATAACTCCTAACAACCACTCCAATTCTCCATATTTTGCTTTTCCTATCTGAGCAATCTCTTTTTCCAATACGTTTATACATTTACTGAAAATCTAAACATCATTTACATCGTTTGATGAGCACTGAGAAGTAATTCCATTGCACTTAATTGGAATACGAATTTCTCTTAATCCCACCTAAAGATTAACTTCTGTAACTACTCGTTAACGCGTAAATTGTCGATACATGGCCTTGGAATAGCAAACCTGAGTAAAGGAAATTTACCAGGCGTGGTAATGACACACCAGGACAATACATGGAACAAAATCATTAAGGAAAAATTTGAATAATGCTACAGTTGACGCAAAACCATGACGTCAGTTTGGAGGACAAAAAGTTTAGTGCGTTGAAGTTTTCTTGATCATGACTTAGATTTCTCCTTGCCTTCAGCATTCATGAGTGATCTAGAACTTTGGTCATTTATCAAAGAATTATTATAAAAACACTACATACTTTTTTATATAAAATAATTCGTTTAAAGCATTTTCTTTGCAGCTGTCGATAAACTGCCAGTACGATCTCCCATCATCCCTAAAATCTGAGATTTCTTTTCAATATACATATCCGGAGAACGCAGCAAGAAACGATAATCTGTTCGCAACATCTAGGTGCCATAGATCACACTGAATCTAACTCATTTATTAACCTAAAGATACTCACCAAAGATCATACTACATCACTTATAAGCGCTACACTCTCTGGATTCTGTTAATATTGTTTATAACTACGCAACTTTGGTTGTTTATTTCTTCAAGGTTCTAAAATATAGCATGTTAAAATATGTAAATTAAACCACTACATCAAATATATACACTGCAATAAATCGTGATATTTACTTTGCGGTTAAGGTTACAACGATATGATGTTACAAAACTAACCAAAGATGCTGTTTAATATCGATACTAAAATAGGATCACTTTTAAGGAAATTTACTCCTCGTATTAAAATTGCCTAATTTTCAATTCGCTTTGTAAACATTTGATCAATTAAGTTCTTGATTTTTAAATTTATTTTAAAATCACAGAAAACGAAAATCAAAAGTTTCTACGAGCTGGAGGACCACTGAAGTTAAGAAATTAGCTAAAAGACACTAAGCTACTTACATGACATTTAGATTTTTTCCTTCACAGCGATAATAATTGCAACTAGAAAATAATAAAAAATCGGTAAACACCTAGTCCACACAACTAGGTCCATGCGAGTGAAACAGCCGGCAAACGCTAGTACTACCTTAGAAAAAGAGAAGAAAAAATTAAAAAGGGAATGTCGAGCCCAGTGTGCAGGTAAAAGTAAAGCAAGCGTATATGACTGGGCGACCTTGAATGGTAGATAGTCCGCCTATTCGGCGTTTCCATTCACTGTACATTCCGCTTCTGTATAGTAAACGAAATGTGTTAAGCGTCTAGTCTGAACCAAGGAGCGCTCTAACGTCCTTCTCCTGAACAACGCAAGGCTCTGTCTGACACATTTGAAGGTCAGTTTAAGAACCCGCAAAATTCTGACTGAGGCCTTCTCCATCCATGCAGGTGCCATTACATAATAACTAACTTGAGGTGACATGTGTTTGCAGTTAGCAATGGAAATTGTTTATACTAATGGAATACTTACTAATTAATTAGTTATAAGTAGTTGGTAATATTATTGGTTTGTTAATAATTACATGTACTCTCTAACAATTTTTTTTCTAATGGCTTTACATCTCGTTGACGTCTCATTAGAGTTGGGATGGGAAGGAATTCGGCCATGGCGTTTTGAAGGCAGCATTTCGGCATTCGCCTTGACTGACCATTGCTAACATAAAAACTAAATAAGTGGAGAAAGAAAACTAGACGTTCCGGTTAGATAACGTTTTGAAGTCTTGCATCTGTTGAAGAAAGTTTGAGATATGTACCAGGAAACTAGTATACAAAACTTTGGTTTTTAATTGCTTAACGCCTCCTATAACAACTATAGAGACGGGAAAGGATGGGGGGTCAAGGAATGGGAAGGAATTTGGCCATGGCCTTTTGAAGGAAGCATCCCGGCATTCACCTGGAGTGATTTGGGGAAACCATGGAAAACCCAAATCTTGATGCCCGGACGGGGATTCGAACCGCCGTCCTCCCGAATGCGAGGCCAGAACGCTAGCCGTTACACCACCTCGCTCGGTCAAAACTTTGGTGAGACTTTTGCTTGAGTATGGTGGGATAATGTAGCTTTCATATTATGGGTACCAAAGGCAGGAGTTGGAGGAGATGGAAAATAGGGCAGCTAGGTATGCTTTCCGAAATTATTGTAAATCATAGTCAATATCTGGTATAATAATAATAGGATGCGAAGTTTTATACTCCCCCCCCCCCCAATGTTTTTACGCCTAGTCGACGTCGAGATCATTAGAAGAGGGGAACGACCTGGGTAGGGAACTGGAAGGAATTAGGCTCAGGCCTTTTGAATGTACAAGCCTTTCATTCACCTGGTAAAATTCCCGGAAAGTATGCAAAACGAAAACATGAATTGCCAGACGGGGATTCGAACCCGCGAGGCCAGACAGTCACTGGAAGAAAGAAGGTGGTTCAATAGAGTTTTGGATGATTATAAGGATTACAATCCCGCAGTGTTTTCAATCCTGCATTTTCGGATTGCGGGACTGATCAAACCCGCGGGATCCGGCACAGTTTTCTAAAGTGTTATCAAATGAAATAATAAACATTTATTTATTGAATTAATAAATTAACTTTAATGTTAAATACTAGATATCAACAGTCAACAATATTTTAACTAGCAAAATATCATTAATTTAAAAATTTCTAGTCTACCTTAAATTGCGCTTTTGCACATTTGTTTAAATCTATTTCTAGGTATTAAGTAAATAATCAAATATCACATTACATGACTTACAGTAACCCACATCAGTCTGAAAAATAATCTATCTATTAAGCAGTCAAACCATAACTTTATTTGGAAAGAATAATGTATATAGCCAGCGGCAGAGAATACCATTTATGCCTCCTTGCGCATTGGTTTCATTGAAATGACGATAAATAAAAGACTCTTTGAAAAGCTTAGCATCTTTCAGCATTATATCTGGGAATCACTTCAGTTGGTGGATGCACTTTGTGCTTCGATTGTCCCGTCCAGCTCTTCGTCGTCTATATCCTAGTTAACCACAGTTGTTTCCGTGCGTTCGACTTCTCTTTCAATAGGTTTTTTTTTTGTCAAATACGTCAACGTACTGTGTACTGTGTTAAAAAAAAAAACACACAATTGCAGGTACCAAGGCAAAAGTTCAAAAACTTTTGCCATGTCACCTGTTCCGTCAGATCTTAAGCCAATGACACTAGTTTAGAGATCGAGACCATAACTTATCAGCCGTTCTTTGACTAAATTGCATGAGCCGAGTATTTTAAGCAAGCCAAGATTAAAATGTGTTTCTTTGCGATGAGCATAAATGTTCAAATATTGTCATTTTTTGGAACGTCCACTCATCAAAACTCAACCAAAATCCTTGTCATTGTTTCTTGAGATATTCTAACCGAACAATAATGTCAAATTTTATGGTATTTGAAAAATTTGTGACGATAGCGGAATTAGAAAGTTGAATCCACTTTTTAAAAACAAATATCTCAAATCTGATGAAGTACAGAAACAATTTATTCGAAAAACGCGTGGACAAACACGCTTTCGCCCCATTTTACGGATTGAGGGTCCGCTTAATTTTGTGCAGGATTCGCCAGACTGCTAAATGATGCGGGATCCAACTTTGCTGGACTGCAAGCCCTAGCTGTGTATACGAGGTATACGCTGGCGATGAAGTCTGAAAGTATGCTGGTAGAGAAAACTGGATATTAAGTGAAAGGGGAAGAAACGATCACGATCATAAACCAGCACTTTATTTCCGTCATAAGCGAGTAGAAAAGTTTTAATTTATGCAGTTAAATCATTTACAGTCCACGTTCTTGCGACTCAAAAGCAGTTGTGTCAGAAAATTGTTACCGACAGAGAAGACCTGTAATGATAAGTAAAAACATCAGACAAAATTGCAGCAAACGTTTGAGAGACAGCATTGTTATTACAGTAGTTATAAGAATTACTCCTACTGACAATTGTAATACTATCGCATGTGATGTCACAGTAAATTAGTTGTTTGAACCCCTCAAGGACTCATTTTTATCAGACTGTACTTTTAACCATATTCTTTATGCCTAATTGCTCACATTATTAGGTTCTCTTCTTTTTGTTATCTATATCTGTCAATATCTTATCTATCTATATTTATATTCTATACCCATATAATGAAAACCATGTAAATTTGAACTAGAAAAACTCAAAAGTACTGAGCAGATTTCGATTGGGTTTTCACCTTTTTTAAAGTTTTGAATCTCAATTGAGTTGTTTAGTACGTCTGATGTTTCAACGTTATATAACGCAGGAGCATTAAATGTTATTCTGAACATATGGTGACAAATCCCAACAATGAAACTATTAGATGTTGTATATTTCGCACTAAACACACAACTACAATATCTCTGGCTATAGCCTTTAATGAAAACAGTAAAATCATTTTACAATAATAATTATTTTGTACACTAAACAAAACTTGAAATATTCTTTCATTTAATTCGGGATATTCAGTTTTTAAACGCCATAAATGGCTGTATTGAATGCGAGAAACTAATAAAGAAAAAACAACAGAGGTTTTCTTTGATCAAAATCTCAGTCAGCACAACTACAATAAAATGGCGTCCCTGTTTGCAATTCCCTGAAACAAACCGAAAGTAAAGAATATTTTTACAGGTACGGAATATATTTTAATTTTGAGCTCCAGTGCCAAATGATATAGCGCATAATGTGAAATTGTTTTAGCTTCAGTGGCAGATGAAACAGCATATTGAAACAGACACATCTAACGTTTGATACCGCAAAAACTCGGTCAAAATCGATTAAGCAGTTTTGAGTCAATGCTAGATTATTCGTAAAATAAATGTTTCGTAACGTCTTAGAACATATGTTAAATTTAGCTTTGACCACAAGCTTTCAAATTCCGAAAATCCATTCAAAATCTGTATTTTTCGCACGATGCCGTAATAATCAGACACATTCAGAATAAATTTTTATGTATGTATTAATGCGCGTATGTTCCATGTTTTGATTTTCGAGAAGCAACATTAGCAGTAGTAATTAGGTTGAAATGTAACCTGGACTAAAATGAATACTAACATTCCATATCAAAGCATCCAAACCACCCCATTCTTAGAACTCTGCAGTTTACTTTACGATCGAAAATGGCCGGTACTAAATCAATGAAGCTTGGCAGACATGAATCTTTTTGGACTAATAAAAATAAAGGACGGGTAAATCAACTTCAACCCACTCCTTTCATGGTAAGGTGAGGGTGAATCTAGTTTTTTGTTGTTTTTTTTTTAATTCCGGAGATGGATAGCATGAATTGTATGAAACTTTGGTACATATTTCTGATTGGATGAATAAAAATAGTGTATGGGTGACTCAACGCCAACTAGACCGGGCAAAGACGCGACGGGAACTGTGCAAGTCTACACTAATATTATAAATGTGAAGTAACTCTGTCTGTTACGTTCTCATGTCTAAACGGCTAAACCTATCTCGATGAAATTTGACAACGAAATACTATGTATCATTTGGAAGTACATAGGATACTTTCTTCCGGATAAATAACATATTTTGTCATAAAATTTTTCAAACTAACAGCCTGATAGCGTGTGTAAATCTCTGTACTGTTTTATCCGTCGCTCGAGCTTTGTTTCTCTCGCAGTCAGTTTGTGTATAATCTGTTTATAAATTTTGTGTATAAGCGTAATTGCGATGCTGAAGGTGTTGTTTGGGAAGACCTGCAACACTGAAGGCGTTGTTCTCGACAGAAGCTAATTGAAAAATTCTTGACTGACGTATTTCGGAATGACAGCAAACAAATATTGCTAGCAGCAACATTCATATCTCGGAATGACTGCGAAAATAAGATAACAGAAATCAGGGCCAGAAATGATTCATTTCTGTACTCATTTTTTCCATGAGCGATTAGGGAATGGAATAGAAAGGATTTACCGGGCGAGTAAACTTAAAATCCGACAGGAGTAGCTTTCGATAAAGCACTCCGGCCATCCTGATCTGGATTTTCCATGGTTTTCCCGGATCACTCCAGGCGAATACTGCGATTGTTTCTCACAATAGCCCTTGGGCGCCTCCTGCCATATTCCGTATATCCCTTCCAAACTATTACCCTTTCGGGTTGGTGCAATGCACCCTCCGCCACACACTTTTAGTGAATCGCGGAGTAATAATAATAATAACAGGTATTATATAGTATAATGTAGATTTGACTCAATAAACCCCAGGGACAAAGTAGCAGGGATACACTGATAAAAGACGTGTTTTTTATATGGGCAGTTATATGCAGCTGGTTCAAGATTTCCAACTCCCAAAGGCTACATTAGCAAAAGACATCAAAACCAAAAACGTTGTATGAAAAACAGTACAGATATAAGATGTTCCCCATAAAATGACGTATTCTTAAGCCACAAACAAAATTCTACCGGAAGAACTATGGTATGTAGCCTCCCATATAGCCCCTCAGTTTGTTATTATTCTTAAACACTTTGCTAATTGGTTCTCTTCATGAGAGAAGATCAATGGTAGAATGGTAAGCTGATGGCTTCCCCGTCATATTATAGCGACTCAATGCTTTTTGGGACACCTTTTACCTAACTTACCGCTTTCTATAACCAATTACAAGTCCATGCGTACGAAGTCGCAGGTAATAGCTAGTCCCAAATAAAGCTGGGGAACGACTGAACTGAAATCTTTCTTCTAGTGCAAATCCCCTTTTTTAAAGAACTAATTTACAACAGAAACTACTGTACTACTCAGTTGAACTTCTTTTCTTATCTATGTGACATTGCATCACTCCTGGAATAAGATGGCGTAAGTTCTGCAAGTTTGAAACTGCCACATTGACGATCTAAAACTTGCACAACATTATGCAAAATACATATTTCCAAAAACAAAACTTATTGTCCCTTGTTGGAACCATACTTAATAAATTCTTATGACCACTGATGATGTCTGCACATATATATCAATACAGTTAAATGTAAACAAAATATTTGGAATATTCTTCATTGCCAGATATAGGGAGACAATAAAAACTAGCAGATATGAAATGCGATTGGAGGAAGTTAGTTTTACAAAATAATGTAGAAAAAATAACATTACTAATAATAAAATAATTCCGTGTGGTCGTAATGAACTGGTGACAATGTTTCTATTGGATGCGCATTTCGCCCCTATCGTAGCCGCCTTGACCTAACCCGGCAATCCTACCGGGTACAGGGAACCTACAGTTTAACGTGGTTGCGTTACTAATGAAAACGTAAGCGTCGGAATGACGCGGTTCTAATCCCCATACTGTTTTCCGCGGTTACCCGAAATCCTTCCAGTCGAATGACGGAATGGTTCCATCAATATGCTGTTTCCTTACCGTTTATAACGATCTCGATATTTTTTTTCTTTGGGCTTTACGAGTCTTTGACGTCAATGTCATTATAGGAGGGAGAGGACGATTGCAAGGAACGGGAAGAAATACCACCTTGGCTTTTTGAAGGAACCATCCCAGTGTTCTCTATAGCAATTTTTGAAAACCGAAAACTGGATGGCTGGAAAGGAATTTGAACGATCGTCTTCTCTTACCGCTCACCTACCACGCTCAGCTTTTCGCATGAATCTCCTAGCCTTATAAGACCATACGAAAAATAAAAATGTATGGTATGTTTCCTTCTTACTGCGAATCTTATAATTGCCTAAACACGTTCGTTACCCTGGGTAGTAATGATTTTGGTGTTTTGCAAATAAACACCATTTCTAAGCGAAATTGGTCCGTTGATTCCATATATGACTTTCATTTTGACTTATCAGGTCCAGTCTGTCCAACAGAGCACCGCCGGAAAAGCAACTGAACAGCAGCAGCGCGCACACAAAAACTGAAAGTTTGACAATGTCGTGCACCAAAACTTTGCTTCAAAGTGAGTTCATAAGATCCCAATTTTGTACAAACTGTGTAAATATGTCCAATAGTGTAAACAGCATGCTGGTTGAGGTCACAGGCGACCAACAACCACACCTTAAAACAGAAATGTAAAAGTGTAAGTGATAATATGAATCCTACCTTATTACACCTTTGTAAACGAGACGTTTTGCTTGATAAATCAAAACTGATATATAAATATAAGTCATCTTTATGCTTCCTATATATAAGAAAAATTTCGTTATATGTAAAAAAAAAACATTATGTTAAAATATCACAAATTACAGAAAACATTGTACGCTGAAGATACCTCGACGAGAGGCGAAACGCGTCCGTCAAATAAATAATATCCAACAACAGTTTTTTAACTGCTTATTGTCTCTTAACAGCGACCCCAACAACAATTGTATTCGCGTAATTATTAAATAATAATTATTAATTTAACAAGCAACTGTGGAAGAAGTGGCCTACGATAATCATGTATCTACGGTTAGTTCACATAATATTTCGTTCAAAGTGTATTCCTACTTAAAGTTATTCAGTACAATACTGAAAGCACCATGTTTCGTCACCTCGTGCAATACTTGACACGAAATCGTGATCCGTATAAATCTCTTTCTTATGACCCCGTTGTGTCCCACTCTTCCACCTTCAGTAAGTGTGTGCGCTACGAAAAAGAGATTTTTCCCTTGCCAAAATGTCAAAATTAGTTGGAAGTGGATTTAGGAATACCAGTCAGCTCCTCGAAGAACCAGGTCGACGATCAATCACAAGAATTTCAGAGACGTAGTAAACATTTCCTTCAGTTTTGACTGTCGTGTATGGTCCTGGACATGGACTATCTAAAGCGTTCTCCCTACAGTCACTAAATTTTGTATAGCTACCATTTTAAAATGTTCTTGCTTAACTGCTTGACTTCCATAAAGATTTTAAATCATTTTAAATATTTTCCAGTCACTTTTGCTGAACTTAAAAGTTAATATTTAAATGTTGTTCCACTGTTCTTTTTCCGATGTAGATTCAAAAAGTGCGGTCGCTGAATGGTCTCTGACATAAGTGGAAGCTAGTCTAAAACCTAAATTGTTGCTACTTATTTATTATCCAAAGATGGCACTGAAGTTTGTAAATAAAATCAGTCAGCTTTAGTATTTACCACACACAGTGGAACGGTCCATGTTTTGGATTCCGCGTTAAACTGCAGATCCTTGACGACAATAACACTACATTCTACCTCCAAACACAGTGTATTATATCCTGCGCGATACCCAAATGAACCTTCGGGTTGTGTAGCAAGTTTTATATGAATTTGTAAGCTGCGAATTTCTTCCCCGTTGTCGCGGAGCTGTTAATATCAAGTTTTCAGCATTTGCTTACGGAGTTGCAATTCCTCGCATACACGATAAGGTACTCTGTAAGTACCGGTTATCTTACCTTACTTTCAATGTATGATGTTGGGAATCAAATAGCTTATTATGTAATTATTGTAGGCCATTTCTTCTTCAGTTGCTTGTTGAATGCGTCCGAGAATAAATAAAATCCAACCACAGTTGCATTGGCGTATTTTATTATATAGCATACTATTTGACAGTAGGAATTCTATGACGCTCTTGCGTCACACTAATATCTTTGGCCACATAATGGATAGAAGTTACTGCAAACGGCCTGCGGCGGACGAGATGCGTTCAGCCTTGAACCTCCGCGAGCGCAAAAACCGTCTCGCGCAACCCGCAGTCCCGAACCTGCGCAAGTGACTTTGGGCACGAAGCGAACTGCAGTGGGCTCGGCCGAGTTCGGGTGACCTCGGCATCCGTCGGCTGACCGCCTGTCGGCAGCCGAGCGCAGCCTCGTGGAGCGCGAGCTCATTCAGTCGCCAGACGCTGGAGTGGGTAGACGTGGGTCGCCATTGCAGGCTTTTCTGTGGCTCCCGAATTGCGTAACTTGGCACCTCGCACGTTCTTGACAGTGGTCTCAGCTAATAGGTATGCACCTCAATCATCTTTCTCAGCTGTAAACTTCCATAAAATAAGAAAATTCTGTGCCAACGGCTATGTTGTTGATTTTTACTACTGCGGCGATAGTGAAATACTCTCGAGGAAACTTGTTAATTTGCACACTGACAGCAATTTGATCCAGATTTTTCTTGAAGAAGCAAGCGACCGAAGGGTTGGAGAGTGCAACTATAGATGACAAAGCCATCAAAACCAACATTATGAAACATTATGTCATAAGTTTAATGCCTCGAAACATTTTGGTATAATAAGCTTTTTAACTGTGAGAATAATATAAACTACAACTTTTCTGAATCATTTCCATCGTTGTGCTGTATAACTCGCCAAAATCTGAGTCGGTCGTTGACCGGACATTGATTTATACTCTAGTACTGCACCACTTCCAGAGATTCTGAATATTTCATGTTGCGAGGTGTTCTTATTTGAGTGTTTGCCAATTGCCAGTCGAACAGCTTGCAGACACCACTGTTACGTATACCTGTAAGTCAGTCGGTCACCTTAATTGTGTACGATGTCTTGTGGCGTCATACTTTTCATGAATATTCAGTGGGGACGCATCGGTAATGTGGGGAATATATCGATCAGAAAGCTGACGAAGCACTTTCCAAGCCGGCGGCGTAATCACCTGGGCAACAAGAGTCTTGTAAAGCTAGTCATCGGCTTCCGCTTACCTGAATTGATTTCGCGAGCAAAGATGTTATACTAAGTCCACGTCATAAATATTTACTTGACCAGTGGATATGATCCAGATTGCAAGGAAGTATTTTAGTTTCGATATTTAATTTGCATAGTTACGGCGCAAACTCGCGAGAATTCTCAGTTTGAAACCCGACGCGGGCCTCTATATTTCTGGCGTAGCTTTTGCAATACTCATTTAAGAAACTTAACAATATGGCAACGATTAGATCGACCACTAGCCTAATTAAACATTGCACATTAATAATTCTATAAATTGCGAAATTGTGTTTTAAAAGAAGGAAAACGCAATTGGATCTCTGAATCAATTCATATTTAGGTCAGGGTGTTGAGGGAGGTAGTAACAAAACAAGTCGGCCCAGCGTCCAATTTGCTTCCTATGTCACGAACATGGCACTATGATTCTAAACGTTGATGGACACATCTTTCGAACATGGCAGTACGTTGTATTTGCTTTCAATAGAATTCGGTCATAATGAAACTTAATGTTGAGGGTTAGGAATATTCTCGCACGATCAATTTCAAAGTTCTAACCATAAAGATCAGTCACTGCCATTAATCAGCCGAGATTTTTGTGGCTTTTTTTTTTTTTTGATGGCCTCTTAGCGATTTTTCATGGTGCAGAAAAAGAAACCAAGGATGAGAGGACTTTACTGAATGATTTGATGATAGTTTTGCGAAATCATCGATAACTGTTGGGATATTAAAGTCGAACAGGAATGCAAATGAAATCGTCTTTGGACGATTATGAGCAACAGTAGCATCTCTTCTGTAAATTCTTAGGAAATCGATGCCTCGATCAAACCCTGGATATTCCAAGACTTATATCAGCTGTTGGACAAGGCAAAGTAAAGAACACTTGTGATTCGCCAAGCAACCGGTTTTCGCAACGCCAACAACTGTCAGTACATCACTCTTAGTGCTTATATAAGCACTCGGTATGTTTAAATCGTAATTATCTTTGCAGAATCCCTTATCCTTGATCTTGTACTTAATAATGATCGATGGTAGATAAAAAAAATAATTAAAAAATCGATGCCTACTTTAGATACCAATTAACTAACAAATATTGTTGGATACTACTGTAACTTCGTTAATTGAAATGTAAACATCAGTTCGGTTTTGAGTGACTGCTTGTTTTAAGCGAATTCATCATTTAATTGCGTGCTGTGCACCGTTTCGTAAGAAGTTGATTATTTTTTTTTCAGATCCTCTGTTGTTCGCAATAATATTGTGTTGAACTGCAGATTCTTCATCTTCTTCCGTCTCCAGTTTCCCTGGTGCTGTGCAAGAGCGCTCGCCACCTTTGCCTGTCCAAGTGCGTTTCCTCTTCTTGGATTCTAGACCATGATGCACCTTTCTCCTGTAGGTCAAGTTTCACAAGATCAATCCAAACTGCAAATTATTCCTTGTTATTCCATTGGTGGTAAAACTTCTAATTTTTAATCTTTCATGTTTGGTGACATTAAATTCCTTGTATAAAATGGTGGTTCATGAACTAAGCTAAATTTCTTCAAGATTCTTTCTTATCTTGACTGAAGCTGTGACGCTGGTATGACCAAAGGGCATGTACTACTAAGTGTCAGATATAGGAATGCCAGTTGTCCTCTGGGACCTACAATTGACCGTGCGATTCCAATCGTGGACAGTTCATAAAGTACGCCGCATACACAAAGTGTTGCATAAAATAAAGATTAGGTTAAGGACCTGTAGGATGGATCAGAGCATCATGAGTTCTCAAGACAGGCGCCACAGCATAGAATTGGAGGATCTGCGCCACCTCTTAAGATAACTTTCGATCTGGTCCGCAGTGTAAACCACTGAGTCTTTTCAGCATAATTACATGATTTTACATTAATTTTACAATATGGTTGTATAATATGAGACTTAATTTCGATTCATTTTTTATTTATTTCTCATACAAGGTTGTTTAAAAGCTTCTTAATTTCTGCAACCATTTCAAGTCAGTTTGACATTAGACTGGGATAAACTACTACTTTCCTCTCACTGATTTTAGTGTGATTTGACTGTGACTTGAAAGTCGCTGTGAATATTAACTGAGACCCAGTCACGCCGAAGTAATGGTGACAGAATTGTCAACCAGATGGCAGCTTGTAAGACATCACGAGGACAATATAACGATGAATAGTCACGTTTTAGTAACTCATTCACGTTTGACACCAATCATTTGTCAACTCCTCCTTCAAGTAATGCATCCTATTTTCATGAACGATGCTCTGGCGACTGATCATTTCCAGTTGTACGGAGTCACCCACTGATTGCCAATGACCTCCTGAGGAGGAGCGAGGAGACCTAAGGGATATCCCAAGTCGTTATAATATTATCAAATTACCTGTTAAATGATGGCTCCTGTTTAGGAAAAGGTTCTTGATGCAAATCAGTCTTCTAATCGACATTGACAAATGTTTTTAAGCCTTTAAGCATAACCGGGAGCTGACGAAGACCAATATTAGCGAAAAGAATGTGAATTAGAAAGGTCTCTGAAAACGCTTCCAGCAGTCTTTATTACAAGCTTGTGTGTCACAGTGGTTTGTTTCAATAATGGAACCATTTCTCGAGCTTCTCCAAGCCAACCAATCATATCAGGATGGTCAATCTTTGCATTGGTCTTCATGTTCCACCAATATATTCTGGAAAGGAGTATGAAAAAATGTGCAGTGGCAAACAAAAGGAAGTTTTAATTTTCCATTTTAACTTTGTAAACTGTGACAACGCAACTTTTAAGAAAGTGTAGTCTACGTGTTATAAAAGCATGAAACTTTGACACTGTTATTTGCGAAAAGTGAATTTTTACTTCCGTTAAGTCCACGATTCATTACAGCACATTAAACTTACAAAACAAATCTTGACAGCAATGCTCTGAAAACTTTTATATCATGGTCCATTATTTATTTATTTTCTGAGCGCCAAAGCTGCACGTTTAAGATAACCATGACTACAAGCTGAAACTTGATTTCAAGCATAAGGGCGTGGGGAAATATTCTTTCGTAGAGAAGGGTGTCGGGGATTGGGACAAATTACCTAGAGAAATGATTAATAACTTACCAAAAGCACTGAAAAAAATTAAAGTTTAAATTAGTAGAGGGCATAAGTAGGTGGGAAGAGTAAAGGAGAAAGATGGATGTGTAGGGAGATTGGCAGGAGCGTGCGCTCCATCGCAATTATATCAAATTAATTTTGAAAAATTCGCTGTGTGATGCATGATTCTGCATGAAAAAAAATTGTGCTTAGTCAAATGAATCGAAGAAAATTTCTCATAGACGTCAATAGAGTTTAATGCTTTCTGCAATTGAGTAATTTTTAAAAAACACCTTGGGCTTATGAAGTTGTATTTCCGCAACCTTCGCTTTTAAAATGTCTAATTAAATTTTGTTCGCAGTATGCCTTCTCCTCACAGGACAAAAACATTAGATCGGATATCAATAATAGAGCTGCATTTAAATGATATCCAGTGAAACAAGAGATATTGTTTATAACTTAACATTTGGTGTAGGTACACAACAGACACTACCAGTAGATGATCACTAAATCAGCACTAAATTGCTATAACAGTTTTTTCAGTAAGTAGTAAGAAATCCCAGGCTGACCAGTTGTGGCATCGAGCAGTCTAAGAGTATCGGAGCTTCCCTGCACCGGCGGTCCTGCCAAGTTCGTGGCCACATAAGGCTTTCTCTAGCTCGTCTCTCTTGCTCAATCGATGTTGCCGAAGCCTATCTGCATTTACAAGTTGATTTGCTTCTATTTTGTTTGGTTCTGCTTCCACTTAGTTACTTTATACTTTGACGTTTTCACTGTGAAAAATTACAATTTTTCTAAATTGACATTCAAACAATATTTTGGCTCGAGTCACTCTGCAAACGAGTGTGATCTGCTCTCGAAAGACCTTCGGCTTGCATATATTCGCATTTTCGTTTCCTGACAAATCGCGTCCCTTACCGGCATCCTGGGGGAGAGGGGGAAGAAAAATATTGGCTAATATGCTTGTTCCTTTCCGCTTTCTCTGTCTACCACGTTTTCAAATACTAGCCGTTTCAAAAAAAAAACATGTCACTAATAATTCTGGATTTCTAACCATTCCCGACCAGAGAAAACGTATTCGCGTCAACAATTTACTTTATCTGGCGTTACTGCATTAGTGATATTGTAATGGAATGGAGGAGTCGGCCAGACAATCCTCTATTTTGTTTTCTGGCATTTCTCATTATGTTTCTTCTCAGTGCTCTATCGTACAGTAAATGTGTAAAACAATTACGTGTACATTTTTAGTTTCTTTATTTTTCTCCAATTTTGAATAGCATTTGTGGAAGCTTTTAATCATCTACACGTAATATTCTAAAAATAAGCTTAATACGTCACATAGGAGTACTTGACGTCATCAATGTTGCAAGATTAAGATTCTATCGTTATCGCAATGAGTTTGTAAAAACTGGTGCTTGATTTTCACTTCTCTGTCTCCTTACCTCCTCCCTCTTTTTCTCTTCTCGCAGTCACGTGACTTATTTAAACAACTGCATTCAGTTAACGATTGACTCTTATCGATGCGGGAGCAGTGTGAAGACTTATTATGTTCCGTAGTCAGTAAGTAATTGAAGTAACTAACCAGTTGGGAGATGAGCAGTTTAATTTATTAATGGGAACAGCAGCTAGCAATGAATTTCAAATGCTGAATCCGAGAGAGGACGTCCATTAAATACGGAAGGTGTTTATTCTTAAATTTGGACCCACTCGAATCCCCTTGGTGAGATTTGGTGGGGACCTCCCATCCTCTCACGTGATATTTACATTGTAATTTTAAAATAATTTAATGCATTTCATATGTTCATGTATTTTGTTTCACGCCACTACATATCTAAGCGTCAATGCTAAAATCTTCTATGTACTACATTTCTTCTGTGAAATAAGAGGAAATAAATAAGAATTTCTTTTTAAAAAAATATTGCTTAATTAGAATACAAGGTTATCATCAAACAGAGGTTTCGTGCATGAAAATAGTAAATGTGTGTTGCTTGGTGATCTTCATTTGTCTCCTCTAGTCCCGGGCCTGATCTCTCCCAGATCAACGCCTCGGCGTCTCTTCGACTGCCAGTCAGCTTACAACAATCAGCAGTGCATTTTCATTTGCCGGGCATCACATTAAAATCATATTTAGCTTGTTTAACATTGACTTTTTTTTATTGAACCGTCCTCCCTTTAAAAGAGATCTGGTGAAATTTTTGCCTATCCCCCTCCTATTTTATCTCAAGTAATTAATAAGTCCCCCACATTGAGCCCTATATTCTATCTGCTATCTAATATATGTTGCAACTATACTGTCGTTAGAATTTCGCATTAAACTGAAGGTCCTGGAGGAAAAAAAATGTAAGTCATTCCTTTTTGGACACATTACCCTGGAATGCCTCCTTCAGGACTATGCAAGTGATCTTGAATAAGTTTTAATTATAATTTTGTTTGTTTTTGTTTTTGTTTGTTTTTGTTTGTTTTTGGTTTTTGGTTTTTTGCTATTGCTTTACTCCTCATCAATGTCGCGGTCATTAGAGGCGGGATCGCACTGGGGACAAGGTACGGGAAGTAATTCAGCCATGGCCTTTTGAAGGAAGAATGGAATACTCAAATCTGGATGCCCGGAAAGGGATTCGAACCGGCGTCCTCCCGAATGCGAGGTCAGAGCGTTAACCGCTCACCCGCCACGCTCCTTATGAACTATACTATACTAGTTAAGGTCGCGAGATCTAACATCAGTGAAATTTTTGTTGTAATGGATCTATTAGTGCAGATAAACGTTATTTGAAACACATTTGTCCATTACTTTTGACGAAAAACGACACTACTCCTTTGAACTTGTTTTTAGTACTTCCTACGAGCCTAGTGAGCGAGGACTCTTGGACATAGCATTGGAAGGACGCGGTTCAATCGCCGATCTGGTGATCCAGATGTCAGTTTTTATTTTTCTCGAAATCATTCCCAGCGAATTTCGGGAAGGTACGAATACTTCAAGAATCCACAACAGAATTATTTCCCGTTCGTTGCACCTATTAGTATTCCCGGTTCTGACAGTCTAGCCTTTTGCATTAAAAGAAAATAGATTAACACTAAAACGAAATTCATAAAGCAAATACAAAAGTTTTGGTACGGAATATCATGCAGATAGCGTGAAAATGAAGATATTGCTTGAACAAAGATTTTTAAGAAGCTTTGAAACCATAATAGCAAAGTATCTTTTCCATTTGCAAAAATATTATTCCATTCATTTTTATTTTCTTCTTGTATGTGTTACTACGAAATTTTCATGGACATTAATAATTGAAATTTTCCTGCTGAAGGAATTTATGCTAAGGTAAACAAGAAAACAAAAAAATCCGATCCAGACGCATAATTTCTCTTCGGCGAAAAAATACAAGAAAATAGAATTTACTGTGAGTCATAATTGTAGGAAAGGCTTAAATATAAAAATCATTATGGAGCCTTGACACAGATGATTTCAAAACTCAAACACGCGATTTTTATTTTGACCAAGTGATTTTTAAAACTAACGCACATAAATCAAGGAAGCTGATGTTGGTCGTGGCTGTTACTAGAAACGGCAAAATAGATAATGAATGCACGACTCGTGGCTCGTTATTATTTTTCTTACTTGCGGCTTTACGCCTCGTCGACGTCGAGATAATTAGAGGAAGGATGGGACTGAGGACAAGGAACGGGAAGGAATTCGGCCATGGCCTTTTGAAGGAAGCACCCGGCATTCGCCTGGAGTGATTTGGGGAAACCAAGGAAAACCCAAATCGCGATGCCCGGACTGGGATTCGAACCGGCGTCCTCCCGATTGGGCTCGTTATTGCAGTGAAGTGGTTGGACTGTCGTGTGCTTGTTACAGAAGCCGTTAAGCTACACGTGCACTCGCGGCACCTGGCGAAAGTCCAACATCAGCCACAGCGGCGACTTTTCTCGAAACCACAGAACTCTCTCTGTGAATCTAACGCCTGCTTAAATGGCTCTAATTACTCTTGCGATTTCTAAAAAAGCTGTTATACTTTCATTTAGCGACTTCAGCATCAAATGTCTCTAGATGTGTGATTGTTGCAGCTGCAAACCAGCTCTACCATCGGCCCATGCATCAACTGCTAATTTTAAAGTGTTTAGCGTTCGTCTGTTGGACGCGAACTGACGCAATACGAGATTTCTTCCAATCCTCTGGAGTGTTGCCGAGCTCGCTTGGTGAGCTGTTAAAGCTTGGGCCTGGTATTCTGGAGGACTCGATTTGGAACCCAGCTAAAGCAATCTGGATTTTGGTTTTCCATTGTTTCCTTGATCACAAGACGAAAATGATGTGTTTTTCAATAGGCGATGTCCGAACTGCTTCCTGCTATAACTAATAATAATAATGTGCGACGGCACCTGCATTGAAATTTAAAGTCATTAGACTGAATCCTTAATGCAGCCGAAACTTTTTTCTGAGCTGATATGTCTGATATACGACAACACATGTTAAAATAAAAATCGGTAAATACGTAACGTTGGAGAGGACGCGGGTTCGATCCGAGGACTGGCCATTTAAATTTTTATTTTCCGTGGTTTCTTAAAATCTCTCCAGTCACATTCCTTCAAACAGAAATGGCCGTATTCTTCCCTCCCACCCTCCACAAAAAAAACTATAATTAGAAAAGAGAATGAATTATGAATTCCTCTTAACTATATTGAGACTGTTCGAGGAATTTTACAAAGTTTAGTATTAAAATGGAGTTTTTCGGTACCAGTGTTGTATTTGTGATACGTTAAGCTAATGGTTTCGGAACAGCTGTCACTCTTTCGAAGTAGTGTATTTGAAGAATTTGCCTTCAAATCTTCTTACTCCAAAAATTTAGAGCTTCAAAACACTTCCTTCCAGATCCGGTTGTTACAATGTTATGATGGAATGCGTAGATAAAGCGGCAACATATGGTCTTAAAATGTTTATTCCATTAATGTTGCGAAAATCAAAATTTTGCAAGAGAAATGTGATATTTGATAAGCGTATTGCTTTTACATCCCTGATCAGAATACAGGTCTCGGCCTTAATTTTTGTAAGCCATCATCATTTGCTCCGTGAATCAAGGCTTGTATCAATTAGGCTGTCTACGCACCATATTTTGGGTTAAACTGTAGGTCCCCGAGGAAAGGAATTGTCTTGATTCAAAATTCCTTATTTGCTGATAATGCAACCAATCTCGCTGTGGACAGTCAAGGATAATTTTCTTTAATGTATATAAATTAAATCTCATTGATCTGCAGCAGAAATATTGTTTGGTATTTGACTTTCATTGTTTTTAGAAAAAATATGTTTAAAAAACTAGGATCATTTATCTACACCTACTAATTTTTCAATATTTCTTTGTTTTGGGCTGTGCCGAAATTCTTTTCACTTCAAGTTTAGAATCGATATAGAAACAGAAAAAATTACTTTTTTAACGTTTCCTAGTTTAATTTTCTAATGGGCTACTTGAAGAACGAATGAATCCGAGAAATTTGTGGCAAAATACCAGAATGCCTTCTCATTGGTTATTAATATCTGATAAAATAGAGGGTTATGATGTCTGTAAAATAATTATACTGTATCAGGACTTGAGCCAAAATAGTGTTGAGAAGGACAAACATCTTATTAGATCCCATTCGGATGATTTTGCTTGACAGAACAGCGTACAGCTATTCAACCAGATGAATAGAACGCTGATTGCGATTTAGACTGAAAATAGTCATAAAAATTGCATTCCGATCCATAGAATGACAACGCCCTTGCAACCTTCAAATAGGTTTAAATGACTAATCGTATCTCCTTCCTTGCACTTATCCCACTATGGCAAGATCGGCTTTTTTTGGGATGCAACGTGTTGGAATTTCGCCGGTTTGTAGCTGAGCCTGACGCAAAGATTTTTTGCGTAGCTGCAGGCGGTTAAAGTGACTAATCGTAGAAAAGCTAGTTTTTCGGCATGAACTGTATCTGACTGCAATGCATCTACTAAGAGAATCCTAGAAAATTAGCGATATTTTGATACACCGTAATGGTAACTAATCGTTCGAAACAGCATCTTTCACTTACCGCATGTTGTTCTTCGTAGATTTCCTAGCAGAACATGTTGATTTCCCTCTTTACCGAGCCTATTGAAACACGACAGTGTCGGACACGGGTCGGTACACCGATTCCGTAGTTCAAAGTTTAATGCAGCTACGGTTCTTGGACGATTTGCCGTAACCATTTTACTGAATGCTGTCGCGAACCTCCAAATCAAAAACATACACATTACAGAAAAATATCGCAAACCAAATTTACACAAAAGTCGCACTGTTCTTAGACAGGTGGAGACGTTTACTGGGCTACAGATAGATTAGATAGTCTTTAATTTTTAAGTATTCACAGATTGTCTACATCGGATCATTACAGCCGCAACAGGATTGGGTGACAAGGAACGGAAAGGAATTCGGCCATGATCTTTTCGGAGGGGTCATCCCTGCATACGCCTAGCGAGATTTCAGGAAACCGCGGAAAATCTAAGTCAGTAGCAAAGCATTGAAATTTTCCTTTATGTATGCAATATTACAGCTCTCTAAATATCTTCATCTTCAATAAGACCGCCGAATATGGTGGCTGATCGGCTATCGGTCAGCCCGGGTATCCGGGTTCTACCAGATTTCGATTTTGAATGGTTTTCCGAAATCACTCCAGGCAAATATCAAAATTATTCCTTCAAAAATCAAATGCTACATTACTTAGCGTTCCTTGCAAAAATTCTCTCCCACCTCTAATGGTTCGATGTCGACAAAGCGTAAAGCACTAAATCAAAATAAAAACTCAAAGAAACGATTTTAATAAATATATCAGTTTGTGGATCATTTTTGCAGGGGCAAGCTCTGGAAGTCGGGTGAATGACTAATGATGGACACCAGTTTTCTGGCTAGAATTTATTCGTCTACTCCTTTAAGTACGGATGTATATTTTCCCTCGGGCTTAACGTGGAGACGCTAATGACCTTACAACCATCGCAGATAACAATAACAGCTTAGCAGGCAGCGTTCCAAAGTTGCAAATCATAGATGAAATGTGTCTAATTGCTGGCACACAGTTCCATAAAAAATTTTTTATCTTGACCAGTTAGCCTATCGCACACGTGAAATGTTTTACGATATATACAGACCAAAGATCAGAAACATAGCGAAAAATTAAACTAACAGTTTTAGCTGAAAATCGAGTGCAGCTGTCCGCTATAGACATATCAATGTTGCATTCATGTACTATGTGCAATGCCGAATCGAGGGGGAGGGGTCAAACCGTGGTGCTTGCCTCGAGCGGCAACTTCAGGGGGGCGGCAAAATCTTTTTTTTTTTTTTTTAGCTCCACTACTTCTGTAGGGGACAAAAAATTCCTAGATCTGCCACTGATTATGTGGCGTGGAGACCGAGGTCTCAAGATGATATTGGTAGTCTTCTCCATTATTATTTAAATATCCGCACATATTCCATAAACAGTAAGACTTCTTTTGGCATCACTCCAGGATTAACGGTTAATTTCAAAACCACGAGGCTTTGTTTCGGCGTGATTACATCGTTTAGAACAATGCACATTAATTCGTAATATTCGTTATTACTGTGTTAAACAACTTACTTTCATGCGAAAGGTTATTTCTGTACCATGTAGAAACTGTAATGATAACCGATTTGTCAACGTGCGCGTATACACTATTTCTGTTAACAGCTTATCATAGACTGTGGAGAAATACCGGTTGAAGTTAGTAAACTTGTACTCTATTCCCGAACTTTTAAACCTTTAGTAAAAACATCCTCAGCCGCGTGTTTTACAATGTCCAAAGTTGCTGCTACACTTTGCATTAAGTTTTACAGGCAATTTTTAAAAGGCCATACATACTATTCTAGAATAAATAGGGAGCCGGGATGGTTCCTTCAAAAGGCCATGCCAAATTCCTTCCCGTTCCTTGTTCCCAGCCCTTTCCCGTCTCTAATGACCTCGACTTCGACTAGGCGTACAGCCATAAAAATAAAGGAATTGGGAATGTCTAGACAATAGTATAATTCATCTCAGACACTTCCTAGCATATTCATCCAAAGACGTGACCTCTTACGTGCTTGTAGTTTTCAGCTGATACAAATTGCTTGTGACTGTGTAACACATCAGCGTGGTTTTTAAAGACCCTTCACAAGAATGATTGGCTCAAATTATTGACCAACATTGTAACAGTTTTTAGTTCCCCATCTAGCGAAAGACAATTGGTGCACCAGGAGAACGATCTAAGAGCGAACTTTGGAAGCTGTGTTTTGCATTCAAAGAAGACCTTTTCGTAAGCGAATAGAGGCTGAAAAAAATTGACGATTTTAAACCGGGTCTATTTTTCTGTTAAGAACAAAAAGGCTATTTTGCTGGAGTTCGTGATGCATAACCCACGAACTGCCGTTGTGATTGCAACTTTTTGAAGCGTTTCCGCAACCATTCCCATGAAAGGAAATAGTTTTAATGTAAATACAAATTAAGTGTTAGAAATAAGAACTCTTAAATACCCAAGCAAACAGAGCCGTCGGCAATCATATAGCCACCGATGTAGCGGTGCCATTCGTTACTGACTTGACTGTAGACCTTGATGTTGAAATAAATTGATTCTGTTGGAGAATGGATTACAGCTTCCATTGGACCTTGTTCCAGTTCGCAAGGCAGCTTACGGTAAAAAAAAAAAAATGCACAATCAGTATAACCACTGAAAAGAGGTTTTCATTCCACCTTCATTTTATAACTGAAACATATAGCTGATATTATGTACAAATTTAATTCTCGTATATAACATTCCGGAGCCAGTTGGATGAGCCGTTAAAATTCGGGTTCGATCCCCACTCCGGCCATACAGGTTTCAGTTTCCATTGTTTCCCGGAAGCACTCCAGATGAATGCTGGGTCGGTTTCTTACAAGGTTGTGGCACAATTCCTTCCTGTTCGTTGTTCCAAACCCGCCATTCTTTTCCCATCTTTATTAAGAAAACCTATTCCACCCCCACCTCAAAAATAAAATGATGCAACATTAAACTTTTATCCCAGACTTATTGTTTACATGGAGGGTATATCTTCAGATCAATGTGCCATCATTTTTACCGTCAAGCTGTTATTTTTCTTCACATTGCAATCTACGACCGTGGATAGTTTTCCGATGTCAACACATGAAATCGTTAATTTTACGCTACTTTCGTCATAACTGTTTATTACGATTGTGTGCGAATGTCAGTTTGGACAGCTCAGATTTTGCCAGATGAGTTTCCCAAATTCATATTTGGAATTCTGAGAGCAAATTGATGCAGGCCAAAGATACTAAAAAATTGAATGATGGTGAGTTTATTTCACAAATTCTTCTAATTTAAAGAGTATGTACGAGAAATGTTATAGATTGTACTGATTACTGGCAGTTCACTCCAAGTCATGTATTTTCCACATGTTAGGATGGCTCCATCATCGTTGAACTCCAACCACAGCATGAAAATTGATGAGTTTTGTTATTGTTCCCAACTTTCGTTTCATGCGCAGTGGGACGATAAGATTAGTTTGGTATTTTGTTTCTTTACTAAAAAGTCTTGTACCCTTTGAAAACGAGTCTCTTTTCTGTGGAGTTTGCAGCTGGAGACAAATGAAACTCGACCGCAGCAGAAAATTAGCTTTATTAGACTTCTCAGCTCGACGGCTCGTTGCTTGGTTCACTGGTAAACGTTTGTTGCATGAAACTTTGAGTAATTTGATCGCAAAAGATGCATGACTTCAGACGTCTGTAATAGATTCCGAAAATCGTTTATTACGTTTTTGATGATTGCAGAACTAGGTAGTTACACCCATATAATTTCCACATTCACTAGTATCTAGGTCAATTGAAACTACCGTAAATCCATAGACTGTAAGCGCTATCGTTGCGTGTAGAACATGAGAACAACTCAAATTTTCATGTATTTGCTTGACGGCTAAGAAGTCTAATCCCTTTTAGAATCTGGCAATTCTATAATATCTACGGGTTATTAACATAGCGGTAAAACTCTTGCTACATCGGTCTGAAGCAAGATTTAAACATTTGTGTTTTGTATTCTAACTGAAGCTCCAATTCGCTCTATCCACTTAATAAACAAGAGTAACTTAAGAGAGACGTTTTAAGTCCGTTATGTCAAAAACTTCACAAGAAATTTTCATATAAATTCTAAATACTGTATTCAAGAATACGATTACATGTCATTCCAAATATTTGGGTGGAGTGAATTGTTTGATTGAGTTAGACATTCAGACAGTAATTTAGTAAATTTTAAGTGAACTGAATATTTCCCGGTATGAAAAGTCACTTCCATACGTCCCGAGAAGTATTCGTATGATAGGATTAATGACACAAGACGATCTGTCCTATGCAGTTTTAATGTTTCCACTTTCTGACCGAGCGTGGTGGTGTAACGGATAGCGTTCTGGCCTCGCATTCGGGAGGACGGCGGTTCGAATCCCCGTTCGGGCATCCAGATTTTGGTTTTCCATGGTTTCCCCAAATCACTCCAGGTAAATGCCGGGATGCTTCCTTCAAAAGGCCATGGCCGAATTCCTTCCCATTCCTTGCCCCCATCCTTTCCCGTCTCTAAAGACCACGTTGTTAAAAAGGGACGTTAAACTGTTAAAAAAAAAAATCAACTTTCTGTGTATTTCGTGCTAGGAGTAGACAGTTCGATTACACACATTCTCCAACTAGGATACTCTACCAAATGTGAAGGGATATACAATACTATAATCTGAATGCAGATTATATAGCAGCAGAATGCAGCCGACCGTTGTATTGGCGGGAAAATGCGCCAAAGATAGTTCTATAAAGTTGGGGCCTGCTCCACCTATATGGCTCTATATAGGCATCTGAAATTGATTATGAAAGCTTTTGATAAATTAGGATCGCAGACGATCGTTTTTCAAAGCATAGCACGTGACAAAGACAAACCACGAGTTTTAATGCTGATCGTGGCGGACCCAGTTAAGGATCCCCCTCCCAAGACAAAATCGCGAATCCTCGACGATGATCCTTCGCTATTAGTTCTCGAGTCCATGCGATGATATTATTTATTGACAATAAAGGTAGCAGGTGGTCAAAAAGCCGTAGACGCAAGGTTCTGTCGAGTAGTATGTAACATAATATAGATATGACTAGAAGCATGACGATTTAAGTAGTCAGCGTCGGCTTCCAGAATGTCGGATGATGTAAATGTTAACTCTATCAAAGCATCTGACAGTCCATTTCTACTCTGACGGCATGCCTTTTCTGTAGATCTCGAAACCATCACGTTAAACTTGAACGCTTTTTTGTATTCTCTAATCTTGGTGGGTGATCAGAAACATTCGGGTCTAGCATGCGGAAGGACACTGTTAGATTCCCGGTTCTGCCATCAAGACTTAGGTTTTCCATAATTTTCCGAATACACTCCAGACAAACACAGAGATCCTTGTTTTAAAAAGTTTGTGAAATATTTCTTTATCTTTGCTTGTAAACAAAACTATTCCGGCACCATTGACATGTCGATGATTCTTCAAGGCTGTGATCAAGGAAAATTGGCTTTACCTATTTGCAAAGCGATGAAATGGCTACCCCCGCTACATAGACATATGGGTCACATTTTGAGGCATTTGATGAAGGTAACAGTAGAGGAAAAACTGTACAGTAAGGTAAAATGGGCTATATGAAGCAGACAATTGACTGCGCTAGTAATCGACACGTTGTGATGATTAAATTAGGTCTGAGGAGGAAGAGAGGGAGGATTAAAACAAATCAGTGAAGAAATTGATGAGGGAGAAGAAAGTGTCTTCACAACGTCACACTCTCACTCACTCGCTTTTATACTCTTGTTGCTTACGAATTCTTCGTTGACTCATACAGATATTGCAAATCTGAGTGCAAATACATCTGATTTTAGAGCATCAGTAACAATGCCCCACCACTGTACAAACTTTTATAGCAAACAGAACACCTTGATGAGAGCATAGTGGTGCATAAAAATTGAATATGTAAATAGTCAAGACCATGGTACTACTAGAATTTGAATTAAAGATGATATTGTAATTTCATTCGTTATCCAAAGACATTGGAAACATGTCGTTTTTGTTACTCCAACGGATTGTGATCCTGGGATTACATAAACCTGACCTTTGTTCAATTAGCGCGTCTTGCAATGTGATCGAACTTATTAACCTAAATTGAGAATTTGAAAAGTTGCGTATCTTTTCAAAATATTAGATTTTCATCTTGGTACGCCAGCGAACGCTGTACGATCAAAGCATTAGACTCCACTCGAAATTTGAACAAGTCTTCTTACTGTGTGCAAGGTGTCTGGCATGTTTAAATCGATTAAGTCGATTCCCTCTGTCGTTATTGATTGCCTGGCAAGCAGCCTTCTGCTGTGAGCAACGTCGTTAAAGGAACGTCTCCAAAAATAGCTGATACCTGCTAATGTTGTTTTTGTTCGGTTCTTGTGAATTTTTGGAGTGTCTGAATTGTACAACGAGACCTTTGGCACGAGCCGAGCTTCAGTAATGGAGCGGAACGCCGCTTTCCCGTGCCCTGAAGGTTCCTGGCCAACTCCTGACAAGGACGCGCCGATTGGGAACTGTTTTTGCGGCATTTCCATGGCGACGAGAGCGTGGGCGCTGCGAAGCCAAACACGGTTACTCAGCAACTTGCGGGCGGAGGTCGCCGGTTCGATTTTTCCATATCGAGGGCATGGGGCGAGGACAGATTGTTCGCATTGTGCCAAAGCAGAATTATCACTTTGACCTTCTATTCCATCAAACTGAAATCTGAGAAATGTATGTCCACAAATAATTCTCGACTTCCAAAACGCTCTAAAATAATTTTGTTAAACGCATGATCTTTCATAAAAATTTACGCTACCAGAAGGAGAATTGAAGTTAATTAAACCTGACACAAGTGCTAGAAACAGTGATACAAATAAACTATTAAATCAGCCAAATTATTTTATTTTGGCAGTTTACGAGTAACTTTAATACCCTATTGCATGGATATAAACAGTGATACAGTCTGACATATTATCCTAGAGATGTCTAAACTTGTGGAAGATTATTTCGTATCTGGTGTAACTGTCGACCCAGAACCTGTACATCTGTTAGTGGCTTAATTCGCCATCCAAGCTAATATCAGTGACGAGACGAGAAAAGGGGTTGAAAACATGAATCCAGTTTTTAGGAATCCGTGATGTATGTAAGCCGGAATTTTCCTGTTGAAAAAGGTCCAGAAGCAGTTACGCTTTCAAGGGTAGCATGGACGCTGAAAAATGTCTTGGACGTATCACTATGCTTTCATTGGTTCCTTGATAATTGAAAGAAACTATTGTAGATGGCTGTACAGGCCGTACCGGCACCAGTTCTAGCTGCGTATCGCCAAATAGTGAAGTCCCATCTAGCGTGTTGTCCAGTCCTTCTCCATACGTCAAAGTCCAAACGAAACCTTTTCATTATTAAAGAAAATTAATCGCCATTACACAGTGGTGTAGTGCCGACGGAAGACGGCAAATCTTTACTTGGAAGATAGCCTTGCAATAGTTCGTGTCGAAACAGAGGCCTCTAGTAATGCCGATGAACGTTTATAGACGTTGGAAGGAGACGTTGGTTGAGATCGTGCCTGTCTGACGATGAAATTATCCTCTCATCTATTGGTCACCCAGCACCTTCCCGCCAAGTATATTGTCTCATAGTCCATTGCTCCAAACACCCTTACACAGCGTGGTCAGAACGGTACAGATGGTGGACAGTTTGATAGAATGAATATCCTGTCTCCCATTTGTCCAACTATTCTCTCTGTGTTTGCCTGGGTCGAATGATTTGCCGAGGCATGGCTGTCTATTCACACTAAAAGTACACGATATTCTGCACACAGATTCGCCCTGCGGTTGTTCATCATTGTCCATTGGAACATTCGTTGTGGGAGCGCCAATTTTTTAAAGTATGGAATTTGTATGGCGTGTTCCACCTGGTGCCTCGATGATAAATCCACTATGATTTCCTGGACCTTGTCATATAGTGCAACGCACTAGCACCTTTGTTCCACTTTGAAGGTAATTTTTAATTTTTACTATCACAGTGCGTAACGTAAAGGTGGGCTTTCACCCTCGTACATAAGATGTTCGATTTTTTTCATAAAGTTTTTGAGAGATAATTAGTTCAGAATATTGGAGAATGTGAGTTGGTTGTAATGTAAAATATCTGAGTTTGTGTGGATTATTGTAATAACTGTTAACTGCTTTTATTAAAGAACGTCTTAACATAAAGGTTGGAGACGCCAGCAGCAGTGATGATATTTTACTACATTTTCAGTTGTTACGAACAGTTTGATCTCGAAGTAATATTCAGAACTTCTAAAAAAAATTATGAATGTTTAAAGTTATCAAATTACTATTTTGTGGAAAATTAACATGGATAATTTTTTGAGGCTTCGGCTATTACTATAGTCAATGCTGCAATATGGTTGTTGGACATCCCACTGTCAGTTCCAGAACATTCTGACCAACCTAACCAGGATGTAATTATTTACGAAAGAATTTAAAGTTGTTTTTTTTTTTTTGGGGGGGGGGGGGGGGGAAGAATCAGAGTTCGTTGAAATATTGTAAATAGTCAATTAGTTAATTTTATATGTTAGTCTTGGTGACAAAATCTGCTATCTTTGAGATTATTTATTAATAAAATCACAACATGGTTCCGGTACAGGGTTTCTTGTTATTGTATTTATTATATCGATCACCACGTACAAATTGATATAGATTTTTTTTATCACATTGACCTATGAAAATTTTACATGGCGTAATTCGAGGACAATTCAATTGGATTCTTCTGTAACTAAACTTACAGTACAACATGATTTTAAAAGTGACTACTTAGTTACACAATAGTGGCACATTTAACATTTTGCAAAACGTACAACACATACGTTATGTACCAATTCCCATTATTATTATTATTATTATTATTATTATTATTATTATTGTCAGTAGTAGTAGTAGTAGTAAACTTGTGTATTTTTTGTCAGATGAACTAGTGTATTTCAAGTAGTATACGCTTTTACATTTTTTTAAACCATGATTACAGTTTGTTGTAGTGTTAGGCATGTTGCTTGGCAAAATTCGTTAACTTGGATTTAATGTACAGATAATGAGCACTTGCTGATTCTGTGATCGGATGCGCGCATCTAGCGAATGTTATCACCTGATGTTGATTGCTTTTGAGTGCCTTTCCTTGTAATGAAAGAAATTTTAAAAGCATTTTCTTGCAAACATCATGTATCACTTAGTACGTGAAGAGGATCTCTTATTTCACTTACTGATAAAGACTAGAAATTAATTGATTTTATCAGATACTGAGATATTTTCACTTCAATTGCGTGTGAAACCACTTCAGATTTCTGAGAAGCGTAAATTGGCTGAATCCCGATAGCATCTTATTTGGTTTCAACTATTTTTTATTGGCGAATAGTCATCCGTTGTGAAATTAAAATCGAAGCGAATTATTGATTTTTTTTTTTTTTTTTTGAATAAACTCTCCGTTTAACGTGTCCGAGATTTGAGACAGTTAAGCAAATTCTGTGGCGGTAACTTTTGTTACTGGTTTGCTCTAAATCGACCGAGCCTGGTGGGTGAATGGTTAACGTTCTGGCCTCGCATTCGGGAGGACACGGGTTCGAATCCCCGTCCGGGCATTCAGATTTCGGTTTTCCATGGTTTCCCCAAATCACTCCATGCGAATGCCGGGATGCTTCCTTCAAAAAGGCCATGCCGAATTCCTTTCCGTTCCTTGTCTCCAATCCCATCCCGCCTCTAATGACCTTAGCCGTCGACAGGGCGTAAAGCCGTAAAAAAAAAAGAGCTCTAAATGGACTTGACTTTGCAGGGCAGACACCTAGATGACTCAACTGCTCTCCTTTTGTATACTTTGGTGTTTAGTTTATATGCTTCACGTAAGCTACAACCTTTATACTGCTTTCATTCTAAGTCTGAAGGGGACATGAATCTCATGTCTCTTTCATGACTTAGGAATATACTTAATGGACAGTGAAATTCCGCATTGTTGATTGAAACGAAAGTAATCATGCTAAAGGAAAGCTTTAGTATAAACGCAGCAGAAAGCAATGATCATTAAATTCTTTGAGTATCATATAAGAGTAGTATGATATTATACAGCGTGTAGTATTGATTTTTTTCCCTAACGAAAATACTAATTAACGTGCATATTTAAATGTATCTTCACCAGTAGAAGACCGATATACAGTTTATATAACATACGCCAGTCAATCGGAATTAAATGAATTTTGTATTTAGCTCTTCAAGGTCCCTAAACCTTCGAACAGTTGTTGGTTTATTGCCTATTAGAGTATTAGCTCAGAACTTTAAGAAAACAGTTTTCAATATCTCAATGACAATACAGGCTTACTAACTTCTTAAATTTTGAGTTCACAGAATATAATTATTTCAAAAAAATCTGCCTTTCCACGATCACGTTTGTGAAGATCGTATCTCACTTTAGAACATAGTCATTGCAATAACAATGTTACCTGCAATCTGCGTATTATGTAACGAATCCCAAAAGGAAAGTGCTTAATTGCCGCTCAATACACAGACCAATATGTTTGTTGAATAGTTGTTCATTGCTGGTCTCTTCCAAAAAGAGCAGCGCTTTAGTACAGTCGTTTCAAAAGCGTTTTCCAATATAAAACATGAAAGCTTATTCTGAGGCGATCACTTTAACATCTAGTGTGCGATCAAAAAGCATTTCTCACATCTGAAATCATATAGAAATTTATTTATATATATTAAAGCATTTTGTAGCAACAATGTCTTACTCACATAGCACCAACTTGTTGCATCAAGTGCCAGCAGCATGCGCAGTTAAAATAACAACTGACAGTGATGCGAAACGTACTTGATGTGTAGTTTGGTTTCAAATCAATGGCAAGGGAAGCACCCACTACTGCAGTATTTGGGGCAACGAGCATTCTTTTACATATACTTTTGTGTGTGTGTGTGTGTGTGTGTGTGTGTGTGTGTGTGTGTGTGTGTGTGTGTGTGTGTGTGTGTGTGTGTGTCATCAGAGTCGAGAGGATCAGGGACATGGAAGGAATTGAGTCATGGAAAACTTTTGAGGAAACATCCAGCAATTCAGATGGAGTTATTTCGGTAAACTATTGAAAACCTAAATCTTGATAGCCGGACTAAGAATCAATACCGCACTTCTCAGGATGCCAAGAACGATCGTAAACAGCTCAGCCATCATAAATCAACTTAATTTATGAACCTAATCGGTCATAGGCTTAAAGGGAATGTGTTTTGTGCTCTCGGAAAATCCAAAGTGAACGGACATTTCCTTTCGGCAGAAAACACTATAAACGGTATTACGTATCTGACGGTGCTTAAAAATTTCCTCATTTCTCATTCCTCAACCACAATACGTCACAGCAGTTCTGAAATTCCCTAATGTTTCCTAGGTCGTTGGACTTTTCCTGCCGGGCTATTTAGGCCCCCTCACTCCTCAAACTTGGCGCAGATTTTTTTGGGGGGTACCATAAAAGATTGACTTTAAGTTCTGCCTTTACCAGCAAATCTCGCTAAAGTCTGAAGTATAATCCACGCCAGAGATATTAAATTCCATAAAATATTTTTATTGCGTTTTCGTACTGTTATTTTACATCGTTCATTTTCTTTGTATTTCCTTTTGTTCTTCACTCTTATACTTTTCCTTTGATTACTTTCATACTAGTTTGGTCCAATTTCGGCTCTGCTACTAAAACCAAGTTTCTAGCAAACAATCCTTTTAAGCAATATCGTCTGAAATTAACATAACTTTTACAAATCTGAATAAACCTTTTTTATTCAGGTTATAATTAAATAAACTTTTCTTTACTTAATGATATTAAAATGAACTATATTTCTATTTCTGAAATGTCATTTATTCCCTACTTTCATAATTAATGCAATAATTATTGCAATCATCCCGCATTAGTATTTGAACACTTAATATTGCTACGAATCTTCATGTGTTTTCGTCGGAATATGTGGAGTTCTTGCCACCATGTCCATCGTCAAAGATACTCTGCTGTTATTCTACGTCAGAAATCCTCTGCAGCGCTACTTTGACGCAAAGATATTATTGTCGATCTCATTATGAAAAATATTTACTATTAGTAGCGTTTTTTGCATATTAATTTTGGTAGTTCTCATCTTCCACCTATCAAATTGTAGAAGTGACACCTGGAACGAGATTGGCAAAAAAACAAAGAAAGAATGATAACCGGCAGGTCACATTGAAACAAAACTGGCACTTCTTTGAAAAATTGGAAGAGTATGCTTCAAAATGAAACTGCCAATTCTTTAAACCATCTGAACAAGTTTCTATTTTATCAGAGTAGTAAAATCTTTTTTGAAGCATCCTGAATTTTTTATTATAATAATCTACAATTTTATTGTAGCTACAAACTAAAGAATTGAATTTGAATTTACCTTAAGCATTTCGTCATTGGTATTGGTAGCCTCGTTATATGATGATACGCTCCCATAAATGCAGTTCTTGGACTGTTTTCGCAATGAAGGTTGTACTCTACCATTTGTTCGAATAGTTGTACATTGTGTTGTGTGACATTCGAGATAGGCCTAACATATTTGTTCGTCTCACAAGGTGAGAGCAGCAGAGTAGATAACAACTGGAGCAATGACAAACAGACTTCACTCTTATCGGGAAAGGAAAGAATGAATGTCGAGGTTGGTCTTTAGATATGACGACCTCGCGTTTGGACTGAGCTGCACTCTGCCAATCTCTTAGAATGCCTTTGAAGGTCCTTTTGCTAAGAAATATTCAATAAGAAAAAATATTCTTCGGAACAGTCAAGCTTTGTTAATACGAAAAACTTTGCTATTGTGCTAATTTTTTTGAAAGTTTGATTTTCTATATTGCCAAAAGGCCTTGAGGCTAATTTAATTTTATATTTTTAAGGTGTACAGAATGATGGCTTTAGAATCTGCACTAAAAAGCGAAATGGAATATCTGTTGGAAGACCTTTGTAGGCAGATGATTAGGAATTGAGCATACCTGTCATTTGATCATTCATTGGTACATTTGGAAGTCTGGTTAATGGGAATACATACGAAATTATTTGAGTTAAAAAGTGAATTTATTTATTTATTTATTTTGGCTCAAACGTGCTTCGACAGCTAGGTCATAAGCGTCCTTATAATTTAAATATATGCCGTAAAAAGTATCCGAAGAGAAATATTATTAAAAAAAGATGGCTGATGGACTGTAATACAATTTCGTATGGTCGTAATGACCTGGTGACAGGGTTTCCATTGGCTGCGCATTCCGCCACTGTCGTAGCCGCCTTAACCTAGCCCGGAAATCCTGCCGGGTACAGGGGACCTACAGTTTAACGTGGAATCCGAACCACGGAAGCGTTCTAGCGTACTTCGCATTACACAGCTGTGCTAGAGGTGAACGCCTGGTTGAAAATCCGCGCCGAGACAGAGATTCGAACCGGGGACCTTTCGATCTCCAGTCAAACACCTTAATCACTGAACCACCAGACCGCTCTGATCTACTGTAGGAACCCTAGTCAAAATAGCAGAAGGAATCATGTTTATTGAAAGCAACATTTGTGGAGGGAAACAAATGTTGATAGTAATTAACGAAGCTAAAACAGTTGTCAAGGTATGTTTGTTGCGCTATGCCGTATTCAAAGTCACTAGTTTAAATGGAATTTCACTCGTTCAGTATATTTTAATTTAGATTAAACCAAAAGTTACGCTGGGAAGGTAACATCTGCTTCCCATTACAGCATGTGTGTGTGCCCGGTTGCTTGCTGCTAGGCGCACCCTTTATCGTATTGATAGCCGATACGCTTGGCTTGTTTAGATATTCATAGATAATATCTGAAAACAACGGGTGCTTGCGGTACACAGGAACTAGATACGCGTAAAATCTACGTAAAAGAAGCTTCCAATTATGTCTAAAAATAATTATTCAGAAAAAAATGTAATAAGAACAGAATGAAAATAAAAAGTTTGTCATGTGTTATGTTTAGTTCTGCTTACAAACAGTAGAGATAAATGTTACGCAACATAACGTAAGAATAATACTTAATGAATCAAGGGAGATTTTTTAGTGTTAATTAATGCACAATTTGAGAAGAGTAGTATCTTTGAACCTGCGTGTAAAAATGCATAACATCAAGTGTGAAACATCAGTAACTATTGATGCGTTGCAGTATTAGTAATTAGACTAACGTAGCATGTTATGTTACAGTTTTCAGAAAATTAAGTCTTATGATTTTAATTTTTTATGTTTGTACTAATGAAATTTCTTCATATAAACTTTTCTTATACTTTCTTGCGCCCAGTTCTTTTTACTTTTCCTCTGATTTCAAATGCTTGTTCCCCACTAAATGTCTGCAACCAATTCTTTGGAACAGAAAATGTAATTCAGATCTGTGGAGGACGCAGTATCCTGATTTCAGTTTTCCATGGTTTTCAGAAATCACTGCGAGGGTTGTCTGTATTGTTTCTTCTAAAGATCATGGCCGAATTCCTTGCCGTACCTTTCACGCAATCCTCTCCCGTATCCATTGTCCTCGATGTCGACGAAGCTTAGTCTTAAACAAAATAAAAAGCAGAATGCAAAAAAAAATAAAAAATAATGAAACGAATTGTTGTATTATATTTTTATTTTCATATACAATTCTCACAATTTGATCCAAAACTAGCGGCATGTAATGGTATTGTCTATTGATCCGTAAAAATTACTGCCTCTTTGCTTTGACTGTTAATGGAGATGGGTTTGTATTACAGTGAGAGAACAACCTCAGCTCCAGTGTTGCCACTACATTGTCCCCTGCTGCAGTTTGTTTGTATTTCAGCACGCCGCTACGTCAGCGTACACGAAATGCAATGCACAGCGTAAATACTCTCCATGCAAGTCGATTCAAATGTAACCATTTAGCTCTCAACGTTACTTAATCGATTCATGAATGTGATAGTATTAGCTAGGTATTGTGTTCTTACGGTCGTCAAACACGTTCTGTACATAAAAAAAACCGGAGTTGCGTTAGTTTAGCATTGGGCAGTATTAGAACTCCGTACTCCAATAACGTAAATACATATTTTAGGTCAGCCCGGAGTCGTTTGGCGTCATTTTATGGCCCGGCGTATTTTCATAGTAGGAACGGACTTCATTCCACGACTTTCCAGTACCACATAACACTGTCGCTGGTAAAATCATTCAGTTCCAGTCAAATTTACTATATGTGTTTTACTGTCAGAATTAATAGCTCTTTCAATAAACTAAAATTAATATGTGGTAACCTCAAAAACTCTCGTTTTGCTCACAACTTACAAGGTATATTAGATGCAACTATTTGAAGTAATTGATCAAATTTTATTTATTATATATTTCTCCGTTAATTTGTTCCAATCACCTCACTCCCCTACCTACAAATTAAAACTTTCCTATTCCCTCATGTCAGAAATCGATTGGAAATATGTCATGGCCTTCTCTTCCACATTCCGTTTGTAAATTTTCCACTAATATTTATCCAGGGCTCGTTGGCAGTATATGGTTCGTACATGCTCACAATTCCTTCTGTCCTGCTATGATTTCCAGCCCCACTCTTGTCAACTTTTGATAATTTCCACAGACAAATCATTCCACAATATTCTAGCCTGACCAAAGTTTTGTAACCCATCTCACATTATCCTACACAAATTCTACTAGACAGATTTTAAAAATCATCAGTTGTTCCCTGACTGGAAAATGTAATGTATTCTACGGTGGAAAACAATAATGCATGAAAATAAAGAGCAAAACATTTAATGAGAATTATTTTACACTAATTAATACGTTACAAGTTTGCGAACATAAAAAAGCAACTGTCTGAACCTACACTTTCGAAGCTGAGCACTGGCATAAATACTTTTACTATCGAAACTAATTAATAAGTGGTCCTTCCTGTATCATTAATATTTACATCTTGAAACAGATATTTGCTAAATTTCGCATCATTGCAAAGTTAAAATGAAAGGACATAAAGCTACTTAAAAAAAAACTGATGTGCTGTTTTGAACGTTGCAATACTTTATTACCAACTACTTGTTCTGCTGTATTAACAAAGTCTGAGTAAACATCAAAAGTAATCCTTGACATTTGTAATTAATTATTCCGTACATTTCCTTACAGTCATATTAATCTAAATCACACAACAGTGCGAATATCATTTTTTCAAAGAGCTTTAAAATGTCTTGATTTTTGCTGAAGCTTTTATTTCGCCTAGTTCCCTCAAAACTTGTATGTTTCCTTGAAACACATTCTAGTTTGTTTTGCATATAAGCACTTTACTGCATGAATCACACTGCCAACTGACAGATGTAGACATTAGTGTTGAGGATAACATTTTTTGGGTGAAAATACGTGTTAATTTCGTACATACTTCATATGGTCGATATTAGGCATAAATTTACACTTCCTAGGTTAAAGTAGTAATGTGGCAGTGTAAAAGAAAGCAGTATAAAAACCTTTTCCTCCTTAACGAGCAAATATCGCTGAACTCAGAAATTAGATCTATTCCGCAGCTGCAGAACTCACATCCGAAAAGCTGGATCGAATTTGGAGAAAAAATTTCATTTCTGCTTGGATGTCTGCTGAATTATCAGTTGCAATCATATCGATCCTAAATGACGCTTTAATGCAAAACGTGAGATATTTTTGATATAGAGTGACGCATGAACGGATTATGTAAGTTATATAGTTATGTAAGACGTAGTCAGTTTTGATCAAACTTATATAATGCACAACTTCCATAAAGATGCAACTATGCTGGACTGATCAATTATTTTACGCGGATCTTTATTTATAGAAGAGAATGCAGGCTGTTTTTTACCTCAGAAATACACATTACAATGAAACTCTTTTTAAAGCTTACGCGATACCTAACGACACATGCTACCCTGCCTGGTGTTTTGATAACGCCCAGAGACCAAGCCGCAATAGTAATGATAATAGTATTAATAGCGATAATAGTAATAACAAAGTAGGCTACTAATAAAATTAAACAAAGTATAATATTATGTTTTACTTGCGTGCTGGAAGTGATTTTTAGTGCAGTTTTTGAAGTCAGAACTTTTATTGCGGCGTCTGTTTTTGTAATGAACACGCTACGGAGCGTCACGCTGGTGCGACACGCAATTGCGTATGCACAAATTTCCAACTTTAGTAGAGGACGTTTATCGTTTTTTAAAGATGATTTATTGGTTTTTGAGACAAACTACCATTAAATTATACACAAAAACAGACGACATTATGATATCAGATGATGCTGAAACGGAATTAGTCTTCTGCGTTTCACCAAGCGCAAAAAATTTCTACATATTATAATTGTGTTCAGTATACCACATGTGAGTTTTAGAACATAAGAATATTTGTCTCTATGAATGTTTTCACTTTTACATTGTTTTGTGTAGTGATAGCAAAGAATCACACTCGCTAAAACGATACCACCAGACGCACAGATCGAGTAATTACAGCGAGCTATTGGCTCATAAATATTAGAAATTTACTTACAAACTTAATCCGAGCAAAAGAGATGATGATCTTACTTAGGTAATGCGTCCCACAACATATTTTATTTTATTGTTTTCGATGCGTAAGAAGAACACGTATAAAGTAAAGGTATTGCAGCAAATTGAGAACGTTTGTGATTACATTCATAAGTTTTATATTCGAGATCTCCGTTTCAAAAGGGGAATTTATCGAGATTCCTATTAATTTTGCCACTTCCCGCGAGACATCCGCAAATATAACTCTGTATTCCAATTTCTTACTTTCGATACTTTACTTACTGCAGCAAGAAAATACTCCGTACTTATTGGAAAACAGGCTGAGTGCGCTTGTATATCCTTTCCAGACTGTTCTGTTTCTGAAAAAAATCAATTTCCTTGCGTATCGAATCCATGTCGTCTGGATTGATAGTTGCTGAGCCATACAGCTCACACAGATATTTGTTTCTTAATTTAGTTATTATTATTTGTAATTCGCTAAGATCCTGTTGGAGGAAACTGAAACATTTAGGAAAGTTATAGAAAATATTCTGAGCAGTATTTCCCAACCATTTTAAATCCGATGACCAATAAATTATCAGAAATATTGCTGTAGATCATTACCTTATATGAGCCTAGTTTTTTTAACTACGTATACGAGGGGTTACCCAAACATTAGAGGAATAGCATTGCCGTGGGCAGAGGCTGTGTAGTACGCGTTTCTGCCGGTAGGCGTTTATAGCGCAACTCATTGTCAGTTCAGTGCCGCCTGTGTTGTCAACCTGGCTTGTTCAGTTAATCTGCAGTGATTGTTTTTGTTAGTGCCGTTTTGTTATTGTTATTCTTTCGTTGTCATGGAACTCGTGGTTTCCCATTGGCCGTTATTACATACATATTTAAGTTCCTCTCATATTTATTTTTCACATACTGTTTTGCTCAAAACATCCGCAATCTGTTTGCCCTATAATACATTTTATTGAACCATCGTTGCCATTCGAAGACCACATATCGATTTTAAATATATAATACCAGACAGGTTGAAGCCGATATGACATACTTAAATATGGGTGAAACTTATTAGAATTTCTCGGGATTTCTTCAAATGCTCTATAAGATGTTTTTGAATAAAAATCCGTCTTCTAACAACTGTTTTTATTTTTAACTTTCATCTACCAGACGCGTTTCGCCCTTCTGGAGTGGGGCATCGTCAGTGGCTATAAATAACATAATATTTTGATCATATTTGTGTATGCAAATCTAGTACATTAATTATATACAAATATTCATGCTGTAATATTGTATCATCTGTAGGTTCAGTCTGTTATACTTATTCTATATATTGTTTTCATAGTATCTGTGTTCAAACATAAATTCACTTCTTAATACTAAATTATCTGTATGGTTACAAGCTTTATTTACATAAACTCTACTTACTAAAAATTGCAGTGGCTAGCACATGTCAGTCCGGAACAGCACCTTCCGCATTTTTCTGCACCGTTGTTCCTTCCTACAGTTTACCATTATCTCCTTTTATATTGTTCACTTCACTTCACTTTATTTTATTTAATTTTCTGTTAAATTGCACTTTTTACTACACCAAACTAGTTATTGTGTGTAAGTCGATGTGTTTGTTTTGTATATACAGTTATACCAACCTATTTCCGTTGTTTACTGTTTTGTTCACTCTATGTTAAACTATATCTTCTTTTACACAGGGAAAAACTGTCCTAAATGAATTCACAAATTTAACAAACAAAACACTATACAAAGCAACAGAAAACACCATAACACATGTAAACCAACACAATCACTCACAAATCACAAATAATAGTTAAAATAATCACAAAAAAAAAAGATATAGTTTAACATAGAGTGAACAAAACAGTAAACAACGGAAATAGGTTGGTATAACTGTATATACAAAACAAACACATCGACTTACACACAATAACTAGTTTGGTGTAGTAAAAAGTGCAATTTAACAGAAAATTAAATAAAATAAAGTGAAGTGAACAATATAAAAGGAGATAATGGTAAACTGTAGGAAGGAACAACGGTGCAGAAAAATGCGGAAGGTGCTGTTCCGGACTGACATGTGCTAGCCACTACAATTTTTAGTAAGTAGAGTTTATGTAAATAAAGCTTGTAACCATACAGATAATTTAGTATTAAGAAGTGAATTTATGTTTGAACACAGATACTATGAAAACAATATATAGAATAAGTATAACAGACTGAACCTACAGATGATACAATATTACAGCATGAATATTTGTATATAATTAATGTACTAGATTTGCATACACAAATATGATCAAAATATTATGTTATTTATAGCCACTGACGATGCCCCACTCCAGAAGGGCGAAACGCGTCTGGTAGATGAAAGTTAAAAATAAAAACAGTTGTTAGAAGACGGATTTTTATTCAAAAATATTTATGCAACAACTGTGGAACATGGCCTACAACAAAGTTAATGCTCTATAAGATGCTTCCAACCAACAAAAAAAAAAAAAAAAGATGAGAGAAGTTGTAAGTTTTGCTAAACACTCACCACGTGATTTACAAAATTTTTTGTTTTGAACATATTCCACATACGCTTATTTCATGATCAGTTTCCAAATCTCATCACGTGAAGCGAATCTATTAGGCAGCAAAATAGATAAGTGAAAAGGTTAGAAGAAACACACTTCAGTTGGACAAAATCAAGAAATAAATCAATAGGGTACAGCCAACACACTAATTCTGAAATTCTGCAAATAGAAAAAAGTTCCTAAAGTAATGTTTCAGGCGATTGTTAAAGACAAATAGCTTAAAAAAGTAAAAGGTATTTCCTAACGAGCGTGGTGAATGAGCGGTAAAGCTCTGGCGCGGGTTAGAATCCTCGTCCGGGAATCCAGATTTGGGTTTTCCATGGTTTCCCAAAATCACTCCAGGTGAATGCCGGGATGCTTCCTTAAAACAAGGTCATGTCCGAATTCCTTCCCGTTCCTTGTCCCCAATCCCATCCAGGCTCTAAAGACCACGACGTCGACGAGGCGTAAAGCCATAAGTAAAAAAAAAAAAAAAAAAAAAAAAAAAAAAAAAAAAAAAAAAAAAAAAAGGATTTCCTGTTAGCGATAAAGACAGATGATACGAGTATTGTGGAGCTGTTGCTTCGATATAAAACGTCGAAATATGATACAGAGAGAATGGACAAAAAATTTGCTCTCACTCAGTCAATGAACCGTGCAGATAAGAAAGACTGGAAATATACAAACAGCAGTATGTCAAGGTTGGTTGAATTAGTGTTGAATCTAAACAAACTTTGGATTGATAACTAGGCACATTACTCTCAAAACGTGCTGTGCCATATAATTAACACTTCGAAACAAACTTACTAGCTGGCAGTTACATTTTATACCGTTCTTCCGTCGTGTGACGCGTTTCCTCTTCCTTACCGCAAGTTTCCTGCAGGAAGTATGAAACAAAATAAAACCTAAATATTATCTTGCATTCACGAAATGTTACATGCTAAGTTCGATTAGCATGAAGATTTCAGTTGATTTTCGCCCCGTCAGTTTTGCGATGTTTTATATAAAAAGTTTTGTAATAACGTTTATCTCAAACCGATTTCAGATTTAATAAATTAATTTTCCTCCATTGTTAATCATCGCCACAATCAAATGCTAGATTTATTTCTTATTCATTATAACAGAGAAAATCTTAAGACAGACACAACTTAGATTTGATTCATGCAATACTTGGTTGCATGAAGATGAAATTTCAAGGAAAGATGATGAATGAAGGATAGAAGCATTGGAGAATTGGATATGAAGTGAAATTTTCTAGGATAGCATGCAAAACAAAAAGTACTGAGTAGATGAAGAAAGGACAAGGTTAACCAAGGTCAAGAAGAAAAAGGTGAACTGACTGGGCACAGGAAAAGAGAGGAATGCTAAATAAAGAGCTAGGATGGTAGGAAAGGAATGATGAAAATATAGCAGTACATTGGAGCTCGTCTCTCCCAGTGTCTTAACGATTAGCCAATCTTTGATATGTCTTCAGTTCTTATTAATTGGCAGTCGAGCCTGGTTCGTGAGCGGTTCAAAGCATTTTAGTAACATATTTAAACATTCAAACATTCACCATTCGTTTCGTGTCACATATCGCTTTTACAATTTCTGTTAATTAAACCATTACGCTATGTCCATATCCACCTTATTCTCCGGAATTGTCACCGTGGGACTTCTCGCTCTTTCATAAGCTCAAAAAGGACGCGAAAGGCAAATGTTTTGCGAGGCAGCCAATATTGCGCAATTAAAGACATTAATGGAAGAAGACATCTCGAACGGTTTCAGAAAGTGGTAAGAACGAAATAAGTATGTTCTAAGCGAACAAGAAACTTTTTGGGGGAATTGTTACCAATGCCTGTTACTGTAATTTTCGCTTATTCAACCATTATCTGCTTTTAGGGCTCCATACCTGCTGATTGAAAAACTGAACCATTATAAACTCTTTTTTTTGTCTGTCACAGCCTCATAATTTCTCAACCTATTAACTTAAAATTGTTATTGCTTACTATCTTACTTCTAACTAATCTTAACAGGATTATAGCGTAAACTATTTTTAAAAAATGTGGGGGCTTTTAGTGCGAATGGGAGGAAGAATGAATCATTTTTCTTTGGAAAATCGTCATTAGTATCAAATGAAGGCTGGCAATATGCTGACTGAAAATTGTAGGATCTTTCTGAAGTTTGATTTTCCCAATAACGAAATGAGTAAGTTAACAAATTCTATATTTTATCAGATGATTTTTCGACAGAACATCTTTTCTATCAACTCACAGAGAATTTCTTGTATCGGATAATATATATGACGAAAAAAATTTTTTTTGGAAGATTCTTGGAAGGCTTATTAAAATTTTACTGATTTTTTAAAAATTATTTTTGACTGTCACTTTTTGCAGAATTATTTTATAAAACAACGATTAAAAAAATAGCGCATTCACTTTAATACACAATACGTGTAGGGAACCCTCTAGAGTAATTTTTACCATTTTACTTCGAAAGACACCCATCTTGAATTATTATATCTTTTGATGCATAGGTCTGAAATGCGTAGATGCCAAAATAGTTAAATTTTAAAAAATATTAATGGAAACTGTCAAATAGCACCAAAATATTGAGTACCTTAAGAAATTATTAATGTTATGACAACTTGATTTTCAAAAACTGCATTTCTTTACATTCCTACAACAAACATGCAGTTTACGACCAACTGTTTTCTTGACGGTCGAGGGCAAAATGTTTATCCACGTCTGTTTCTAATGAGTGTTAAAATAGAGTAACGCGGAACGGGCCCGTGGTCTACTGGGAACTCTGACAGACTCCAAATATACTTACTACGCGATTCCGAGCCAAGGTAACGCGTTAGTGACTTGGACTAGGCAGGTGATATGTCTCCTGGTAATACTGGTATTCCACATTCATTCAAGATACTTCCCAACTGTTGTTGCAATCATACTCTGGTGAAATCTGAGAATGTAATTACTCATTACAAACGAATGAGAAAATATTTACTCCTTCTACGTTTTATTAAACGTATCGGTTGGAAAGACTCGGCAAACCACACGAGAAACGCATATTGTGTAATCTGGCCAGTGATTCACCGACCAGCTAATCCTGTTTTTATCAAAATTTTCTTATTGACTACCTTTTAATATCACAAAAGGCTATTATAACTTTTATGAGTATTACATCACCACAATTATACTTGTGAATCACTGTCTGATCCATACGGCTAGGACATTAAACGTATCACTGTAGATAAAAACACAACCTGAAGCCCTCTCAGAGACACACATTAAACAGTAAGCCAGTTTCTCCAGCATCTACAGTTTAAATTGAAATACCCGCCACTCAGCGGCAAACTTCATACGAAAAAAGCAACATTTTTCACAATGGTGAGAATAGAGGCGTCATATGTAAAGGCTGTTTTTTCGTTTTAGGCGGTCGAAAGCCGACATTTTTTCCGTTATGCAAGTCTGCAGTGTTTAAAGAATATCGCTTCAATTCGAATTTGTGTGAGCATTTTCTCCGTTAGTCCTGCATTGTAATTTTGTGATATGTTGTATGCTTATGGCGTAGGTGCCAATGGGATATACAATGAAATTTATAAAATCAGTATTCAAAGTTTAAATCTTAACTAAAAGTAAAAATAGCAGTAAACATAGTAAAACAAATACTGTTATAAATTTGTAAGTGGGCTACGTTTGTCCTTTTGTTCAAGCATCATACAAAAACTACAGAACTAATTTGGATAGAGATTTCAGTTTCAAAGATTACGGTATAATTTAAAATCTGCAGTATGTCTTATTATTCTACGTGACCAGGGAACGGAGAAAGAAATAATAATTCGTTCGTACCGAGAACAAATAGACGCCACAGATCACTCTGCTTCTCAGTTGAACACTTCTTTACGAGATACCCACCAGAGTTCACGCAACAAATCAAATAAACACTCCACCCTTTGTATTTCGTTAATACAGATTAGACTACGTAACATTGGTTATTTCTTTACTTTTCTGAAATGTTGTATGTTGAATACACGGAAAACGTTTAACAAACCACTACATCGAAGACAGCACTCCAGAAAGCGTAGAGACATTGTAGAATTTACGGCGAAGGTTAAAATATACGACATTTCAAGCTTTTATGCTTCGCAACTAGAAGAAAAACAAATGGCAAAGGCATTACTACGCACACCAAAGTACGCACTCGCGACGAAATGTGAAAATGCTAATTAATAATTATATAAGTAAATGGTAAAGGTAGGTAATTATTAAAGTAAGTAATATTAGAAACAGAACTTGTCCAAACTGACAGTTTTGCTTTACTAGTACCTCTTATTTGACTAATGAGCCACATATTAAAGTATGTGGATCCCGTATGCCGCGAGTCTAAAATGGGCGCTGTATGATGTCGGAAGATGTGATGCAACAGAAGCGTGATGTGGGCAATTTCCTTCTCCCCGAACTTTTGTGCTGGAACGAAAAATATCTTTACCGGTACGCATCCTTACTCATCCAGAGATTCCTTGCCTGTCTCCAAACCAGACAAAAATATTCCTCTATTTTTGATCCAGTTTTTATTTTAAAAAATTGGTGGAAATTATTACAAAATCTATACGAATGTCAAACCAATTTAGAATTTCTCTATCCGTCATCAGCCACATCTTTTTTATTCCTTAAAAAAATCTAACGCGACTTTTTACTCCTGCCCCAGAGCGCTTGGGTGGTGGCTTGTTTAAACTCTATTCGACTGCGTCACGGAACTCTTTAGGTGACGTCATCTATTGTGTTGTCTGCAGGGCGCCGCACAGTAGCGTGTGTGTGGTTTGGGAGAGAATGTGGATGATATCATTGGCTGATAAAAGAGTTGCGTACACATAGTTAGGAAATAGTCGTACTCTGAACAGGCGGTAGGGCGGTTTTCATTCTAGTATAATTATAACAATTTTTAGGTTTTAGGCACTTTCTATACAAAGATTTTTATTGAAGTACAAGCGAAAACAAAAAAATGACGGGGGAACTGTTCTTATATATCGTATCATCAGTTATTAAATAGCGCATCGACTCACAGCGAAGCTTCGAAATATTATTGGAATTCATATTTTGCAGAGTAGAATATGGTAGCGGAAATTTGGAACATGGGTAATATTTCTTTTCTTACGGTACTAAAGTTTAATTTTCGTATATAAATAATGGGCATAAATTCAAGTACATAGAGAAAAGAATTATATATCATTAAAAGCAGACAGTGAGAAATGAACCAACAATCCCATGCTTAAAAGACGAGTTACCCATTGATCCATGTTACTTTTAGTTTTAATACTTGATATACAGCTATTGTTATTTAACTGAAAATTATCGGTGTCATTTTATTGAAAAAAAGTAAGATTCGAAAGGGGGCTGAAGATTAAGTGGTAGAATTACCTCAAATTAAAATAAAAATAAAAACAAATATCGTGAATTACTAGAGTAGTTGCGTAGGGAAATAGCCACCGTGGCCTATGGATCATAAGCGTGAATATTCAAAAATAAGAAAAAAATGCTTTGAATGTTTTGAATTATGGTTGAGGAGTGATGTGAAGAAACTTATATGGACGGACAGATTGTCAAGCTTTTAAGGAGGTTACAAAAAGATGACTGTAATGAGGATGATAAAGATGGGGAAATCATCTCGATTAGGTAGCATACTAGGCAGTAATAGTCTGAAAAAAGAGGATCACGAAAGAAAAAAATAGAAGGATAAAGACGAAGATGAAAAAGGTTTGGAATGTTAAGACATCAAAGAAGGTAGACGCTATAGCCAAATGAATGCACTCGGAACTAAGAAATGGACAGAAGGGATCCTTCATCAGTCTCATATAATGATACATCTAATTATTTTGCTTCATTGGTAGATAAGCAACCTGCGGAATGCTTTTTACTTTCCGAAAGCGACTGGGCTCTTATAACGAATGTAATTTTTCATTGTTCCTCATGTCGGCTAATTTGGTGTTAATCCGTAATTGTTACCAAAACAGGAATTAATTTATTCCTCTGTGCGAAAAAACTAATCTTCCGATTTACTAACCGCAATTTCCGTATCTATTAAACAGTAACTTAGAAACAACCAAAGTTATGTGGTTGCAACTAGAACGTTAAAAAATGGCCAGTTGTTGTGGAATGACCGAAAATTTTGTAGCACTGATTTATTGATAACATACGAACTGCATCAGAAAACTTCATATGTCATTAATCTGTTAAAAGTCTACATATAGTATAAACATTGATTCACCAACCTAAATGATTTCATATGAACTCGCAGTAAGTACACGACCCAGCAATCAGTTTTAATCAGTTAGAATAATTTAGTGCTCCGTTTTTTGTCTAATGCAGTAAAATAGTTACTCGAAACGTCAGCAAACGAAACCGCATCTCTGTGCTATGCCTGATGGACGAGCTGCATCGTTCGGTCCTGGCATTCGGAAGGACGCTGGTTTGATCCCCACTCCGACCATGCAAATTTCGCTTTACCATGGTTACCAGAAATCACTCTAATCAAAATATCGTCGATTCTGTAGCTTCCTTGCCCAAAAATGCTCTGACCTCACCATCGATGAGCCATGCTAATAATAATAATAATAATTTTTAAAAATGTTTCCTTGGCTGCGATTATTAAATAAACGTCTTTGAATGTGGTAACAATAAAGATCCGCTCAACTTGACTGCGGTTTGATTTTTAATTGCTTCATGTGAATACCAGGACTTGTCAGGATCGTTTCTCCAAATAGGACTTGTCCTATTTAGTTCACTCTCTTTGCCAACTATGCTCGTTCCTAAATCCAACGACCTAATAACGTGCTCTCGCAAATGTCTATCTTGTTTTCGAAAAGGAGCCCTTATTCACTGTTACATAGACGTCTTCAAGGACTGAGGAATTTTCCACGATTTCAGCAGTTCACTCAAGTCTTTTATCTCTGACTCTAAGGTCGTGGGCAGCGTTGTGTGATTATGCGTGTATTCTCATCTAGTGGGTCCTAAGGTTGGAGTCGAAGTTCGCGAAGTTTTATCGGAAGTGTAGTGCAGCCTTGTCCATCGCGGATACGCGTAATTGGTTTGAGTCGGGTATCGGGAAAGTCTACTTATATTTGTTATTAGCGTAAGTGTACAATTAAAACTTAATTAATTTGACTGGTATAGTCATTACAACTCTTAGATTAGTTTCACCTGTCTGTTTTATGTAGAAAATTTTGCAATTAGTTTCATCAGTATCTAGTTGATTAGAAGCTTTGGATACAATCTCGTTCCCAGAGATGATACAATATTCAATAATTAGCTTTTACTAATCAATAAATTGGTGAAAGTTAACATTACCAGGGTAACACATACCAAAATTCAAATCAAGGAACTGCTCCACTTGGCAGATAAAGCAGCTTGTCGAGCACACGGAGACTACTTTCAACCATCGATGCTGTGCAACTCGATGTAGCGCTCGCATTTGATACTGGCTGGCATAATCGACTGCTGCTCATATTTTAAAACCAGCCCGATTGTAAAGATGGCACGTAGCTACTTATCAATAAGATATTTCAGGGCAATATTTTATTCCCACTCCGCCCAATAAGTGAGAGGGATTCCCAGGGTTCTTTGCTTGGACCAGTGTTGTATAATAGCAGATATACCCGCACCAGCAACGGTTCGCTCTGCACAGTATGTGGATGAGACAGCTTTTTTCATTGCACACAAGAACATTCACAATCGTCAGAAGACTCCGGGACAACAGCAAGTTCACATGGGTCAAATTGTGGGGAATAACACTCAAACTGCCAAAACGTTAATGCTACTGAGGCACCTGGGTCATCGTCTGCGAAATCAATACCGAGATCAACGAATCAACGTGAAAGAAATCGTGTGTTTACACACTGTACGGTGCTACGATGGACAGTCGACTGACAGTCTCGGCACATGGAGGAACTACGAAGAAAAGTTGGAACACAACTCATGAACTGTAACCATTGTTCAATAGGGACACCTCATTGGCTGAAAACATCGGCGTCAACGTTTACTGCAGCATGTCCGCCCAGTGATGGGTTGCGCGGGTCCAGTGTGGGGGTTACATGCATAAGACCAGTTTTGCCAGGCTAAAGACCAAGCGAGACCAAGCAGAATCGGGCATTGCGGAGTGCTCTACGTGTTCCCTTCCTCCGACCTGTGCGCAGCTGCAGATGTTCCGCTTCTCGAAGAAAGAAGACAGATCAAAGCTTTTTACAGGGCAGCGAGTAAATCTCTTTAGTACTAGTATCTAGTTTAGGACAGTAAAACTCGCATTCTGGAGGACGGTGGTTCGAATCCCCGTCTGGGCATCCAGATTTGGGTTTTCCATGGCTTCCCAAATCACTCCAGGCAAATGCCGGGATGCTTCCTTCAAAAGGCCATGGCTGAATTCTTTCCCATTCCTTGCTCCCCATCCTTTCCCGTCTCTAAAGACCTCGCTGTTACGAGACATTAAACAGTTAAAAAAAAAGACAGCACAACTTTCGATAAGCACAAAGGCCCCTGTCAAAATTGACACAGACGTAAAACCATTAAAGAGCAACCTTAAATAAAAAAGCTAAAGAAAAGTGACATAACACACGGACGTATGAGGAAAACGTCCCAAGACAACAACCTTCACAATAAACTACTTACTAAAGATAAAACAGCAAAGGCTCTGTGTGTAGTAGGAGTCAGTAACATATCTAGTTAACAAAATAAATAAAACGCTGCCGTGGAAGAATAAACAACGTTTGGGGTGAAGAAAATAAGTCCACCTAATACTCAACCCCAGGTCAGTTTTACTACTGGATTCAAGTATCTGACACCTAGTCAGTCCCGTCCTGGAGTAAGCAATAGTGTTGTGGGGATTTCCGTCGTATCTCACTGAAAAAGGCTCCAGACAATCAACAACCGTGCAATAAGTTCCGCATATATCCTTCCGCGGAAAGCAACAGTACCTGCGTCAAGTAAGCTGCCACTCACGACCCGGTGAAAATTCTCGAATATTGCGTAGAAGCTCTACTGTAAGAGTAAAGTCTGTCAACACTTATAGTTCCGCCAGGCTCGCGGAACCACCTAAACAACTTACGGTGGCCAGTTAGTTTATTAAATGACACACAACCAAAATCTATTGTAACTAAACAAAGATAAGACAAATCTAATAACGCAATACTGGAGGAGAAATCTATACTATTGTTATAAATGCCAAAGTAACTGTCTGTTTGTTACGTGTCTTGGGCTAAATGGCTAATCCGATCGTGATGAAATTTGACAAGGAGATGCTATTTGATATTAGGATGGACATAGGATACTATTTTCTATACAGATAATACATATTGTCATTGAATTATGAAAATTATCTGAAGTGTGAAAGACCGACGCGTAATATGTGTACGTCTCTGTAATGCGAAATGACAGAGAGCTGGTAGCGTAGTGGATAAGGTGCTTTCTTCTTAAGAAGTTAAAATTACGCTGGGAGCAAAAAATGTTAAGAATTGTTTTTCATAGTTTGAGCCAAACCTGGGATACGATGTTGAAATGTAGGTCCCATAAATTCAGGGTTGGAATGCGTGGGAAATCGTAGACAGTAGAACAGTGCCTTAAGCGTTTACTTTATTCACAGTATACTGGTTCCACAGGCAGTTTGTGTGTGATCTAAACTAATAATGTTATATATGCGAAAGTAAGTCTCCATCTATTTGTTACGTTTTGACGACTTTGTGTGTATACTGATGACAAGGAAATAGGATACTTTTTTCCGATATGAATAACAGTTTGTCATGAGACAGGTTCGGCGGTAGAATGGTATATCGATGGCGTTCCCGTCATATTATGCCGATACGATGCTACTACCACACACAAACACCAATGATCTGCGCTATGAAGTTGTGGCAGAAAAGTGACTTATACGGAGACACATGGCTTTGGTCGAAATACGAAAATATCCTTGATCGACCACTTTCAACCAACATATCTCCCACACTACCTCAGTTACTGAAATTCGGCCAACGTTGTGATCGAAAGGTGACTCTATGTTACTACCACACACAAACGCCAGTGATCTGCGATAGATAGTTTTGGCTGAAAAGTGATACACCAAGACTCATGAGTCTTTGGCAGAAATATGAAATTGCCGCATGTCGACCACTATCAACCAACATATCTTCCACACCTTCATAGCTACCGACATCTAAGCAAGATAGTGCCTGACGTAATGAGAGCAGAAAGCTCTAAACTAACAAAATTTTGAAACCTGCAACGAATGGGTGCCTAACATTTGCGAATTGCTGTGATGAAAATTGAAACAGTCTTCGCCCCAATTATTTATTGAGATTAAGAGCGAAGGAGATCGAAATAAGATGAGGGAACTGAAAGAAACCATAAAAGTAAATAAGTTATAAAACATCGTGAATGTGTGGAATATACGACTCGTTAAATGCAGAAAGGAAACATATCGAGTTTGAGAAATTTTTGGGAAATGGCAAGACTATATTAATTCTGTATAGTACTCAGTACTGCAGTTGCTGATAGTTGGCTATGACAAGCATATTATAACTTTTCAAACATCAATTTTAAACACATATACAGCATAATGAATAGAAAATTCGTGATATGTTCCGTTTCTGCACTTAATATATTTGCTTTTAATTTTAATTACTGGGGAATCTCAAAAGCTGTGGTTAGGTTTTAATATTCATTGAGGACTTGTGCTTTTCTGTAACACTCAATACCACATCATGGTGTACAGTATAATACTAATATGTTGGCCAATCAAATGACGTGTCTGGAATTACCAAGGGAAATGATGAATAATTTACCAAAAACGTTGAAAGAATTTAAAGTTAAAATTTGTAGAGGGAAATTATAGGTGGGTACAGGAAAAGGGGAAGATGGGTATTTAGGAAAATTGCCACCGGAACATGTGCTTCATTGCATTTTAACTGAATTTAAAAAAAGGAGCACATAAGGATGTGTTATATGAAAAAATAGTATCATGTACCATTTTAATTCCAGGGCCTAAATTTATATTGTTCACATTTGTTTAGATCTTTTCTATTCTGCTTCAGCGGTGGAAGTTTTCCAGAATAGGCATTGTTAGTAGTTCAATTTCTCCTCGAACAGTATTCATAACTTTCAAACAATGGCTGATTAGCCCACCAGTGAAATCACTAGGCATCGTGTACCTTGATTTGATACAACAATACTCCAAATAAAAGTTATTGAAAACATCAAATGATTCCATGTCCTGCCTTGCACAATCTGATTAACAACTATTCCTAAACAAGCATGGCCACCGTACTATACAATAGATCGGGGGTCGGCAAACCGCTGCTCTTTGATAGTATTTTTTTTCATACATCGTAAACTAGTAGTAACATCAGCAAGATCTAAAGACTTGCAGGCTACCAGACCTCATTAAAAGTAAATTATTTTGCCAAACTTTACTGACAATACCAACGAAATAAATAAAATACCACAGTAGTTTTGGGCCAACGGTTTAAGTGTTTTCATACCAATTTCTTGTATCTGGTGAAGTAATTGTCTATGATTCGAGTATTTGTATCTCAGGTATTATTTCACATTTGAATTGATTTGGTGCTCTATTTGCTTTTTTTAAATCTAATTCTTAAAAACACATTTTTAACCTTTCTTTAAAGATACCGTTAAATGGCTGTTAAAAAAAATACGAAAACATACCGTCGCGAATTCAAAAGAGAATGGATTGAGTCTTTATTGCGAACTCAAATGGTCTTCCCATATGTCTTATTTGTAAAGAACAACTTACAAATGAGACGTTTAATAAAGAAAGAAGCTTTCAAAGATCCCCTCATTGGCCACAACATATCCCGTTGGTAATATACGAAAGAAAAACAGTGGAAAGGCTTCAGAGAAGCTTGGGAAAAAATATCTACTTCTAATAAATAGTTGGTTGCACTCTGTTAATTCCGTTAATTTGACAGCTTCATCGTGAGCCAGAAAATTGACGAGAGGTTCTTTGGACATACGTGTGACAAACTTTTTCCAATATGAACTTTACTAAAAACAAATTCAGAACCCAAATAACCCATGAAAATTTGGATTTATGTTTGAAATTAAAAATAGTTACGCACCTAGTGTTTTAATAATTTCTAAGGAAATAAAAGGTTTTGTTCTCATTAAATTAAAATGCTTTATGTATGATGGTGTATTGATTATTCAATAAATTATATTAAAAATTATTTATTAAAATATCGGCCTTATTCCCAACGCCTTTAATGGTGAAATGGTGAAATTGGCCTCTAAAAGTTCGCCAACCACTGCAATAGATAATACTGTCTTGATTAACTTGTAAACGTCGAACCCGCTCTTCCTGATGAAAGAAATTTGTACGAGTTCTCAGTATTGTTGAACTGTGTAGATTAGATCTGCCGCACGAAGTACTCTTCATAAGGTCGCAGTCCCTATCGCATGGCAAAAATGAGTGGCCTCTCTGTAGAAAGTATTTCTATCCTGGATCGCCGTGTTTGAATTACGCTCATCAGGAATCTCATTATAATGTTTTTGTTCTTTCCATGATAGTTCTAAATGAACAAGCGAAAGACTATTATGCTTTGGACTACTTCGTTCTTATTGTAGTATTTTAGGAACCTACAAAATTCATATGGACTTTTTTTCTGTCCCTTCCTGATATAACATTTCATATTGAGCGTTCGCTAGTTATTATACCTAAATATGTGGCATCTAAACTGTTACCATGTAATCGAAACGCAAACCAAGCATATTTCATTCACGTTGACATCTTGCAGTGCCTACTTTTAATGCGCGGTAGAATTTCTGGTTTCTGCTCTTGTGAAACAGTAGTTCCGCAGCAGCAACTCTTTTAGTAATATCACAGAGGACTAACTCGATAGAAATAGTTAAGAAATAATTAACCGAAAGCTGGAGAATCACAAGGAAAAATATGTATCAACAAGGCTGGTATGTATATTGAAGACCAAGTAATAGAAAAATTTACCAAATATTTCAGTCAAAAAAGCATTTAACTGCGATGGAGCGCATGCTCCGGTGGCAGTTTCCTTTCTCATCTATTTACCGATTTCTTCCTCTTACTGTTATTTGATATTATCTTATATTCTTTGAGTGTAAATTGAGTGTCCTTTCCGAATTTTAAATTCTTTCAACGTTTTTGGTAAATTATTCATACCAGATTCCCTTACATTAGGGTTACCAGAATTTTTTCTCCAAATCCGGGGACGCTTCACAACTTTTTCACCAATATCCGGGGGCACTTTCCGCATTTGTCCTAATTATGCGT
>CM061919.1:78822207-78884137 GCA_031002005.1 Vandiemenella viatica
GCTAAACTCAGTATTAATTTTCGTTTGCAAATCACACACATATATATGAACAAATTGCGACCGTTTGCCTAAAATGCTTTATGTGGCTGGCTGATACTGGGGTAGGGAGATTTGAACATGCGACCCTTGGTACCTTCAGTCAAACAGTCGAATTCTTTGCCTTTGCGATTTTAAACTAGTGCCAGTCGTCACCACATTCAACTAATTGGTCCAGTATGCAATAATTAATCATCATGGTCATCATCGATGTGAAACGATCATTACACTAACGTTATAAGTCATAACCCATTACATAAACAGATTAAAATTGTTCTATCTTGGCAGTTATTTTTTTTTACTGGTTCGGTTTCTTTATTTGTATTAATCTAATCATTTCCATGTACCTACTAAACCTTTGATATACAGAGGGAAATTAAGGAATTGGTGTGCAAAAGATTGGCTAGATTACTGCTTTAGTTTGGTGGGTTCCACATTATGTGTATCAGATACAGGAGTTTGAGGGGTTACTCGTACAAAGCGGCTTAGCTAGCAATAAGTACCTAATATGATAAAAGATCTAGATTGGGATCCATTGGAAGACAGGAGTTCTAGGTGTGTAATGGTCGTATTGGTGATGAGGCCTGATTTGATAGCGTTAGGAGTGGTATGTGATAATGAAGAGAGATTACCATGACCGCAAACTAAATAAATTAGTGTACTGGGATATTATATATATACGCATTTCCCCTATATTTCACTTTTCAGCAACCAATACCTAGCACAGATAACTGGTGTTTGTGTGAGGAAGTAGCATGGAGTTTCCTATCGTGCACAACGTTGGACGAATGCCGATAGCTGTGGGGATGTGGGAAATATGACGATTAAAGTTGGTCGATGCAGGGCGCTTTCATATTTCGACCAAAAATTTGTGTCGCCTTATACTTCTCTTTCCTGCCAAAAATACATAGGATAGACCATTTATGTTTCTGTGTGGTGGTAGCAGTAAATCTCCCATCGTGAACTATCTTGGTTAGATGTCGGTAGCTATGAAGGTGTGGGAGATATGGTGTTGATAGTGGTCGACATGCGGCAATTTCATATTTCTGCCAAAGACTCATGAGTCTTGGTGTATCACTTTTCAGCCAAAACTATCTATCGCAGATCACTGGCGTTTGTGTGTGGTAGTTACATAGAGTCACCTTTCGATCACAACGTTGGCCGAATTTCAGTGGGAGATATGTTGGTTGAAAGTGGTCGATCAAGGATATTTTCGTATTTCGACCAAAGCCATGTGTCTCCGTATACGTCACTTTTCTGCCACAACTTCATAGCGTAGATCATTGGTGTTTGTGTGTGGTAGTAGCATTGTGTCGGCATAATATGACGGGAACGCTATCGATATACCATTCTACCGCCGAACCTGTCTCATGAAAAACTGTTATTCATATCGGAAAAAAGTATCCTATTTCCTTGTCATCAGTATACACACAAAGTCGTCAAAACGTAACAAATAGATGGAGACTTACTTTCGCATATTTAACATTATTAGTTTAGATCACACACAAACTGCCTGTGGAACCAGTATACCGTGAATAAAGTAAACTCTTAAGGCACTGTTCTACCGTCTACGATTTCCCACGCATTCCAACCCTGAATTTATGGGACCTACATTTCAACATCGTATCCCAGGTTTGGCTCAAACTATGAATAACAATTCTTAAAAAATTTTGCTCCCAGCGTGATTTTAACTTCTTAAGAAGAAAGCATCTTATCCACTGCGCTACCAGCTCTGTCATTTTGCATTACAGAGACGTATACATATTACGCGTCGGTCTTTCACACTTCAGATAATTTTCATAATTCAATGACAATATGTATTATCTGTACAGAAAATAGTATCCTATGTCCATCCTAATATCAAATAGCATCTCCTTGTCAAATTTCATCATGATCGGATTAGCCATTTAGCCCAAGACACGTAACAAACAGACAGAGTTACTTTGGCATTTATAACAATAGTACAGATTTCTCCTCCAGTACTGCATTACTAGATTTGTCTTATCTTTGTTTAGTTACAATAGTTTTTGATTGTGTGTCATTTAATAAACTAACTGGCCACCGTAAGTTGTTTAAGTGGTTCCGCGAGCCTGGCGGAACTATAAGTGTTGACAGACTTTGCTCTTACAGTAGAGCTTCCACGCAATATTCGAGAATTTTCACCGAGTCGTGAATGGCAGCTTACTTGACGCAGGTACTGTTGCTTTCCGCGGAAGGATATATGCGGATCTTATTGCACGGTTATTGATTGTCTGGAGCCTTTTTAAGTGAGATACGGCGGAAATCCCCACAACACTATTGCTTACTCCAGGACGGGACTGACTAGGTGTCAGATACTTGGATCCAGTAGTAAAACTGACCTGGGGTTGAGTATTAGGTGGACTTATTTTCTTCACCCCAAACGCTGTTTATTCTTCCACGGCAGCGTTTTATTTATTTTGTCAACTAGATATGTTACTGACCCCTACTACAAACAGAGCCTTTGCTGTTTTATCTTTAGTAAGTAGTTTATTGTGAAGGTTGTTGTCTTGGGACGTTTTCCTCATACGTCCGTGTGTTATGTCACTTTTCTTTAGCTTTTTTATTTAAGGTTGCTCTTAAATGGTTTTACGTCTGTGTCAATTTTGACAGGGGCCTTTGTGCTTATCGAAAGTTGTGCTGTCTTTTTCTTTAACTGTTTAATGTCTCTTAACAGCGAGGTCTTTAGAGACGGGAAAGGATGGGGGGCAAGGAATGGGAAAGAATTCAGCCATGGCCTTTTGAAGGAAGCATCCCGGCATTTGCCTGGAGTGATTTGGGAAGCCATGGAAAACCCAAATCTGGATGCCCGGACGGGGATTCGAACCACCGTCCTCCAGAATGCGAGTTTTACTGTCCTAAACTAGATACTAGTACTAAAGAGATTTACTCGCTGCCCTGTAAAAAGCTTTGATCTGTCTTCTTTCTTCGAGAAGCGGAACATCTGCAGCTGCGCACAGGTCGGAGGAAGGGAACACGTAGAGCACTCCGCAATGCCCGATTCTGCTTGGTCTCGCTTGGTCTTTAGCCTAGCAAAACTGGTCTTATGCATGTAACCCCCACACTGGACCCGCGCAACCCATCACTGGGCGGACATGCTGCAGTAAACGTTAACGCCGATGTTTTCAGCCAATGAGGTGTCCCTATTGAACAATGGTTACAGTTCATGAGTTGTGTTCCAACTTTTCTTCGTAGTTCCTCCATGTGCCGAGACTGTCAGTCGACTATCCATCGTGGCACCGTACAGTGTGTAAACACACGATTTCTTTCACGTTGATTCGTTGATCTCGGTATTGATTTCGCAGACGATGACCCAGGTGCCTCAGTAGCATTAACGTTTTGGCAGTTTGAGTGTTATTCCCCACAATTTGACCCATGTGAACTTGCTGTTGTCCCGGAGTCTTCTGACGATTGTGAATGTTCTTGTGTGCAATGAAAAAAGCTGTCTCATCCACATACTGTGCAGAGCGAACCGTTGCTGGTGCGGGTATATCTGCTATTATACAACACTGGTCCAAGCAAAGAACCCTGGGAATCCCTCTCACTTATTTGGCGGAGTGGGAATAAAATATTGCCCTGAAATATCTTATTGATAAGTAGCTACGTGCCATCTTTACAATCGGGCTGGTTTTAAAATATGAGCAGCAGTCGATTATGCCAGACAGTATCAAATGCGGAGCGCTACATCGAGTTGCACAGCATCGATGGTTGAAAGAAGTCTCCGTGTGCTCGACAAGCTGCTTTATCTGCCAAGTGGAGCAGTTCCTTGATTTGAATTTTGGTATGTGTTACCCTGGTAATGTTAACTTTCACCAATTTATTGATTAGTAAAAGCTAATTATTGAATATTGTATCATCTCTGGGAACGAGATTGTATCCAAAGCTTCTAATCAACTAGATACTGATGAAAACTAATTGCAAAATTTTCTACATAAAACAGACAGGTGAAACTAATCTAAGAGTTGTAATGACTATACCAGTCAAATTAATTAAGTTTTAACTGTACACTTACGCTAATAACAAATATAAGTAGACTTTCCCGATACCCGACTCAAACCAATTACGCGTATCCGCGATGGACAAGGCTGCACTACACTTCCGATAAAACTTCGCGAACTTCGACTCCAACCTTAGGACCCACTAGATGAGAATACACGCATAATCACACAACGCTGCCCACGACCTTAGAGTCAGAGATAAAAGACTTGAGTGAACTGCTGAAATCGTGGAAAATTCCTCAGTCCTTGAAGACGTCTATGTAACAGCGAATAAGGGCTCCTTTTCGAAAACAAGATAGACATTTGCGAGAGCACGTTATTAGGTCGTTGGTTTAGGAACGAGCATAGTTGGCAAAGAGAGTGAACTAAATAGGACAAGTCCTATTTGGAGAAACGATCCTGACAAGTCCTGGTATTCACATGAAGCAATTAAAATCAAACCGCAGTCAAGTTGAGCGGATCTTTATTGTTACCACATTCAAAGACGTTTATTTAATAATCGCAGCCAAGGAAACATTTTTAAAAATTATTATTATTATTATTAGCATGGCTCATCGATGGTGAGGTCAGAGCATTTTTGGGCAAGGAAGCTACAGAATCGACGATCTTTTGATTAGAGTGATTTCTGGTAACCATGGTAAAGCGAAATTTGCATGGTCGGAGTGAGGATCAAACCAGCGTCCTTCCGAATGCCAGGACCGAACGATGCAGCTCGTCCATCAGGCATAGCACAGAGATGCGGTTTCGTTTGCTGACGTTTCGAGTAACTATTTTACTGCATTAGACAAAAAACGGAGCACTAAATTATTCTAACTGATTAAAACTGATTGCTGGGTCGTGTACTTACTGCGAGTTCATATGAAATCATTTAGGTTGGTGAATCAATGTTTATACTATATGTAGACTTTTAACAGATTAATGACATATGAAGTTTTCTGATGCAGTTCGTATGTTATCAATAAATCAGTGCTACAAATTTTCGGTCATTCCACAACAACTGGCCATTTTTTAACGTTCTAGTTGCAACCACATAACTTTGGTTGTTTCTAAGTTACTGTTTAATAGATACGGAAATTGCGGTTAGTAAATCGGAAGATTAGTTTTTTCGCACAGAGGAATAAATTAATTCCTGTTTTGGTAACAATTACGGATTAACACCAAATTAGCCGACATGAGGAACAATGAAAAATTACATTCGTTATAAGAGCCTAGTCGCTTTCGGAAGTAAAAAAGCATTCCGCAGGTTGCTAATCTACCAATGAAGCAAAATAATTAGATGTATCATTATATGAGACTGATGAAGGATCCCTTCTGTCCATTTCTTAGTTCCGAGTACATTCATTTGGTTATAGCGTCTACCTTCTTTGATGTCTTAACATTCCAAACCTTTTTCATCTTCGTCTTTATCCTTCTATTTTTTTCTTTCGTGATCCTCTTTTTCAGACTATTACTGCCTAGTATGCTACCTAATCGAGATGATTTCCCCATCTTTATCATCCTCATTACAGTCATCTTTTTGTAACCTCCTTAAAAGCTTGACAATCTGTCCGTCCATATAAGTTTCTTCACATCACTCCTCAACCATAATTCAAAACATTCAAAGCATTTTTTTCTTATTTTTGAATATTCACGCTTATGATCCATAGGTCACGGTGGCTATTTCCCTACGAAACTACTCTAGTAATTCACGATATTTGTTTTTATTTTTATTTTAATTTGAGGTAATTCTACCACTTAATCTTCAGCCCCCTTTCGAATCTTACTGTTTTTCAATAAAATGACACCGATAATTTTCAGTTAAATAACAATAGCTGTATATCAAGTATTAAAACTAAAAGTAACATGGATCAATGGGTAACTCGTCTTTTAAGCATGGGATTGTTGGTTCATTTCTCACTGTCTGCTTTTAATGATATATAATTCTTTTCTCTATGTACTTGAATTTATGCCCATTATTTATATACGAAAATTAAACTTTAGTACCGTAAGGAAAAGAAATATTACCCATGTTCCAAATTTCCGCTACCATATTCTACTCTGCAAAATATGAATTCCAATAATATTTCGAAGCTTCGCTGTGAGTCGATGCGCTATTTAATAACTGATGATACGATATATAAGAACAGTTTCCCCCGTCATTTTTTGTTTTCGCTTGTACTTCAATAAAAATCTTTGTATAGAAAGTGCCTAAAACCTAAAAATTGTTATAATTATACTAGAATGAAAACCGCACTACCGCCTGTTTCAGAGTACGACTATTTCCTAACTATGTGTACGCAACTCTTTTATCAGCCAATGATATCATCCACATTCTCTCCCAAACCACACACACGCTACTGTGCGGCGCCCCTGCAGACAACACAATAGATGACGTCACCTAAAGAGTTCCGTGACGCAGTCGAATAGAGTTTAAACAAGCCACCACCCAAGAGCTCTGGGGCCAGGAGTAAAAAGTCGCGTTAGATTTTTTTTAAGGAATAAAAAAGATGTGGCTGATGACGGATAGAGAAATTCTAAATTGGTTTGACATTCGTATAGATTTTGTAATAATTTCCACCAATTTTTTAAAATAAAAACTGGATCAAAAATAGAGGAATGATTTTTGTCTGGTTTGGAGACAGGCAAGGAATCTCTGGATGAGTAAGGATGCGTACCGGTAAAGATATTTTTCGTTCCAGCACAAAAGTTCGGGGAGAAGGAAATTACCCACATCACGCTTCTGTTGCATCACATCTTCCGACATCATACAGCGCCCATTTTAGACTCGCGGCAATACGGGATCCACATACTTTAATATGTGGCTCATTAGTCAAATAAGAGGTACTAGTAAAGCAAAACTGTCAGTTTTGGACAAGTTCTGTTTCTAATATTACTTACTTTAATAATTACCTACCTTTACCATTTACTATATAATTATTAATTAGCATTTTCACATTTCGTCGCGAGTGCATACTTTGGTGTGCGTAGTAATGCCTTTGCCATTTATTTTTCTTCTAGTTGCGAAGCATAAAAAGCTTGAAATGTCGTATATTTTAACCTTCGCCGTAAATTCTACAATGTCTCTACGCTTTCTGGAGTGCTGTCTTCGATGTAGTGGTTTGTTAAACGTTTTCCGTGTATTCAACATACAACATTTCAGAAAAGTAAAGAAATAACCAATGTTACGTAGTCTAATCTGTATTAACGAAATACAAAGGGTGGAGTGTTTATTTGATTTGTTGCGTGAACTCTGGTGGGTATCTCGTAAAGAAGTGTTCAACTGAGAAGCAGAGTGATCTGTGGCGTCTATTTGTTCTCGGTACGAACGAATTATTATTTCTTCTCCGTTCCCTGGTCACGTAGAATAATAAGACATACTGCAGATTTTTAAATTATACCGTAATCTTTGAAACTGAAATCTCTATCCAAATTAGTTCTGTAGTTTTTGTATGATGCTTGAACAAAAGGACAAACGTAGCCCACTTACAAATTTATAACAGTATTTGTTTTACTATGTTTACTGCTATTTTTACTTTTAGTTAAGATTTAAACTTTGAATACTGATTTTATAAATTTCATTGTATATCCCATTGGCACCTACGCCATAAGCATACAACATATCACAAAATTACAATGCAGGACTAACGGAGAAAATGCTCACACAAATTCGAATTGAAGCGATATTCTTTAAACACTGCAGACTTACATAACGGAAAAAATGTCGGCTTTCGACCGCCTAAAACGAAAAAACAGCCTTTACATATGACGCCTCTATTCTCACCATTGTGAAAAATGTTGCTTTTTTCGTATGAAGTTTGCCGCTGAGTGGCGGGTATTTCAATTTAAACTGTAGATGCTGGAGAAACTTGCTTACTGTTTAATGTGTGTCTCTGAGATGGCTTCAGGTTGTGTTTTTATCTACAGTGATACGTTTAATGTCCTAGCCGTATGGATCAGACAGTGATTCACAAGTATAATTGTGGTGATGTAATACTCATAAAAGTTATAATAGCCTTTTGTGATATTAAAAGGTAGTCAATAAGAAAATTTTGATAAAAGCAGGATTAGCTGGTCGGTGAATCACTGGCCAGATTACACAATATGCGTTTCTCGTGTGGTTTGTCGAGTCTTTCCAACCGATACTCCAAATAAAACTCTTAGCTTGTTTAATAAAACGTACAAGGAGTAAATATTTTCTCATTCGTTTGTAATGAGTAATTACATTCTCAGATTTCACCAGAGTATGATTGCAACAACAGTTGGGAAGTATCTTGAATGAATGTGGAATACCAGTATTACCAGGAGACATATCACCTGCCTAGTCCAAGTCACTAACGCGTTACCTTGGCTCGGAATCGCGTAGTAAGTATATTTGGAGTCTGTCAGAGTTCCCAGTAGACCACGGGCCCGTTCCGCGTTACTCTATTTTAACACTCATTAGAAACAGACGTGGATAAACATTTTGCCCTCGACCGTCAAGAAAACAGTTGGTCGTAAACTGCATGTTTGTTGTAGGAATGTAAAGAAATGCAGTTTTTGAAAATCAAGTGTCATAACATAATAATTTCTTAAGGTACTCAATATTTTGGTGCTATTTGACAGTTTCCATTAATATTTTTTTAAAAATAACTATTTTGGCATCTACGCATTTCAGACCTATGCATCAAAAGATATAATAATTCAAGATGGGTGTCTTCGAAGTAAAATGGTAAAAATTACTCTAGAGGGTTCCCTACACGTATTGGTATATAAAGTGAATGCGCTATTTTTTTTAATCGTTGTTTTATAAAAATAATTCTGCAAAAAGTGACAGTCAAAAATAATTTTAAAAAAATCAGTAAAATTTTTAATAAGCCTTCCAAGAATCTTCCAAAAAAATTTTTTTTCGTCATATATATTATCCGATACAAGAAATTCTCTGTGAGTTGATAGAAAAGATGTTCTGTCGAAAAATCATCTGATAAAATATAGAATTTGTTAACTTACTCATTTCGTTATTGGGAAAATCAAACTTCAAAAAGATCCTACAATTTTCAGTCAGCATATTGCCAGCCTTCATTTGATACTAATGACGATTTTCCAAAGAAAAATGATTCATTCTTCCTCCCCATTCGCACTAAAAGCCGTATAATAAATTTCACCCCCACATTTTTTAAAATAGTTTACGCTATAATCCTGTTAAGATTAGTTAGAAGTAAGATAGTAAGCAATAACAATTTTAAGGTAATAGGTTGAGAAATTATGAGGCTGTGACAGACATAAAAAAGAGTTTATAATGGTTCAGTTTTTCAATCAGCAGGTATGGAGCCCTAATAGCAGTGAATGGTTGAATAAGCGAAAATTACAGTAACAGGCATTGGTAACAATTCCCCCAAAAAGTTTCTTGTTCGCTTAGAACATACTTATTTCGTTCTTACCACTTTCTGAAACCATTCGAGATGTCTTCTTCCATTAATGTCTTTAATTGCGCAATATTGGCTGCCTCGCAAAACATTTGCCTTTCACGTCCTTTTTGAGTTTATGAAAGAGCGAGAAGTCCCACGGAGAATAAGGTTGATATGGAGATAGCGTAATGGTTTAATTAACAGTAATTGTAAAAGCGATATGTGACACGAAACGAATGGTGAATGTTTGAATGTTTAAATATGTTACTAAAATGCTTTGAACCGCTCACGAACCAGGCTCGATTGCCAATTAATAAGAACTGAAGACATATCAAAGACTGGCTAATCGTTAAGACACTGGGAGAGACGAGCTCCAATGTACTACTATATTTTCATCATTCCTTTCCTACCATTCTAGCTCTTCATTTAGCATTCCTCTCTTTTCCTGTGCCCAGTCAGTTCACCTTTTTCTTCTTGACCTTGGTTAATCTTGTCCTTTCTTCATCTACTCAGTACTTTTTGTTTTGCATCCTATTCTCGAAAATTTCACTTCATATCCAATTCTCCAATGTTTCTATCCTTCATTCATCATCTTTCCTTGAAATTTCATCTTCATGCAACCAAGTATTGCATGAATCAAATCTAAGTTGTGTCTGTCTTAAGATTTTCTCTGTTATAATGAATAAGAAATAAATCTAGCATTTGATTGTGGCGATGATTAACAATGGAGGAAAATTAATTATTAAATCTGAAATCGGTTTGAGATAAACGTTATTACAAAACTTTTTATATAAAACATCGCAAAACTGACGGGGCGAAAATCAACTGAAATCTTCATGCTAATCGAACTTAGCATGTAACATTTCGTGAATGCAAGATAATATTTAGGTGTTATTTTGTATCATACTTCCTGCAGGAAACTTGCGGTAAGGAAGAGGAAACGCGTCACACGACGGAAGAACGGTATAAAATGTAACGGCCAGCTAGTAAGTTTGTTTGGAAGTGTTAATTATATGGCACAGCACGTTTTGAGAGTAATGTGCCTGGTTATCAATCCAAAGTTTGTTTATATTCAACACTAATTCAACCAACCTTGACATACTGCTGTTTGTGTATTTCCAGTCTTTCTTATCTGCACGGTTCATTGACTGAGTAGGAGCAAATTTTTTGTCCATTCTCTCTATTTCATATTTCGACGTTTTATATCGAAGCAAGAGCTCCACAATACTCGTATCATCTGTCTTTATCGCAAACAGAAAATACTTATTTTTTTTTACTTATGGCTTTACGCCTCGTCGACGTCGTGGTCTTTAGAGCCTGGATGGGGTTGGGGACAAGGAACGGGAAGGAATTCGGACATGACCTTGTTTTAAGGAAGCATCCCAGTATTCACCTGGAGTGATTTTGGGAAACCATGGAAAACCCAAATCTGGATGCCCGGACGAGGATTCTAACCCGCGTCCTCCCGAATGAGAGGCCAGAGATTTACCGCTCATTCACCACGCTCGGTAGGAAATATCTTTTACTTTTTTAAGCTATTTGTCTTTAACAATCGCCTGAAAAATTACTTTAGGAACTTTTTTCTATTTGTGGAATTTCAGAATTAGTGTGTTGGCTATACCCTATTAATTTATTTCTTGATTTTGTCCAACTGAAGTGTGTTTCTCCTATCCTTTTCACTTATCTGTTTTGCTACCTAATAGATTCGCTTCACGTGATGAGATTTGAAATAAGCGTATGTGGAATATGTTCAAAACAAAAAAAAAAATTGTAAATCACGTGGTGAGTGTTTAACAAAACTTACAACTTCTCTCTTTTTTTTTTTTTGGTTGGAAGCATCTTATAGACCATTTGAAGAAATCCCGAGAAATTCTAATACGTTTCACCCATATTTAAGTATGTCATATCGGCTTCAACCTGTCTGGTATTATATCTTTAAAATCGATATGTGGTCTTCGAAGGGCAACGATGGTTCAATAAAATGTATTATAGGGCAAACAGATTGCGGATGTTTTGAGCAAACAGTATGTGAAAAATAAATATGAGAGGAACTTAAATATGTATGTAATAACGGCCAATGGGAAACCACGAGTTCCATGACAACGAAAGAATAATAATAACAAAACGGCACTAGCAAAAACAATCACTGCAGATTAACTGAACAAGCCAGGTTGACAACACAGGCGGCACTGAACTGACAATGAGTTGCGCTATAAACGCCTACCGGCAGAAACGCGTACTACACAGCCTCTGCCCACGGCAATGCTATTCCTCTAATTTTTGGGTAACCCCTCGTATTCGTAGTTAAAAATCTAGGCTCATATTGGTGAAACGCTGAAGACTAATTCCATTCCGTTTCAGCAACATCTGATATGATGTCGTCTGTTTTTGTGTATAATTTGATGGTAGTTTGTCTCAAAAATCAATAAATCACCTTTAAAAACCGATAAACGTCCTCTAGTAAAGTTGGCAATTTGTGCATACGCAATTGCGTGTCGCAACAGCGTGACGCTCCGTTGCGACTTCATTACAAAAACAGACGCCGCAATAAAAGTTCTGACTTAAAAAAACTGCACTAAAAATCACTCGAGAGAAGTTTCACTTCAAGCATGCAAGTAAAACTTAATATTATAATTTGTTTAATTTTATTAGTACTTTGTTACTACTATATTATCACTATTAATAGTATTATCATTATTATTGATATTGCGGCTTGGTCTCTGGGCGTTATCAAAACAGCAGGCCGGGTAGCATGTGTCGTTAGGTATCACGTAAGCTTTAAAAAGAGTTTCGTTGTAATGTGTATTTCTGAGGTAAAAAACAGTCTGCATTCTCTTCTATAAATAAAGATCCGCGTAAAATAATTGATCAGTCAAGCATAGTTGCATCTTTATAGAAGTTGTTCATTATATAAGTTTGATTAAAACTGACTACGTCTTACATAACTATATACCTTACATAATCCGTTCATGCGTCATTCTATATCAAAAATATCTCACGTTTTGCATTAAAGCGTTATTTAGGATCGATATGATAATTCAGCATACATCCAACCAGAAATAAATTTTTTCTCCAAATTCGATCCAGCTTTTCGGATACGAGTTCTGCAGCTGCGGAATAGATCTAATTTCACAGTTCAGCGATATTTGCTCGTTAAGGAGGAAAAAGCTTTTATACTGCTTTCTTTTACACTGTCACATTATTACTTTAACCTAGGAACTGTAAATTTATGCCTAATATCGACCATATCAAGTATGTACGAAATTAACACGTATTTTCACCCAAAACATGTTATCCTCAACACTGTAATGTATACATCTGTCAGTTGGCAGTGTGATTCATGCAGTAAAGTGTTTATACGCAAAACAAACCAGAATGTGTTTCAAGGAAACATACAAGTTTTGAAGGAACTAGGTGAAAGAAAAGCTTCAGCAAAAATCAAGACATTTATTTTAAAGCTCTTTAAAAAAATGATATTCGTACTGTTGTGTGATTCAGATTAATATGACTGTAAGGAAATGTACGGAATAATTAATTACAAATGTCAAGGATTACTTCTGATGTTTACTCAGACTGTTAGTACAGCAGAACAAGTAGTTGGTAATAAAGTATTGCAACGTTCAAAACAGCACATCAGTTGGTTTTTAAGTAGCTTTATGTCCTTTCATTTTAACTTTGCAATGATGCGAAATTTAGCAAATATCTGTTTCAAGATGTTAACATTTATGATGCAGGAAGGACCAGTTATTAATTAGTTTCGATAGTAAAAGTATTTATGGCAGTGCTCATCTTCGAAAGTGTAGGTTCAGACAGTTGCTTTTTTATGTTAGCAAACTTGTAACGTATTAATTAGTTTAAAATAATTCTCATTAAATGATTTGCCCTTTATTTTCATGCATTATTGTTTTCCACCGTAGAATACATTACATTTTGCAGTCAGGGAAAAACTGATGATTTTTAAAATCTGTGTAGTAGAATTTGTGTAGGATAATGCGAGATGGGTTACAAAACTTTGGTCAGGCTAGAATTTTGTGGAATGATTTGTCTGTGGAAATTATCAAAAGTTGACAAGAGTGGGGCTGGAAATCATAGCAGGACAGAAGAAATTGTGAGCATGTACGAACCATATACTGCCAACGAGGCCTGGATAAATATTAGTGGAAAATTTACAAACGGCATGTGGAAGAGAAGGCCATGACAAATTTTCAATCGATTTCTGACATGAGGGAATAGGAAAGTTTTAATTTGTAGGTAGGGGAGTGAGGTGATTGGAACAAATAAACGGAGAAATATATAATATAATAAATAAAATTTGATCAATTACTTCAAATACTTGCATCTAATATACTTTGTAAGTTGTGAGCAAAACGAGAGTTTTTGAGGTTACCACATATTAATTTTAGTTTATTGAAAGAGCTATTAATTTAGACAGTAAAACACATATAGTAAATTTGACTGGAACTGAATGATTTTACCAGCGACAGTGTTATGTGGTACTGGAAAGTCGTGGAATGAAGTCCGTACCTACTATGAAAATACGCCGGGCCATAAAATGACGCCAAACGACTTCGGGCTGACCCAAAATATGTGTTTACGTTATTGGAGTACGGAGTTCTAATACTGCGCAATGCTAAACTAACGCAAGTCCGGTTTTTTATGTACAGTACGTGTTTGACGACCGTAAGAACACAATACTAGCTAATACTATCACATTCATGAATCGATTAAGTAACGTTGAGAGCTAAATCGTTACATTTGAATCGACTTGCATGGAGAGTATTTACGCTGTGCATTGCATTTCGTGTACGCTGACGTAGCGGCGTGCTGAAATACAAACAAACTGCAGCAGGGGACAATGTAGTGGCAACACTGGAGCTGAGGTTGTTCTCTCACTGTAATACAAACCCATCTCCATTATCAGTCAAAGCAAAGAGGCAGTAATTTATACGGATCAATAGACAATACCATTACATGCCGCTAGTTTTGGATCAAATTGTGAGAATTGTATATGAAAATAAAAATATAATACAACAATTCGTTTCATTGTTTTTTTTTTTTTGTTTAAGACTTAACTTCATCGACATCGAGGACAATGGATACGGGAGAGGATTGCGTGAAAGGTACGGCAAGGAATTCGGCCATGATATTTAGAAGAAACAATACAGACAACCCTCGCAGTGATTTCTGAAAACCTTGGAAAACTGAAATCAGGATACTGCGTCCTCCACAGATCTGAATTACATTTTCTGTTCCAAAGAATTGGTTGCAGACATTTAGTGGGGAACAAGCATTTGAAATCAGAGGAAAAGTAGAAAGAACTGGGTGCAAGAAAGTATAAGAAAAGTTTATATGAAAAAATTTCATTAGTACAAACATAAAAAATTAAAATCATAAGACTTAATTTTCTGAAAACCGTAACATAACATGCTACATTAGTCTAATTACTAATACTGCAACGCATCAATAGTTACTGATGTTTCACACTTGATGTTGTGCATTTTTACACGCAGGGTCAAAGATACTACTATTCTCAAATTGTGCATTAATTAACACTAAAAAAATCTCCCTTGATTCATTAAGTATTATTCTTATGTTATGTTGCGTAACTTATCTCTACTGTTTGTAAGCAAAACTAAACAACACATGACAAACTTTTTATTTTCATTCTGTTCTTATTCCAATTTTTTCTGAATAATTTTTTTTAGACATAATTGGAAGCTTCTTTTGCGTAGATTTTACGCGTATCTAGTTCCTGTGTACCGCAAGCACCTGTTGTTTTCAGATATTATCTATGAATATCTAAACAAGCCAAGCGTATCGGCTATCAATACGATAAAGCGTGCGCCTAGCAGCAAGCAACCAAGCACACACACATGCTGTAAGGGGAAGCAGATGTTACCTTCCCAGCGTAACTTTTGGTTTAATCTAAATTAAAATATACTGAACGAGTGAAATTCCATTTAAACTAGTGACTTTGAATACGGCATAGCGCAACAAACATACCTTGACAACTGATTTAGCTTCGTTAATTACTATCAACATTTGTTTCCCTCCACAAATGTTGCTTTCAATAAACATGATTCCTTCTGCTATTTTGACTAGGGTTCCTACAGTAAATCAGAGTGGTCTGGTGGTTCAGTGGTTAAGGTGTTTGACTGGAGATCGAAAGGTCCCCGGTTCGAATCTCTGTCTCGGCGCGGATTTTCAACCAGGCGTTCACCTCTGGCACAGCTTTCTGTGTAATGCGAAGTACGCTAGAACGCTTCCGTGGTTCGGATTCCACGTTAAACTGTAGGTCTTCTGTACCCGACAGGATTTCCGGGCTAGGTTAAGGCGGCTTCGACAGTGGCGGAATGCGCAGCCAATGGAAACCCTGTCACCAGGTCATTACGACCATACGAAATTGTATTACAGTCCATCAGCCATCTTTTTTTTATAATATTTCTCTTCGGATACTTTTTACGGCATATATTTAAATTATAAGGACGCTTATGACCTAGCTGTCGAAGCACGTTTGAGCCAAAATAAATAAACTCACTTTTTAACTCAAATAATTTCGTATGTATTCCCATTAACCAGACTTCCAAATGTACCAATGAATGATCAAATGACAGGTATGCTCAATTCCTAAACAACTGCCTACAAAGGTCTTCCAACAGATGTTCCATTTCGCTTTTTAGTGCAGATTCTAAAGCCATCATTCTATACACCTTAAAAATATAAAATTAAATTAGCCTCAAGGCCTTTTGGCAATATAGAAAATCAAACTTTCAAAAAAATTAGCATAATAGCAAAGTATTAACAAAGCTTGACTGTTCCGAAGAATATTTTTTATTATTGAATATTTCTTCGCAAAAGGACCTTCAAAGGCATTCTAAGAGATTGGCAGAGTGCAGCTCAGTCCAAACGCGAGGTCGTCATATCTGAAGACCAACCTCGACATTCATTCTTTCCTTTCCCGATAAGAGTGAAGTCTGTTTGTCATTGCTCCAGTTGTTATCTACTCTGCTTCACTCACCTTGTGAGACGAACAAATATGTTAGGCCTATCTCGAATGTCACACAACACACTGTACAACTATTCGAACAAATGGTAAAGTACAACCTTCATTGCGAAAACAGTCCAAGAACTGCATTTATGGGAGTATCATCATATAACGAGGCTACCAATACCAATGACGAAATGCTGAAGGTAAATTCAAATTCAATTCTTTAGTCTGTAGCTACAATGAAATTGTAGATTATTATAATAAAAAATTCAGGATGGTTCAAAAAAGATTTTACTACTCTGAAAACATAGAAACTTGTCCAGATAGTTTAAAGAATTAGCAGTTTCATTTTCTAGCATACTCTTCCAATTTTTCAAAGAAGTACCAGTTTTGTTTCAATGTGACCTGCCTGTTATTCTTTCTTTATTTTTTGCCAATCTCGTTCCAGGTGTCACTTCTACAATTTGAGAGGTAGAAGATTAGAACTACCAAAATTAATATGCAAAAAACGCTATTAATAGTAAATATTTTTGATAATGAGATAGAAAATAATATCTTTGCGTCAAAGTAGCGACGCAGAGGTTTTCTGACGTAGAAGAATAGCAGAGTATCTTTGGCGATGGACATGGTGGCAAGAACTCCACATATTCCGAAGAAAACACATGAAGACTCGTAGCAATATTAAGTGTTCAAATACTAATGCGGGATGATTGCAATAATTATTGCATTAATTATGAAAGTAGGGAACAAATGACAGTTCAGAAATATAGTTCATTTTAATATCATTAAGTAAAGAAAAGTTTATTTAATTATAACCTGAATAAAAAAGGTTTATTCAGATTTGTAAAAGTTGTGTTAATTTCAGACGATATTGCTAGAAACTTGGTTTTAGTAGCAGAGCCGAAATTGGACCAAACTAGTATGAAAGTAATCGAAGGAAAAGTATAAGAGTGAAGAACAAAAGGAAATACAAAGAAAATGAACGATGTAAAATAAAAGTGCGAAAACAAAATAAAAATATTTTATGGAATTTAATATCTCTGGCGTGGATTATACTTCAGATTTTAGCGAGATTTGCTGGTAAAGGCAGAACTTATAGTCAATATTTTATGGTACCCCCCAAAAAAATCTGCTCCAAGTTTGAGGAGTCTGGTGGCCTAAATAACCCAGCAGGAAAAGTCCAACGACCTAGGAAACATTTCAGGGAATTTCAGAACTGCTGTGACGTATTGTGGTTGAGGAATGAGGAAAAGCACAGTCAGATACGTGTTTTCTGCCGAAAGGAAATGTCCCTACGCTTTGGATTTTCCGAGAGCACAAAAAACATTCCCTTTAAGCCTACGACCAATTAGGTTCATAAATTTAGTTGATTTATGATAGCTGAGCTGTTTACGTTCTTTCTTGGCACCCTGAGAAGTGCGGTATTGATTCTTGGTCCGGCTATCAAGATTTCGGTTTTCAATAGTTTCCAAAAATAACTCCATCTGAATTTCGGGATGGTTCCTCAAAAGTTTACATGGCTCAATTCCTTCCATGTCCCTTATCCTCTCGATTCTGATGACATCGATGCGTCGAGCAGTAATCTATACTAATATTATAAATGCGAAAGTAACTCTGTTTCATTTCTTGGGCTAAACGGCTACTCCAATCGTGATTAAATTTGACAAGATGCTATTTGACATTAGGATGGACATGGGATACCATATTATGTATAGATAAGAACATATTGTCATTGAATTATGAAAAAATCTTAAATGTAAAAGACAAACGCATAAAATCTATATCTCTTTGTAATGCGTAGCATTATAGAGCCATGACAGCGTAGTGCAGTGGTAAATTGCTTGCTTGTTACGATAACTTGCGTGTGGCTTTGGGTTCAAACCCCACTGGGAGCAAAAAATTTTTATGAATTGTTTTTCATAGTTTGAGCCAAGCCTAGGATTTTGTAGTAAGGATACCATGTTCTGGCAAATCTTTGGCGATAGAATAATGCTCTAAGTGTTTACTTTATTCAGGGTATACTGGTTCCACAGGCAGTATTTGTGAGATCTAAACTAATAATATTATATATGCGAAATTATGTCTCCGTATTTTTTTTTCTTTCTTTTTCTCGTTTTGACGACTAAATGTGTATACCGATATACCGAAATACTTTGTATCATTAGGAACGAAACAGGATACTTTATTTCGATATGAATAAATGAGACAGATGCGACGGTATAATGGTATATCGATAGCGTTCCCGTCATATTATGCCGACATATCTTAGGTAACTTACAGCTTTGTGTATCAAATTCTAGCTCTAAATCCACGCGTACGAATTCGCGGGTAACAGCTAATGTTTTATATATACACGAATATATGTAAACCGAATTTTTGTTGTCCCAAATACTACAGCAGTGGGTACTCCCCTTGCCATTGATTTGAAACCAAAACACACATCAAGTACGTTTCGCATCACTGTCAGCAGTAATTTTAACTGTGCATGTTGCGGGCACTTGATGCAACAAGTTGGTGCTATGTGAGTAAGACAGTTTTTCTACAAAATGCTTTAATCGATCCCGTAAGTTATCTAAATAAATTTCTATATGCTTTGAGATATGTGAAATGCTTTTTGATGGCACACTAGATGTTACAGTGATCGCCTCAGAATAAGCTTCCATGTTTTATATTCGAAAGCCCTTTTTAAACGACTGTACTAAAACGCTGCCCTTTTTCGAAGAGACCAGAAATGAAAAACTATTCAACAGACATATTGGTCTGTGTATTGTACGGTAATTAAACACTTTCCTTTTGGGACTCGTTATATAATATGCAGATTACAGGTGACATCGTTATTACAATGACCATGTTCTAAAGTGATATACGATCTTCACAAACGTGATCGTGGAAAGGGAGATTTTTTTTTAGATAATTATATTCTTACACGTGTAAACTCAAAATTTAAGAAGCTAGCTAATACTCTAATAGGTAATAAACCAACAACTGTTCGAAAGTTTAGGGACGTTGAAGAGCTAAATAAACAATTCATTTAAATCCGATTGACTGGCATATTGTATGTATATTGTATATCGGTCCTCTACTGGTGAAGATGCATTTAAATATGCACGTTAATTAGTATTTTCGTTAACGAAAAAATCAATACTACACGCTGTACAATGTCATACTACTCTTACATGATACTCTCAAATAATTTAATGATAATTACTTTCTGCTGCGTTTATAGTAAAGCATTCTTTTAGCAAGATTACTTTCGGTTCAATCAACAATGCGGAATTTCACTGTCTAAGTATATTCCTAAGTCATGAAAGGGACACGAAATTCATGTTCTCTTCAGACTTAGAATGAAAGCAGTGTATAGGTTGCAGCTTACGTGAAGCATCTAAACAAAACACCAAAGGTTACAAAAGGAAAGCAATTGTATTGACAGCCAATTAACTGTCAAACGTCTGAGTTGAGGAGTTGAGTCATTTAGGTGTCTGCCCTGTAAAGTTCATTTAGAGATTTTTTTTTTTTTTTTTTTTTTGTACGCTTTGTCGACGGCTAAGGTCATTAGATGCGGGATGGGATGGAGACAAGGAACGGGAAGGAATTCGGCCATGGCCTTTTTGGCCAAAACGTTAACCGTTCACCCACCACGCTCGGTCCATTTATAGCAAACCGGCAATAAAAGTTACCGACACAGAATTTGCTCAAAATCTCGGACACGTTAAATGGAGAGTTTACTGAAAAAAATTTCAATTAATTCGCTTCGACTTTCATTTCACAACGGGTGACTATTCACCAATCGAAAATAGTTTAAACCAAATAAGATGCTATCGGGATTCAGCCAATTTACGCTTCTCAGAAATCTGAAGTGGTTTCACTTACAGTTGAAGTGAAAATATCTCAGTATCTAATAAAATCCATTAATTTCTAGTCTTTATCAGTAAGTGAAATAAGATATCCTCTTCACGTACTAAGTGATACATGATGTTTGCAAGAAAATGCTTTTAAAATTTCTTTCATTACAAGGAAAGGCACTCAAAACCAATCAACATCAGGTGATAACATTCGCTAGATGCGCGGCAACCGATCACAGAATCAGCAAGTGATCATTATCTGTACATTAACTCAAAGTTAGTGAATTTTGCCAAGCAGTATGCCTAACACTACAACATACTGTAATCATGGTTTTTTTAAAAACTGTAAAAGCGTATACTACTTGAAATACACTAGTTTATTTGACAAAAAATACACAAGTTTAATAATACTAATAACAATAGTGGGAATCGGTACATAACAGATGTGTTGTTCGTCTTGCAAAATGTTAAATGTGCCACTATGTGTAACTAAGTAGTCTATTTTAAAATCATGTTGCACTGTAAGTTTAGTTACCGAAGAATCCAATTGGATTGCCCTCGAATTACGCCATGTAAAATTTTCATAGGTTAATGTGATTAAAAAAATTCTATGTAGCATTTTGTAGGCTACGTGGTGATCGATATAATAAATACAATAACAAGAAACCCTATACCGGAACTATGTTGTGATTTGATTAATAAATAATCTCAAACATAGCAGATTTTGTCACCAGACTAACTTCCAAAGTTAACTAATTGACTGTTTACAATAATTCAACGAACTCTGATTATTTAAAAAAAAAACCTTTAAATTCTTTCGTAAATAATTACATTGTGGTGAGGTTAGTCCAGTGGACAGAATGTTCTGGAACTGACAGTGGGATGTCCAACAACCATATTGCAGCATTGACTATAGTAATAGCCGAAGCCTCAAAAAATTATCCATGTTAATTTTCCACAAAATAGTAATTTGATAACTTTAAACATTCATAATTTTTTTTTAGAAGTTCTGAATATTACTTCGAGCTCAAACTGTTCGTAACAACTGAAAATGTAGTAAAATATCATCACTGCTGCTGGCGTCTCCAACCTTTATGTTAGACGTTCTTTAATAAAAGCAGTTAACAGTTATTACAATAATCCACACAAACTCAGATATTTTACATTACAACCAACTCACATACTCCAATATTCTGAACTAATAATCTCTGAAAAACTTTACGAAAAAATCGAACATCTTATATACGAGGGTGAAAGTCCACCTTTACGTTACGCACTGTGATAGTAAAAATAAAAAATTACCTTCAAAGTGGAACAATGGTGCTAGTGCGTTGCACTATATGGCAAGGTTCAGGAAATCATAGTGGATTTACCATCGAGACACCTGGTGGAACACGCCATACAAATTCCATACTTTAAAAAATTGGCGCTCCCACAACGAATGTTCCAATGGACAATGATGAACAACCGCAGGGAGAATCTGTGTGCAGAATATCGTGTACTTTTAGTGTGAATAGGCAGCCATGCCTCGGCAAATCATTCGACCCAGGCAAACACAGAGAGAATAATTGGACAAATGGGAGAGAGGATATTCATTCAATCAAACTGTCCACCATCTGGACCGTTCTGGCCACGCTGTGTAAGGGTGTTTGGAGCAATAGACTATGAGACAATATACTTGGCGGGAAGGTGCTGAGTGACCAATAGATGAGAGGATAATTTCTTCGTCAGACAGGCACGATCTCAACCAACGTCTCCTTCCAACGTCTATAAACGTGCATCGGCATTACTAGAGGCCTCTGTTTCGACACGAACTATTGCAAGGCTATCTTCCAAGTAAAGATTTGCCGTCTTCCGTCGGCACTACACCACTGTGTAATGGCGATTAATTTTCTTTAATAATGAAAAAGGTTTCGTTTGGACTTTGACGTATGGAGAAGGACTGGACAACACGCTAAATGGGACTTCACTATTTGGCGATACGCAGCTAGAACTGGTGCCGGTATGGCCTGTACAGCCATCTACTATAGTTTCTTCCAATTATCAAGGGACCAATGAAAGCATAGTGATACGTCCAAGACATTTTTCAGCGTCCATGCTACCCTTGATAGCGTAAATGCTTCTGGACCTTTTTCAACAGGAAAATTCCGGCCTACATACATCACGGATTAGTAAAAACTGGATTCGTGTTTTCAACCCCTTTTATCGTCTCCCCAGGACTGAGATTAGCTTGGATGGCGAATTAAGGTTCTGTGTCGACAGTTATACCAGATACGAAATAATCTTCCACAAGATTAGACATCTCTAGGATAATATGTCAGACTGTATCACTGCTAATACCCATGCAATAGGGTATTAAAGTTACTCGTAAACTGTCAAAATAAAATAATTTGGCTGGATGATTTAATAGTTTATTTGTATCACTGTTTCTAGCACTTGTGTCAGGTTTAATTAACTTCAATTCTCCTTCTGGAAGCGTAAATTTTTATGAAAGAGCATGCGTTTAACAAAAATATTTTAGAGCGTTTTGGAAGTCGAGAATTATTTGTGGACATACATTTCTCAGATTTCAGTTTGATGGAATAGAAGGTCAAAGTGATAATTCTGCTTTGGCACAATGCGTACCATCTGTCCTCGCCCCATGCCCTCGATATGGAAAAATCGAACCGGCGACCTCCGCCCGCAAGTTGCTGAGTAACCGTGTTTGGCTTCGCAGCGCCCACGCTCTCGTCGCCATGGAAATGCCGCAAAAACAGTTCCCAATCGGCGCGTCCTTGTCAGGAGTTGGCCAGGAACCTTCAGGACACGGGAAAGCGGCGTTCCGCTCCATTACTGAAGCTCGGCTCGTGCCAAAGGTCTCGTTGTACAATTCAGACACTCCAAAAATTCACAAGAACCGAACAAAAACAACATTAGCAGGTATCGGCTATTTTGGGAGACATTCCTTTAACGACGTTGCTCACAGCAGAAGGCTGCTTGCCAGGCAATCAATAACGACAGAGGGAATCGACTTAATCGATTTAAACATATCAGACACCTTGCACACAGTAAGAAGACTTGTTCAAATTGAGTGGAGTCTAATGCTTTGATCGTAAAGCGTTCGCTGGCGTACCAAGATGAAAATCTAATATTTTGAAAAGATACGCAACTTTTCAAATTCTCAATTTAGGTTAATAAATAAGTTCGGTCACATTGCAAGACGAACTAATCGAACAAAGGTCAGGTTTATGTAATCCCAGGATCACAATTCGCTGGAATAACAAAAACGACATGTTTCCAATGTCTTTGGATAACGAATGAAATTACAATATCATATTTAATTCAAATTCTAGCAGTACCATGGTCTTGACTACTTACATATTCAATTTTTATACACCACTATTCTCTCATCAAGGTGTTCTGTTTGCTACAAAAGTTTGTACAGTGGTGGGGCATTGTTACTGTTGCTCTAAAATCAGATGTATTTGTACTCAGATTTGCAATATCTGTATGAGTCAACGAAGAATTCGTAAGCAACGAGAGTATCAAAGCGAGTGAGCGAGAGTGTGATGTTGTGAAGACACTTTGTTCTCCCTCATCAATCTCTTCACTGATTTGTTTTAATTCTCCCTCTCTTCCTCCTCAGATCTAATTTCATCAACACAACGTGTCGATTACTAGCGAAGTCAATTGTCTGCTTCATATAGCCAAGTTTACCTTACTATACAGTTTTTCCTCTACTGTTACCCTCATCAAATGCCTCAAAATGTGACCCAACATTTTGCTCCATATGTCTATGTAGCGGAGGTAGCCATTTCATAGCTTTGCAAATAGGCAAAGCCAATTTTCCTTGATCATAGCCTTGACGAATCATAGACATGTCATTGGTGCCGGAATAGTTTTGTTTACAAGCAAAGATAAAGAAATGTTTCACAAACTTTTTAAAGCAAGGATCTCTGTGTTTGTCTGGAGTGTATTCGGAAAGTTATGGAAAAACCTAAGTCTTGATGGCAGAACCGGGAATCTAACAGTGTCCTTCCGCATGCTAGACCCGAATGTTTCTGATCACCCACCAAGATTAGAGAATACAAAAAAGCGTTCAAGTTTAACGTGATGGTTTCGAGATCTATGCCGTCAGAGTACAAATGGACTGTCAGATGCTTTGATAGAGTTAACATTTACATCATTTGACATTCTGGAAGCCGACGCTGACTACTTAAATCGTCATGCTTTATTGAACTATCTTTGGCGCATTTTTCCGCCAATACAACGGTCGGCTGCATTCTGCTGCTATATAATCTGCATTCAAATTCTAGCATTGTATATCCCTTCACATTAGGTAGAGTATCCTAGTTGGAGAATGTGTGTAATCAAACTGTCTACTCCTAGCACGAAATACACATAAAGTGGAAACATTTAAACTGCATAGGACAGATCGTCTTGTGTCATTAATCCTATCATACGAATACTTCTCGGGACGTATGGAAGTGACTTTTCATACCGGGAAATATTCAGTTCACTTTTTAAATTTACTAAATTACTGTCTGAATCTCTACCTCAATCAAACATTTCACTCCACCCAAATATTTGGAATGGCGTGTAATCGTATTCTTGAATACAGTATTTAGAATTTATATGAAAATTTCTTGTGGAGTTTTTGACATAACGAACTTAAAACGTCTCTCTTAAGTTAATCTTGTTTATTAAGTGGATAGAGCGAATTGGAGCTTCAGTTAGAATACAAAACACAAATGTTTAAATCTTGCTTCAGACCGATGTAGCAAGAGTTTTATCGCAATGTTAATAACCCGTAGATATTATAGAATTGCCAGATTCTAAAAGGGATTAGACTTCTTAGCCGTCAAGCAAATACATGAAAATTTGAGTTGTTCTCATGTTCTACACGCAACGATAGCGCTTACAGTCTATGGATTTACGGTAGTATCAATTGACCTAGATACTAGTGAATGTGGAAATTATATCGGTGTAACTACCTAGTTCTGCAATCCTCAAAAACGTAATAAACGATTTTCGGAATCTATTACAGACGACTGAAGTCATGCTTCTGCGATCAAATTACCCAAACTTTCATGCAACAAACGTTTACCAGTGAACCAAGCAACGAGCCGTCGAGCTGAGAAGTCTAATAAAGCTAATTTTCTGCTGCGGTCGAGTTTCATTTGTCTCCAGCTGCAAACTCCACAGAAAAGAGACTCGTTTTCAAAGGGTACATGGTACAAGACTTTTTAGTAAAGAAACAAAATACCAAACTAATCTTATCGTCACACTGCGCATGAAACGAAAGTTTGAGAACAATAACAAAACTCATCAATTTTCATGCTGTGGTTGGAGTTCAACGATGATGGAGCCATCCTAACATGTGGAAAATATATGACTTGGAGTGAAATGCCAGTAATCAGTACAATCTATAACATTTCTCGTACATACTCTTTAAATTAGAAGAATTTGTGAAATAAACTCACCATCATTCAATTTTTTAGTATCTTTGGCCTGCATCAATTTGCTCTCAGAATTCCAAATATGAATTTGGGAAACTCATCTGGCAAAATCTGATCTGTCCAAACTGACATTCGCACACAATCGTAATAAAAAGTTATGACGAACGTAGCGTAAAATTAACGTTTTCATGTGTTGACATCGGAAAACTATCCACGGTCGTAGATTGCAATGTGAAGAAAAATAACAGCTTGACGGTAAAAATGGTGGCACATTGATCTGAAGATATAACCTCCATGTAAACAATAAGTCTGGGATAAAAGTTTAATGTTGCATCATTTTATTTTTGAGGTGGGGGTGGAATAGGTTTTCTTAATAAAGACGGGAAAAGAATGGCGGGTTTGGAACAACGAACAGGAAGGAATTGTGCCACAACCTTGTAAGAAACCGACCCAGCATTCATCTGGAGTGCTTCCGGGAAACAATGGAAACTGAAACCTGTATGGCCGGAGTGGGGATCGAACCCGAATTTTAACGGCTCATCCAACTGGCTCCTGAATGTTATATACGAGAATTAAATTTGTACATAATATCAGCTATATGTTTCAGTTATAAAAAGAAGGCGGAATGAAAACCTCTTTTCAGTGGTTATACTGATTGTGCATTTTTTTTTTTTTTTTTACCGTAAGCTGCCTTGCGAACTGGAACAAGGTCCAATGGAAGCTGTAATCCATTCTCCAACAGAATCAATTTATTTCAACATCAAGGTCTACAGTCAAGTCAGTAATGAATGGCACCGCTACATCGGTGGCTATATGATTGCCGACGGCTCTGTTTGCTTGGGTATTTCTAAAACTTAATTTGTATTTATATTAAAACTATTTCCTTTCATGGGAATGGTTGCGGAAACGCTTCAAAACGTTGCAATCACAACGGCAGTTTGTGGGTTACGCATCACGAACTACAGCAAAACAGCCTTTTTGTTCTTAACAGAAAATAGATCCGGTTTAAAATCGTCAATTTTTTTTCAGCCTCAATTCGCTTACGAAAAGATCTTCTTTGAATGCAAAACACAGCTTCCAAAGATCGCTCTTAGATCGTTCTCCTGGTGCACCAATTGTCTTTCGCTAGATGGCGAACTAAAAACTGATAATACAATGTTGGCCCATAATTTGAGCCAATCATTCTTGTGAAGGGTCTTTAAAATCCACGCTGATGTGTCACAGTCACAAGCAATTTGTATCAGCTGAAAACTACAAGCATGTAAGAGGTCACGTCTTTGGATGAATATGCTAGGAAGTGTCTGAGAAGAATTATACTATTGTCTAGACATTCCCAATTCCTTTATTTTTATGGCTGTACGCCTAGTCGACGTCGAGGTCATTAGAGACGGGAAAGGACTGGGAACAAGTAACGGGAAGGAATTGGGCATGGCCTTTTGAAGGAACCATCCCGGCTCCCTATTTATTCTAGAATAGTATGCATGGCCTTTCAAAAATTGTCTGTAAAACTTAATGCAAAGTGTAGTAGCAACTTCAGACATTGTAAAACACGCGGCTGAGGCTGTTTTTACTAAAGGTTCAAAAGTTCGGGAATAGAGTACAAGTTTACTAACTTCAACCGGTATTTCTCCACAGTCTATGATAAGAACGGAACTAGTGTATACGCGCACGTTGACAAATCGGTTGTCATTACAGTTTCCACATAGTATAGAAATAACCCTTCGCATGAAAGTAAGTTGTTTAACACCGTAATAACGAATATTACGAATTAATGTGCATTGTTCTAAACGATGTAATCACGCCGAAACAAAGCCTTGTGATTTTGAAATTAACCGTTAATCCTGGAGTGATGCCAAAAGAAGTCTTACTGTTTGTGGAATATGTGCGGATATTTAAATAATAATGGAGAAGACTACCAATATCATCTTGAGACCTCGGTCTCCACGCCACATAATCAGTTGCAGATCTAGGAATTTTTTGTCCCCGACAGAAGTAGTGGTGGAGCTTAAAAAAAAAAAAAGATTTTGGCGCCTCCCTGAAGTTGCCGCCCGAGACAAGCACCCCGGTTTGACCCCTCCCCTCGATTCGGCATTGCACATAGTACATGAATGCAACATTGATATGTCTATAGTGGACAGCTGCACTCGATTTTCAGCTAAAACTTTGTTAGTTTAATTTTTCGCTATGTTTCTGATCTCTGGTCTGTATATATCGTAAAACATTTCATGTGTGCGATAGGCTAACTGGTCAAGATAAAATTTCTTGTATGGAACTGTGTGCCAGCAATTAGACACATGTCATCTATGATTTGCAACTTCGGAACGCTTCCTGCTAAGCTGTTATTGTTATGTGCGACGGTTGTAAGGTCATTAGCATCTCCACGTTAAGCCTCAGGGAAAATATACATCCGTTCTTAGAGGAGTAGACGAACAAATTCTAGCCAGAAAATTAGTGTGCATCATTAGTCATTCACTTAACTCACAGATCCACAAACTGAAATATTTATTAAAAACGTTTCTTTGAATTTTTATTTAGTGCTTTACACTTTGTCGACATCGAACCATTAGAGGTGGGAGAGAATTTTTGCAAGGAACGGTAAGTAATGTAGCCATGGATTTTTGAAGGAGTCATTTTGATATTCGCTTGGAGTGATTTCGGAAATCCATACATAACCGAAATCTGAATGGCAGAATACCAGGTCTGACCGATAACCGATCAGCCACCATATTCGACGGTCTTATTGAAGACGAAGATATTTAGAGAGCTGTAATATTGCATACAGAAAGGAAAACTTCAGTGCTTTGCTACTGACTTAGATCTTCCGTGGTTTCCTGAAACCTCACTAGGCGAATGCAGGGATGGCCCCTTTGAAAAGATCATGGCCAAATTCCTTTCCGTTCCTTGTCACCCAATCCTGTTGCGGCTGTAATGATCCGATGTAGAAAATCTGTGAAGCCTTAAAAATTCAAATCTAATGTATCTGTAGCCTAGGAAACGTCTCCACCTGTCTAAGAACAGTGAGAGTTTTGTTTAAATTTGGTTTGCGATATTTTTCTGTAATGTGTATGTTTTTGATTTGGAGGTTCGCAACAGCATTCAGTAAAATGGTTACGGCAAATCGTCCAAGAACCGTAGCTGCATTAAACTTTGAACTACGGAAGCGGTGTACCACCCCGTGTCCGACACTGTCGTGTTTCAATACGCATGGTAAAGAGGGAAATCAACAGGTTCTGCTAGGAAATCTACGAAGAACAACATGCGGTAAGTGAAAGATGCTGTTTCGATCAATTAGTTACCATTACGGTGTACTAAAATATCGCTAATTTTCTAGGAATCTCTTAGTAGATGCATTGCAGTCAGATACAGTTCATGCCGAAAAACTAGCTTTTCTTCGATTAGTAACTTTAACCGCCTGCAGCAACGCAAAAAATCTTTGCGTGAGGCTCAGCGACAAGCCGGCGAAATTCCAACACGTTGCATCCCAAAAAATCCGATCTTGCAATAGTGGGATAAGTGCAAGGAAGGAGATACGATTAGTCATTTAAACCTATTTGAAGGTTGCAATGACGTTATCATTCTATGGGTCTGCATGTAATTTTTTATGACTATTTTCAATCTAAATCGCAATCAGCGTTCTATTCATCTGGTTGAATAGCTGTACGCTGCACGCTGTTCCGTCAAGCAAAATCATCCGAATGGGATATAGTAAAATGTTTGTCCTTCTCAACACTATTTTGGCTCAAGTCCTGATACAGTATAATTATTTTACAGAAATCATAACCCTCTATTTTATCAGGCATTAATAACCAATGAGAAGGCATTCTGGTATTTTGCCACAAATTTCTCAGATCCTTAATATTATTTAACGAAATAAACACAAAATAACAAAAGGCGTTTCGAAAATTCATTCGTTCTTCAAGTAGCCCATCAGAAAATTAAACTAGGAAACGTTAAGAAAGTAATTTTTTCTATTTCTACATCGATTCTTAACTTGAAGTGAAAAGAATTTCGGTACAGCCCAAAACAAAGAAATATTAAAAAATTGGTAGGTAAAGATAAATGATCCCAGTTTTTAAAAAAATATTTTTTTCTAGAAACAATGAAAGTCAAATACCAAACAATATTTCTGCTGCAGATCAATAAGAATGTAAATTGTTTTGATTAAAGAAAATGATCCTTGACTGTCCACAGTGAGATTGGTTGCATTATCGGCAGATAAGGAATTTTGAACCAAGACCAATTCCTTTCCTCGGGGACCTACAGTTTAACCAAAAATATGGTGTGTAGACAGCCTAATTGATACAAGCCTTGATTCACAAAGAAAATGATAATGGCTTACAAAAATTAATGCCGAGACATTTATTCTGATCGGGGATGTAAAAGCTGATCAGGGATGTAAAAGCAATACGCTTATCAAATATCACATTTCTCTAGCAAAATTTTAATTTTCACAACACTAATGGAATAAACATTTTAAGACCATATGTAGCCGCTTTATCTACGCATTCCATCATAACATTGTAACAATCGGATCTGGAAGGAAGTGTTTCGAAGCTCTAAATTTTCGGAGTAAGAAGATTTGAAGACAAATTCTTCAAATATACTACTTCGAAAGAGTAACAACTGTTCCGACACCATGAGCTTAACATATCACAATACAACACTGGTACCGAAAAACTCCATTTTAATACTAAACTTTAGAAAATTCCTCGAACAGTTTCAATATAGTTAAGAGAAATTCATAATTCATTCTCTTTTCTAATTAGAGTTTTTTTGTGGAGGGTGGGAGGGGGGAATACGGCCATTGCTGTTTGAAGGAATGTGACTGGAGAGATTTTAAGAAACCACAGAAATTAAAAATTTAAATGGCCAGTCCTCGGATCGAACCCGCGTCCTCTCCAACGTTACATATTTACTGATTTTTATTTCAACATGTTCAGTCGTATATCAGACATATCAGCTCAGAAAAAAGTTTCGGCTGCAATAAGGATTCAGTCTAATGACTTTAAATTTCAATGCAGGTGCCGTCGCACATTATTATTATTAGTTATTCTATTGAAAAACACAAATCATTTTCGTTTTATGATTCAAGGAAACAATGGAAAACCAAAATCCAGATTGCTTTAGCTGGGTTCCAAATAGAGTCCTCCAAACTACCAAGCCCAAGCTTTAACAGTTCACCAACCGAGCTCGGCAACGCTCCAGAGGATTGGAAGAAATCTCGTATTGCGTCAGTTCGCGTCCAACAGACGAACGCTAAACACTTTAAAATTAGCAGTTGATGCATGGGCCGATGGTAGAGCTGGTTTGCAGCTGCAACAATCACACATCTAGAGACATTTGATGCTGAAGTCGCTAAATGAAAGTATAACAGCTTTTTAGAAATCGCAAGAGTAATTAGAGCCATTTAAGCAGGCGTCAGATTCACAGAGAGAGTTCTGTGGTTTCGAGAAAAGTCGCCGCTGTGGCTGATGTTGGACTTTCGCCAGGTGCCGCGAGTGCACGTGAAGCTTAACGGCTTCTGTAACAAGCACACGACAGTCCAACCACTTCACTGCAATAACGAGCTCATTCGGGAGGACGCCGCGCCGGTTCGAATCCCAGTCCGGGCATCGCGATTTGGGTTTTCCTTGGTTTCCCCAAATCACTCCAGGCGAATGCCGGGTGCTTCCATCAAAAGGCCATGGCCGAATTCCTTCCCGTTCCTTGTCCTCAGTCCCATCCTTCCTCTAATTATCTCGACGTCGACTAGGCGTAAAGCAGCAAGTAAGAAAACTAATAACGAGCAGTGAGTCGTGCATTCATTATCTATTTTGCCGTATCTAGTAACAGCCACGACCAACATCAGCTTCCTTGATTTATGTGCATTAGTTTCAAAAATCACTTAGTGCTTGCCATCGTCAAAATAAAAATCGCGTGTTTGAGTTTTGAAATCATCTGTGTCAAAGCTTCATAATGATTTTTATATTTAAGCCTTTCCTACAATTATGACTCACAGTAAATTCTATTTTCTTGTATTTTTTCGCCGAAGAGAAATTATGCGTCTGGATCGGATTTTTTGTTTTCTTGTTTACCTTAGCATAAATTCCTTCAGCAGGAAAATTTCAATTATTAATGTCCATGAAAATTTCGTAGTAACACATACAAGAAGAAAATAAAAATGAATGGAATAATATTTTTGGAAAAGATACTTTGCTATTATGGTTTCAAAGCTTCTTAAAAATCTTTGTTCAAGCAATATCTTCATTTGCACGCTATCTGCATGATATTTCGTACCAAAACTTTTGTATTTGCTTTATGAATTTCGTTTTAGTGTTAATCTATTTTCTTTTAATGCAAAAGGCTAGACTGTCAGAACCTGGAATACTAATAGGCCGAAGGAACGGGAAATAATTCTGTTGTGGATTCTTGAAGTATTCGTACCTTCCCGAAATTCGCTGGGAATGATTTCGAGAAAAATAAAAACTGAAATCTGGATCACCAGATCGGCGATTGAACCGCGTCCTTCCAATGCTAGATCCAAGAGTCCTCGCTCACTAGGCTCGTAGGAAGTACTAAAAACAAGTTCAAATGAGTAGTGTCGTTTTTCGTCAAAAGTAATGGACATTTCTTGGTGGAATGATGTCACATAAAATACATTACACAAAAAAATCTGTTTCAAATAACGTTTATCTGCACTAATAGTTCCATTACAACAAAAAGTTCACTGATGAGAGATCTCGTGACCTTAACTAGTATAGTATAGTTCATAAGGAGCGTGGCGATTGAGCGGTTAACGCTCTGACCTCGCATTCGGGAGGACGCCGGTTCGAATCCCATTCCGGGCATCCAGATTTGAGTTTTCCATGCTTCCTTCAAAAGGCCATGGCCGAATTACTTCCCGTACCTTGTCCCCAGTGCGATCCCGCCTCTAATGACCACGACATTGATGAGTAAAGCCATAACAAAAAACAAAAAAAACAAAAAAACAAAAACAAAAAAACAAACAAAAAAAAAACAATTAAATCCAGGCTAATGTGTCCAAAAAGGTATGACTTAGTTTTTTTCCTCCAGGACCTTCAGTTTAATGCGAAATTCTAACGACAGTATAGTTGCAACATATATTAGATAGCAGATAGAATATAGGGCTCAATGTGGGGACTTAATTACTTGAGATAAAATAGGAGGGGGATAGGCAAAAATTTCACCAAATCTCTTTTAAAGGGAGGACGGTTCAATAAAAAAAGTCAATGTTAAACAAGCTAAATATGATTTTAATGTGATGCCCGGCAAATGAAAATGAGCTGCGGATTGTTGTAAGCTGACTGGCAGTCGAAGAGACGCCTGAGGCGTTGATCTGGGAGAGATCAGGCCCAGGACTAGAGGAGACAAATGAAGATCACATAGCAACGCACATTTACTATTTTAATGCATGAAGTCTGTTTGATGATAACCTTGTATTGTAATTAAGCAATATTTTTTTTTAAAAAAAAGTCTTATTTATTTCCTCTTATTTCACAGAAGAAATGTGGTACATAGAAGATTTTAGCATTGACGCTTAGATATGTAGTGGCGTGAAACAAAATATATGAAATGCATTAAATTATTTAAAAATTACAATGTAAATATCACGTGAGAGGATGGGAGGTCCCCACCAAATCTCACCAAGGGGATTCGAGTGGGTCCAAATTTAAGAATAAACACCTTCCGTATTTAATGGATGTCCTCTCTCGGATTCAGCGTTTGAAATTCATTGCTAGCTGCTGTTCCCATTAATAAATTAAACTGCTCATCTCCCAACTGATTAGTTACCTCAATTACTTACTGACTACGGAACATAATAAGTCTTCACACTGCTCTCGCATCGATAAGAGTCAATCGTTAACTGAATGCAGTTGTTTAAATAAGTCACGTGACTGCGAGAAGAGAAAAAGAGGGAGGAGGTAAGGAGACAGAGAAGTTAAAATCAAGCACCAGTTTTTACAAACTCATTGCGATAACGATAGAACCTTACTCTTGCAACATTGATGACGTCAAGTACTCCTATGTGACGTATTAAGCTTATTTTTAGAATATTACGTGTAGACGATTAAAAGCGTCCACAAATGGTATTCAAAATTGGAGAAAAATAAAGAAACTAAAAATGTACACGTAATTGTTTTACGCATTTACTGTACGATAGAGCACTGAGAAGAAACATAACGAGAAATGCTAGAAAACAAAATAGAGGATTGTCTGGCCGACTCTTCCATTCCATTACAATCTCATTAATGCATAAACGCCAGATAAAGGAAAATGTTGACGCGAATACGTTTTCTCTGGTCGGGAATGGGTAGAAATCCAGAATTATTAGTGACATGATTTTTTTTGTTTTGTTTTGTTTTGTTTTGGATACGGCTAGTACTTGAAAACGGGGTAGACAGAGAAAGCGGAAATGAACAAGCAGATTAGCCAATATTTTTCTTTCCCCTCTCCCCCAGGATGCCGGTAAGGGACGCGATTTGTCAGGAAACGAAAATGCGAATAAATGCAATCCGAAGGTCAATTTTATGAATAATAATAATAATAATAAAACTAAAAAAAAATTGATCCTATCACAATTGAGGAAATGGCCCACAATATTCAGATGTCAAGCCTTAGGTCTATCGAGAGCAGATCACACTCGTTTGCAGAGTGACTTGAGCCAAAATATTGTTTGAATGTCAATTTCGAAAAATTGTGATATTTTGCTTGTAAAACCGTCAAAGCAAAGTGAAAGCAGAACCAAGCAGAATAGAAGCAAATCAACTTGTAAATGCAGATAGGTGTCGGCAACATCGATTGAGCAAGAGAGACGAGGTAGAGAAAGCCTTATGTGGCCACGAACTTGGCGAGACCGCCGGTGCAGGGAAGCTCCGATGCCACAACTCATCAGCCTGGGATTTCTTATTACTTACTGAAAAAACTGTTATAGCAATTTAGTGCTGATTAGTAGTTTAGCAATTGAGCATCTACTAGTAGTGTCTGTTGTGTACCTAAATGTTAAGTTATAAACAATCTCTCTTGTTTCATTGGATATCATTTAAATGCAGCTCTATTATTGATATCCGATCTAATCTTTTTGTCCTGTGAGGAGAAGGTATACTGCGAATAAAATGTTATTAGACATTTTAAAAGCGAAGGTTGCGGAAATGCAGCTTCACAAGCCCAAGGTATTTTTAAAAAATTACTCAATTGCAGAAAGCATTAAACTCTATTGACGCCTATGAGAAATTTTCTTTGATTCATTTGACTAAGCACATTTCTTTTCATGCCATGCAGAATCATGCATCACACAGCGAATTTTTCAAAATTAATTTGATATAGTTGCGATGGAGCGCACGATCCTGCCAATCTCCCTACACATCCATCTTTCTCCTTTACTCTTCCCACCTACTTATGCCCTCTACTAATTTGAACTTTAATTTTTTTCAGTGCTTTTGGTAAGTTATTAATCATTTCTCTAGGTAATATGTCCCAATCCCCGACACCCTTCTCTACGAAAGAATATTTCCCTGCGCCCTTTTGCTTGAAATCAAGTTTCAGCTTGTAGTCATGGTTATCTTAAACGTGCAGCTTTGGCGCTCAGAAAATAAATAAATAATGGACCATGATATAAAAGTTTTCAGAGCATTGCTGTCAAGATTTGTTTTGTAAGTTTAATGTGCTGTAATGAATCGTGGACTTAACGGAAGTAAAAATTCACTTTTCGCAAATAACAGTGTCAAAGTTTCATGTTTTATAACACGTAGACTACACTTTCTTAAAAGTTGCGTTGTCACAGTTTACAATGTTAAAATGGAAAATTAAAACTTCCTTTTGTTTGCCACTGCACATTTTTTCATACTCCTTTCCAGAATATATTGGTGGAACATGAAGACCAATGCAAAGATTGACCATCCTGATGATATGATTGGTTGGCTTGGAGAAGCTCGAGAAGTGGTTCCATTATTGAAACAAACCACTGTGACACACAAGCTTGTAATAAAGACTGCTGGAAGCGTTTTCAGAGACCTTTCTAATTCACATTCTTTTCGCTAATATTGGTCTTCGTCAGCTCCCGGTTATGCTTAAAGGCTTAAAAACATTTGTCAATGTCGATTAGAAGACTGATTTGCATCAAGAACCTTTTCCTAAACAGGAGCCATCATTTAACAGGTAATTTGATAATATTATAACGACTTGGGATATCCCTTAGGTCTCCTCGCTCCTCCTCAGGAGGTCATTGGCAATCAGTGGGTGACTCCGTACACCTGGAAATGTTCAGTCGCCAGAGCATCGTTCATGAAAATAGGATGCATTACTTGAAGGAGGAGTTGACAAATGATTGGTGTCAAACGTGAATGAGTTACTAAAACGTGACTATTCATCGTTATATTGTCCTCGTGATGTCTTACAAGCTGCCATCTGGTTGACAATTCTGTCACCATTACTTCGGCGTGACTGGGTCTCAGTTAATATTCACAGCGACTTTCAAGTCACAGTCAAATCACACTAAAATCAGTGAGAGGAAAGTAGTAGTTTATCCCAGTCTAATGTCAAACTGACTTGAAATGGTTGCAGAAATTAAGAAGCTTTTAAACAACCTTGTATGAGAAATAAATAAAAAATGAATCGAAATTAAGTCTCATATTATACAACCATATTGTAAAATTAATGTAAAATCATGTAATTATGCTGAAAAGACTCAGTGGTTTACACTGCGGACCAGATCGAAAGTTATCTTAAGAGGTGGCGCAGATCCTCCAATTCTATGCTGTGGCGCCTGTCTTGAGAACTCATGATGCTCTGATCCATTCTACAGGTCCTTAACCTAATCTTTATTTTATGCAAAACTTTGTGTATGCGGCGTACTTTATGAACTGTCCACGATTGGAATCGCACGGTCAATTGTAGGTCCCAGAGGACAACTGGCATTCCTATATCTGACACTTAGTAGTACATGCCCTTTGGTCATACCAGCGTCACAGCTTCAGTCAAGATAAGAAAGAATCTTGAAGAAATTTAGCTTAGTTCATGAACCACCATTTTATACAAGGAATTTAATGTCACCAAACATGAAAGATTAAAAATTAGAAGTTTTTACCACCAATGGAATAACAAGGAATAATTTGCAGTTTGGATTGATCTTGTGAAACTTGACCTACAGGAGAAAGGTGCATCATGGTCTAGAATCCAAGAAGAGGAAACGCACTTGGACAGGCAAAGGTGGAGAGCGCTCTTACACGGCACCCGGGAAACTGGAGACGGAAGAAGATGAAGAATCTGCAGTTCAACACAATATTATTGCGAACAGAGGATCTGAAAAAAAAAATCAACCTCTTACGAAACGGTGCACAGCACGCAATTAAATGATGAATTCGCTTAAAACTTAAGCAGTCACTCAAAACCGAACTGATGTTTACATTTCAATTAACGAAGTTACAGTAGTATCCAACAATATTTGTTAGTTAATTGGTATCTAAAGTAGGCATCGATTTTTTAATTATTTTTTTTATCTACCATCGATCATTATTAAGTACAAGATCAAGGATAAGGGATTCTGCAAAGATAATTACGATTTAAACATGCCGAGTGCTTATATAAGCACTAAGAGTGATGTACTGACAGTTGTTGGCGTTGCGAAAACCGGTTGCTTGGCGAATCACAAGTGTTCTTTACTTTGCCTTGTCCAACAGCTGATATAAGTCTTGGAATATCCAGGGTTTGATCGAGGCATCGATTTCCTAAGAATTTACAGAAGAGATGCTACTGTTGCTCATAATCGTCCAAAGACGATTTCATTTGCATTCCTGTTCGACTTTAATATCCCAACAGTTATCGATGATTTCGCAAAACTATCATCAAATCATTCAGTAAAGTCCTCTCATCCTTGGTTTCTTTTTCTGCACCATAAAAAATCGCTAAGAGTCCATCAAAAAAAAAAAAAGCCACAAAAATCTCGGCTGATTAATGGCAGTGACTGATCTTTATGGTTAGAACTTTGAAATTGATCGTGCGAGAATATTCCTAACCCTCAACATTAAGTTTCATTATGACCGAATTCTATTGAAAGCAAATACAACGTACTGCCATGTTCGAAAGATGTTTCCATCAACGTTTAGAATCATAGTGCCATGTTCGTGACATAGGAAGCAAATTGGACGCTGGGCCGACTTGTTTTGTTACTACCTCCCTCAACACCCTGACCTAAATATGAATTGATTCAGAGATCCAATTGCGTTTTCCTTCTTTTAAAACACAATTTCGCAATTTATAGAATTATTAATGTGCAATGTTTAATTAGGCTAGTGGTCGATCTAATCGTTGCCATATTGTTAAGTTTCTTAAATGAGTATTGCAAAAGCTACGCCAGAAATATAGAGGCCCGCGTCGGGTTTCAAACTGAGAATTCTCGCGAGTTTGCGCCGTAACTATGCAAATTAAATATCGAAACTAAAATACTTCCTTGCAATCTGGATCATATCCACTGGTCAAGTAAATATTTATGACGTGGACTTAGTATAACATCTTTGCTCGCGAAATCAATTCAGGTAAGCGGAAGCCGATGACTAGTTTTACAAGACTCTTGTTGCCCAGGTGATTACGCCGCCGGCTTGGAAAGTGCTTCGTCAGCTTTCTGATCGATATATTCCCCACATTACCGATGCGTCCCCACTGAATATTCATGAAAAGTATGACGCCACAAGACATCGTACACAATTAAGGTGACCGACTGACTTACAGGTATACGTAACAGTGGTGTCTGCAAGCTGTTCGACTGGCAATTGGCAAATACTCAAATAAGAACACCTCGCAACATGAAATATTCAGAATCTCTGGAAGTGGTGCAGTACTAGAGTATAAATCAATGTCCGGTCAACGACCGACTCAGATTTTGGCGAGTTATACAGCACAACGATGGAAATGATTCAGAAAAGTTGTAGTTTATATTATTCTCACAGTTAAAACAGTGGAAAAGCTTATTATACCAAAATGTTTCGAGGCATTAAACTTATGACATAATGTTTCATAATGTTGGTTTTGATGGCTTTGTCATCTATAGTTGCACTCTCCCACCCTTCGGTCGCTTGCTTCTTCAGAAAAATCTGGATCAAATTGCTGTCAGTGTGCAAATTAACAAGTTTCCTCGAGAGTATTTCACTATCGCCGCAGTAGTAAAAATCAACAACATAGCCGTTGGCACAGAATTTTCTTATTTTATGGAAGTTTACAGCTGAGAAAGATGATTGAGGTGCATACCTATTAGCTGAGACCACTGTCAAGAACGTGCGAGGTGCCAAGTTACGCAATTCGGGAGCCACAGAAAAGCCTGCAATGGCGACCCACGTCTACCCACTCCAACGTCTGGCGACTGAATGAGCTCGCGCGCCACGAGGCTGCGCTCGGCTGCCGACAGGCGGTCAGCCGACGGATGCCGAGGTCACCCGAACTCGGCCGAGCCCACTGCAGTTCGCTTCGTGCCCAAAGTCACTTGCGCAGGTTCGGGACTGCGGGTTGCGCCAGACGGTTTTTGCGCTCGCGGAGGTTCAAGGCTGAACGCATCTCGTCCGCCGCAGGCCGTTTGCAGTAACTTCTATCCATTATGTGGCCAAAGATATTAGTGTGACGCAAGAGCGTCATAGAATTCCTAAGGTGACTCCTACTGTCAAATAGTATGCTATATAATAAAATACGCCAATGCAACTGTGGTTGGATTTTATTTATTCTCGGACGCATTCAACAAGCAACTGAAGAAGAAATGGCCTACAATAATTACATAATAAGCTATTTGATTCCCAACATCATACATTGAAAGTAAGGTAAGATAACCGGTACTTACAGAGTACCTTATCGTGTATGCGAGGAATTGCAACTCCGTAAGCAAATGCTGAAAACTTGATATTAACAGCTCCGCGACAACGGGGAAGAAATTCGCAGCTTACAAATTCATATAAAACTTGCTACACAACCCGAAGGTTCATTTGGGTATCGCGCAGGATATAATACACTGTGTTTGGAGGTAGAATGTAGTGTTATTGTCGTCAAGGATCTGCAGTTTAACGCGGAATCCAAAACATGGACCGTTCCACTGTGTGTGGTAAATACTAAAGCTGACTGATTTTATTTACAAACTTCAGTGCCATCTTTGGATAATAAATAAGTAGCAACAATTTAGGTTTTAGACTAGCTTCCACTTATGTCAGAGACCATTCAGCGACCGCACTTTTTGAATCTATATCGGAAAAAGAACAGTGGAACAACATTTAAATATTAACTTTTAAGTTCAGCAAAAGTGACTGGAAAATATTTAAAATCTTTATGGAAGTCAAGCAGTTAAGCAAGAACATTTTAAAATGGTAGCTATACAAAATTTAGTGACTGTAGGGAGAACGCTTTAGATAATCCATGTCCAGGACCATACACGACAGTCAAAACTGAAGGAAATGTTTACTACGTCTCTGAAATTCTTGTGATTGATCGTCGACCTTGTTCTTCGAGGAGCTGACTGGTATTCCTAAATCCACTTCCAACTAATTTTGACATTTTGGCAAGGGAAAAATCTCTTTTTCGTAGCGCACACACTTACTGAAGGTGGAAGAGTGGGACACAACGGGGTCATAAGAAAGAGATTTATACGGATCACGATTTCGTGTCAAGTATTGCACGAGGTGACGAAACATGGTGCTTTCAGTATTGTACTGAATAACTTTAAGTAGGAATACACTTTGAACGAAATATTATGTGAACTAACCGTAGATACATGATTATCGTAGGCCACTTCTTCCACAGTTGCTTGTTAAATTAATAATTATTATTTAATAATTACGCGAATACAATTGTTGTTGGGGTCGCTGTTAAGAGACAATAAGCAGTTAAAAAACTGTTGTTGGATATTATTTATTTGACGGACGCGTTTCGCCTCTCGTCGAGGTATCTTCAGCGTACAATGTCCGAGATCGTTTATAAAAATTAAGAAAAGAAGTGGTCCTATTACACTTCCTTGAGGTACACCCGATGTAACATCTAGATTAGAAGAACTTTCTCCTTCAACGACAACATACTGCGACCGACCAGTTAGAAAATCCTTTATCCATTCACAAAGCTGATCCGATATACCGTACGCTCGAAGCTTCGCTAAAAGGCGGTTGTGTGGACAGACTGGACCTGATAAGTCAAAATGAAAGTCATATATGGAATCAACGGGCCAATTTCGCTTAGAAATGGTGTTTATTTGCAAAACACCAAAATCATTACTACCCAGGGTAACGAACGTGTTTAGGCAATTATAAGATTCGCAGTAAGAAGGCAACATACCACACATTTTTATTTTTCGTATTGTCTTATAAGGCTAGGAGATTCATGCGAAAAGCTGAGCGTTGTAGGTGAGTGGTAAGGGAGGACGAGCGTTCAAATTCCTTTCCAGCCATCCAGTTTTCGGTTTTCAAAAATTGCTATAGAGAACACTGGGATGGTTCCTTCAAAAAGCCAAGGTGGTATTTCTTCCCGTTTCTTGCAATCGTCCTCTCCCTCCTATAATGACATTGACGTCAAAGACTCGTAAAGCCCAAAGAAAAAAATTATCGAGATCGTTATAAACGGTAAGGAAAGGGAAAGAGTTCGGCAACAGCATATTTATGGAACCATTCCGTCATTCGACTGGAATGATTTCGGGAAACCGCGGAAAACAGTATGTGGATTAGAACCGCGTCATTCCGATGCTTACGTTTTCATTAGTAACACAACCACGTTAAACTGTAGGTTCCCTGTACCCGGTAGGATTGCCGGGTTAGGTCAAGGTGGCTACGACAGGGGCGAAATGCGCATCCAAAAGAAACATTGTCACCAGTTCATTACGACCACACGGAATTATTTTATTATTAGTAATGTTATTTTTTCTACATTATTTTGTAAAACTAACTTCCTCCAAACGCAGAGTTTAGCATTTCATATCTGCTAGTTTTTATTGATTGTCTCCCTATATCTGGCAATGAAGAATATTCCAAATATTTTGTTTACATTTAACTGTATTGATATATACGTGCAGACATCATCAGTGGTCATAAGAATGTATTAAGTATGGTTCCAACAAGAGACAATAAGTTTTGTTTTTGGAAATATATATTTTGCATAATGTTGTGCAAGTTTTAGATCGTCAATGTGGCAGTTTCAAACTTGCTGAACTTACGCCATCTTATTCCAGGAGTGATGCAATGTCACATAGATAAGAAAAGAAGTTCAACTGAGTAGTACAGTAGTTTCTGTTGTAAATTAGTTCTTTAAAAAAGGGGATTTGCACTAGAAGAAAGATTTCAGTTCAGTCGTTCCCCAGCTTTATATGGGACTAGCTATTACCCGCGACTTCGTACGCATGGACTTATAATTGGTTATAGAAAGCGGTAAGTTAGGTAAAAGGTGTCCCAAAAAGCATTGCGTCGCTATAATATGACGGGGAAGCCATCAGCTTACCATTCTACCATTGAACTTCTCTCATGAAGAGAACCAATTAGCAACGTGTTTAAAAATAACAACAAACTAAGGGGCTATATGGGAGGCTACATACCATAGTTCTTCCGGTAGAATTTTGTTTGTGGCTTAAGATTACGTCATTTTATGGGGAACATCTTATATCTGTACTGTTTTTCACACAACGTTTTTTGTTTTGATGTCTTTTGCTAATGTAGCCTTTGGGGGTTGGAAATCTTGAACCAGCTGCATATAACTGCCCATATGAAAAACACGTCTTTTATCAGTGTATCCCTGCTACTTTGTCTGTCCCTGGGGTTTATTGAGTCAAATCTACATTATACTATATAATACCTGTTATTATTATTATTACTCCGCGATTCACTAAAAGTGTGTGGCGGAGGGTGCATTGCACCAACCCGAAAGGGTAATAGTTTGGAAGGGATATACGGAATATGGCAGGAGGCGCCCAAGGGCTATTGTGAGAAACCATCGCAGTATTCGCCTGGAGTGATCCGGGAAAACCATGGAAAACCCAGATCAGGATGGCCGGAGTGCTTTATCGAAAGCTACTCCTGTCGTATTTTAAGTTTACTCGCCCGGTAAATACTTTCTATTCCATTCCCTAATCGCTCATGGAAAAAATGAGTACAGAAATGAATCATTTCTGGTCCTGATTTCTCTTATCTTGTTTTCGCAGTCATTCCGAGATATGAATGTTGCTGCTAGCAATATTTGTTTGCTGTCATTCCGAAATACGTCAGTCAAGAATTTTTCAATTAGCTTCTGTCGAGAACAACGCCTTCAGTGTTGCAGGTCTTCCCAAACAACACCTTCAGCATCGCAATTACGCTTATACACGAAATTTATAAACAGATTATACACAAACTGACTGCGAGAGAAACAAAGCTCGAGCGACGGATAAAACAGTACAGAGATTTACACACGCTATCAGTCTGTTAGTTTGAAAAATTTCATGACAAAATATGTTATTTATCCAGAAGAAAGTATCCTATGTACTTCCTAATGATACATAGTATTTGTTGTCAAATTTCATCAAGATAGGTTTAGCCGTTTAGACATGAGAACGTAACAGAGTTACTTCACATTTATAATATTAGTGTAGACTAGCAGAGTTCCCGTCGTTGCCCGGTCTAGTTGGCGTTGAGTCACCCATACACTATTTTTATTCATCCAATCAGAAACATGTACCAAAGTTGCATACATTTCATGCTATCCATCTCCGGAATTAAAAAAAAAAAAAAAAAAACCTAGATTCACCCTCACCTTACCATGAAAGGAGTGGGTTGAAGTTGATTTACCCGTCCTTTATTTTTATTAATCCAAAAAGATTCATATCTGCCAAGCTTCATTGATTTAGTACCGGCCATTTTCGATCGTAAAGTAAACTGCAGAGTTGGGGGGTTTGGATGCTTTGATATGGAATGTTAGTATTCATTTTAGTCCAGGTTACATTTCAACCTAATTACTACTCGAAATTCAAAACATGGAACATACGCGCATTAATACATACATAAAAATTTATTATGAATGTGTCTGATTATTACGGCATCGTGCGAAAAATACAGATATTGAATGAATTTTCAGAATTTGAAAGCTTGTGGTCAAAGCTAAATTTAACATATGTTCTAAGACGTTACGAAACATTTATTTTACGAATAATCTAGCATTGACTCAAAACTGCTTAATCGATTTTGACCGAGTTTTTGCGGTATCAAACGTTAGATGTGTCTGTTTCAATATGCTGTTTCATCTGCCACTGAAGCTAAAACAATTTCACATTATGCGTTATTTCATTTGACACTGGAGCTCAAAATTAAAATATATTCCGTACCTGTAAAAATATTCTTTACTTTCGGTTTGTTTCAGGGAATAACAGGGACGCCATTTTATTGTAGTTGTGCTGACAGAGATCTTGATCAAAGAAAACCTCTGTTGATTTTTCGTTATTACAGTTTCTTGCATTCAATACGCCCATCTATGGCATTTAAAAACTGAATATTCCGAATTAAATGAAAGAATATTTCAAGTTTTGTTTAGTGTACAAAATAATTATTATTGTAAAATGATTTTATTGTTTTCATTAAAGGCTATAGTCAGAGATATTGTAGTTGTGTGTTTAGTGCGAAATATACAACATCTAATAGTTTCATTGTTGGGATTTGTCACCATATGTTCAGAATATCATTTAATGCTCCTGCGTTATATAAAGCTGAAACATCAGACGTACTAAACAACTCAATTGAGATTCTAAACTTTAAAAAAGGTGAAAACCCCAATCGAAATCTGCTCAGTAGTTTCTGAGTCTTTTCTAGTTCAAATTTACATGGTTTTCATTATATAGGTATAGAATATAGATATAGATAGGTAAGATATTGACAGATATACTGTATATAACAAAAGGAAGATAACCTAATAATGTGAGCAATTAGGCATAAAGAATATGGTTAAAAGTACAATCTGATAAAAGTGAGTCCTTGAGGGGTTCAATTCACTAATTTACTGTGACATCACATGCGATAGTATTACAATTGTCACTAGAGTAATTCTTATAACTACTGTAATAACAATGCTGTCTCTCAAACGTTTGCTGCAATTATGTCTGATGTTTTTACTTATCATTACGGATCCTCTCTGTCGGTAACAATTTTCTTACACAACTGCTTTTGAGTCGCAAGAACGTAGACTGTAAATGATTTAACTGCATAAATTAAAACTTTTCTACTCGCTTATATCGGAAATAAAGTGCTGGTTCATGATCGTGATCGTTTCTTCCCCTTTCACTTAATATCCAATTTTCTCTACCAGCATACTTTCAGACTTCATCGCCAGCGTATACCTCGTATACAGCTAGGGCTTGCGATCCACCAAAGTTGGATCCCGCGTCATTTAGCAGTCTGGCGAATCCCGCATAAAATTAAGCGGATCCTCAATCCGTAAAATGGGGCGAAAGTGTGTTTGTCCGCGTGTTTTTCCATTAAATTGTTTCTGTACTTCATCAGATTTGAGATATTTGTTTTTAAAAAGTGGATTCAACTTTCTAATTCCGCTATCGTTACAAATTTTTCAAATACCATAAAATTTGACATTATTGTTCGGTTAGAATATCTCAAGAAACATTGACAAAGATTTTGGTTCAGTTTTGATGAGTGGACGTTCAAAAAAATCACCATTTATGTTCATCGCAAAGAAACACATTTTAATCTTGGCTTGCTTAAAATACTCCGCTCATGCAATTTAGTCAAAGAACGGCTGATAAGTTATGGTCTCGATCTCTAAACTTATGTCATTGGCATAAGATATGACGGAACAGGTGTCATGGCAAAAGTTTTTGAACTTTTGCCTTGGTACCTGCAATTGTGTGTTGTTTTTTTGTAGTTTTTTTTTGTACGCAGTACACAGTTCGTTGACGTATTTAACAAAAAAAAAAAACAAAAAACAAAAAAAATCTTACTGAAAGAGAAGTCGAACGCACGGAAACAACTGTGGTTGACTAGGATATAGACGACGAAGAGCTGGACGGGATAATCGAAGCACAAAGTGCATTCACCTACTGAAGTGATTCCCAGATATAATGCTGGAAGATGCTAAGCTTTTCAAAGAGTCTTTTATTTATCGTCATTTCAATGAAACCAATGCGCAAGGAGGCATAAATGGTATTCTCTGCCGCTGGCTATATACATTATTCTTTCCAAATAAAGTTATGGTTTGACTGATTAATTGATAGATTTTTTTTAGACTGATGTGGGAGTAGGAAGGATATGGGTGTTCTGTGCCCCATAATTAGGTCACGCGCCCCGCCCCCCTGCGGCCGCTTCCCCTATAATTAGGCGCCCGGCCGACTGTGCGGCCTCTGGCCTATAATTATACGCCACCGCCCTGTCATTATCTACCTGGCTGCCGGGGCTCTTTCTAGGTCACGCGCCCCGCCCCCTGCAGACACCACGGCGCCGCTTACCGTCATTATCTTGGAGGTCGCCTCTACCTGCCGGGGCTCTTTGTAGGTCACGCGCCACGCCCACTGCAGACACGCCGGCGCCTCTTACCGTCATTATCTTTGTAGGTCACGCGCCGCGCCCCCTGCAGCCACGCCGGTGCCGCTCTTTCGGGTAGAAGCCACGGGGCGGGGGTGGGGAGTTAAGAGGAGTCCAAAATGGAGTTACATGGTTTATGGACGCACCCTTAGCATAACAAATTTTCAGCTTCCCCTCTACTTGCCACGCATTCGGGAGGACGTGAGTTCGTATTCCCAGTCCTACCATCGAATTATTATTATTATTATTATTAAATACAATGAGAGACGAAGAAGGGAGAGAGAGAAACTTGGTGCTGGCCCATTCAGTCTTACTCTTCCGAACATGCGGTCTTAAAAATACTAATTATTCGCTAATTCATCGTAACTACTGAGATAATTAGTATTTTTTTCGTAAAGTGTGGTCAACGGTTCAAAACCCCCGTCGGTTTAATAAAGCGGGAAGGAATTCTGCATGTTGAAGAAGGGAAATGGCGAAAGCTGGTGTCGGCCCATTCAGGCCTAATCTTCCGAAAGATACCAAAAGGTTTAACGTCCCCTTCCAAAGGTAGTTTACTAGAATTCGGTGAGTTTACTTTTGCGCGATACGTGGACACATTGAACGAGAAGGAATACGGCCATTTCATTTTGAGCATCACGGCATTCACCTGGAGTGATTTCAGGAAACCATGGAAAACCCAAATCTGGATGCACGGACGGGGATTCGAACCCACGTCCCCCGAATGTGCGGCCAGAACGTTAACCGTTCACCCACCACGTTCGGTCCTTAGGATTTGATAACAGCGAAGATATTATAGGTACTTTACGTTTCTTTGAACAGCTATTTGTTGCAAGTGAGTGCTAAATTAGTTTCATTTGTATATTTATACATCTGGCTTACACAGTTCTTTCCAAAATGTTATCGCATATCAGGTTTTAGTTAAGCGTGGTACGTGAATAATAATTATTATTTATAAACGTGTTGTTCTCGAGTACAAGATGAAATGTGAAGTAATAGGATTATTTCTGAGATCTTGTCAAACTAAGTAGCTCATGGATTGCGGTGAGCAGTTGTAAGTGTAAAATATAGATTTCTCATACATAAAGGGTCCCATATCTGATCTTCACTCTTCAACTAGCTGGCAGTCAAACACGTGAAAAATTCCCTCACTTTACACTGATTTCAAAATGTCACAAACTGAAATTCACCGAATATAGTACCCACTAAGTTATAGATCATGTTAGATCATTCATGAAATTTTTCGTCAGTGCCTGTATACGAGTCTGTTCCGAAGACTAAATGTATCTCGTGTACAACTTATAAATGTGTTGTTCTCGAATACTAGATGAAATGTGAAGTGATAGGATGATTTTTGAGATCTTGTCAAACTAAGTAGTTAATTTCGACTTACGGATTGCGGTGAGCAGTTGTAAGTGTAAGATGTATATTTCTAATGGCTAGGCAGGGGCAGTGTTCAAACTCGACTGCAATATTTTCTGTGTTACATTTCCTGATTGTTTGAAAGCACAGAACTGTCGAGGTCATTTTATCTAATATTCTCTCCACGAAAGAAGTCATCGATTGACATGGGGAAAAAAATGGAAGAATGCATACTTTCTGCAGAAACAGCGTTTACAGATGCATAGCATATTGTCGTATCTAAAGTTGTCACGAACTGCACCACTCAAGAACAAGCTAGGAATGGTACCAAGGCACAAACTTCGAAAGTATATACCTTTCAGGACTTACAGAATACTGACAACTTATACATGCACACACCAGTGTCAAGGGTCATAAAAATATGCTCGGCCCCACAAAATATTAACAGATCTTTCAGAATTTCTTGAGTTAACAGCCAGATCCTCATTCTGTTTCTATTTACCGCATATTTTGACAAGGCGTGTAGTGGGCATTCGCCTGGAGTGATTTCAGGAAACTATGGGAAAAAAGTTAAATCTGGATGGTCGCTCCCCGAATGCGATGCCAGAGTGTTATCGCTCGCCCACCCCTCATCGTCAATCCTCTTACGCACCCCACCTCATAAAATCCCGAAATGTTATGAAAACCGCAAAAGGTAGCGAACACAGGTAAACAATCGCCAAAATTATGTAATATTCGTTCCACGAAAGAAGTCATCGATTGACATGGTTAGAAGGTGACTGAGGATGTATCAGTTTCATCAAGAATTCACCATTCCTCAGTTTAGATGCCCTAAATTACTTTATATGGACACAGTTTGCATGGCAGGTAGAGTCCCTTAATGAAAAGATTATCGGTGTTATGAAGGACGAGGCGAATTGCACCCTGATTGTGAAGTTTGCTGGGTTACGGGCAAAAATGTGTGTGCATTCTGGCGCGAGACCGACCGAACCTGTAACATTTTTTTTTTATTTGTTGAATACCAGATAACCCGTGTGCTTAAGAACATTTCTTGTGGTATAAACTCGTAACCTTTTTCCGGAGCAGAGCCTTCGTGGGTGGATCCTCAAAAATTAGACCATACTTGAGGTATGTTTTCAACCGGTGTGAGAAACATCCACTTTATTCATAAATGGTTATAACAGCTATCCACATGCATAGAAAACCCTAATCCGTATGCCCAGATCGGGATTCACATCGGTATCCTCCTGAATGAGAGGCCAATACTCTCGGTGAAATTAAAGGTGACAAAATTATAAGTTTTTGATTTAAAGGTGACATGTTCACAGCATCAGCTAATCGTTTCCACAGTTTGAATAGCTGTATGGTGCAAATTGAAATCGACGTTTCACGAAATACGTTTTATACCCGTCGGGTTCGACAAAATAGTCTTCATTTATAATGACAACCTATATACCTCATGTTGCTAAGTTCGCTTTACGCACGTTTAAACTAGCATCAGTGGCCAGATTGGTGAACTATGGGACCAGCGGTCTTCCACAAACAGGATTTCACAGGTTTACACCTACCACTACTCGCCCCACAGTACGTGTCGTGATGTACCACACATACATCAGGCTTACCCCCACCATCACCACCTCCACCACAGCAGGTGTCCTTCTTCCATGGACAGGACTGAACAGGTTTACCCCCACCACCACTAGACCCTATTTAACGCCCAACCACCTGCCAGCGTCAGTGTTTAGAAATGGCCCGCCCGATAATATTGTTCTCGTCGGTGTATCAGCTCAACGCTGGTGATTCAAAGCGTTTGACGATAGGTTTATCGTCCAAACATGAATTTGAGCCAGTAGTGGTGCTCGAAAAAGTGGGACACAGTACCAAAGTTATATTAACGTATGAAGAATGGAGAGTGCTGACTGAAGTATTGGATGTAGTGTCCGATTTGTTCAACACAGACAGCTCCCACACAGATGTTCCGATTGGTGATCACTCCGTCTCCTTCCGAATGGTGGCTGGGGTAAAAACTGTATGTGTTTATCGTAATTCCTATCCTGCCAACTGTGTGTTCTTCAGAGAATCTACATGGCAAAACCTCCTTGATGTGCAGCCTGCAGTGACTGGAGCCTTGACCATCAAGAAGACGTGGTGCCCCCATGTTGCGAGATATTACAAGGAGTTTGTGAACATTTTAGCCACTAAAATGCTGCGTAACTATCGGATGGCTAAGGTCCAAAAACGGATAAGTGTGCATATTAATAATGTTTATGTGACATATAGCCCCATTTCATCATTGGACATGAAATTATTGCATATAAAAATTTACTAGTATTGGATGATGTTAATAACATAGTAAATAAGAATTATGATCCTGGATATGATGTTTGTGGTACTACATGCATGTGAAAAATATAAATAAATAACACATTGTACATCATTCACTTTGTTTTATTTTTACCCACCATCCATTAAAAAATCCTTTATCAAGTTATTTTTCATGAGTCCTTCATCACTTACTAGTCTTAAGACCCCAATCGTAATAGACACCAATACTCGATAAGACATAAACTTTTGACGTATATAGGTACTAAGTATGGGCCACTTTCCACGAATTTTATTAAAAAGTGTGAAAATGTGCAAAATAGATAGAAAATAATGAAAACTGACCAGTCAGAGAAATAGAACAAAGTATCGAACATTACAGGGAGCAAGAGAGAAGCATAATTTCGTGAAAAATATACAGTTTCAGTAAGAAGCATGAAAATCCTTAAATTTCATGAAAATCGGTAAAAAAATTAATGATTAAAATACGTAAAATATTGCCAAAATTTCCTTCCAAAACAAGATGTCGTTGGTTGACATGACAATTACACCTGCGTGCACCACAGAGTGCAGTGCCTAACTATATGATGTGTTTTCATTACTACACCTGGCTACAGAAAAGTGTCATATATGTACAAAAATGTATGTTTCGGCTGTAGCGACAGTTCCCAGACAAACCTTCACGGCCCCTCCAACACACACATCACATTACCGTCAGGGAGTGCAAAGGATGAAAACTACAGATGTTATCGATCAAAGGGGCAAAGGTTAGGAAAACTATGTGATGAGTATTCACAACGCATACAATCTTCCAATCATGATAGGGTGAGCAAAGGATGAAAGCAAAATATGTGTGCATCACAGAACTCAATGTATTCGATCAAAGGTGCTGACATAACGTATCAGAAACATTAACGCACACAGAAGTCATAGACTAAATCCACTATCATGAAGGTGGAATAAGTTAGCGTAAGTTCAGGTTAATTCTTATTTCTGATAAAATTGGGAGTGCATGAGAAGAGAAAACTTCATATATACATAATGAGGGTGGGATGCACTAGAGGTTAACCACAGTTTTGGGTTAAGAAAACATGACACCCTTGCACTAATTGAGGTTATTGAGATTAACCCCAGTTTTGGGCTAAAAAAACATGAAACCAGCAAACCGTAGCTGTTCAAAGAAACGTAAAGTACCTATAATATCTTCGCTGCTATCAAATCCTAAGGACCGAACGTGGTGGGTGAACGGTTAACGTTTTGGCCGCACATTCGGGGGACGCGGGGTTCGAATCCCCGTCCGTGCATCCAGATTTTTGTTTTCCATGGTTTCCTGAAATCACTCCAGGTGAATGCCGTGATGCTCAAAAGGAAATGGCCGTATTCCTTCTCGTTCAATGTGTCCACGTATCGCGCAAAACTAAACTCACCGAATTCTAGTAAACTACCTTTGGAGGGGGACGTTAAACCTTTTGGTATCTTTCGGAAGATTAGGCCTGAATGGCCGACACCAGCTTTCGCCATTTCCCTTCTTCAACATGCAGAATTCCTTCCCGCTTTATTAAACCGACGGGGGTTTTGAACCGTTGACCACACTTTACGAAAAAATACTAATTATCTCAGTAGTTACGATGAATTAGCGAATAATTAGTATTTTAAGACCGCATGTTCGGAAGAGTAAGACTGAATGGGCCAGCACCAAGTTTCTCTCTCTCCCTTCTTCGTCTCTCATTGTATTTAATAATAATAATAATTCGATAGTAGGACTGGGAATACGAACTCACGTCCTCCCGAATGCGTGGCAAGTAGAGGGGAAGCTGAAAATTTGTTATGCTAAGGGTGCGTCCATAAACCATGTAACTCCATTTTGGACTCCTCTTAACTCCCCACCCCCGCCCCGTGGCTTCTACCCGAAAGAGCGGCACCGGCGTGGCTGCAGGAGGCGCGGCGCGTGACCTACAAAGATAATGACGGTAAGAGGCGCCGGCGTGTCTGCAGTGGGCGTGGCGCGTGACCTACAAAGAGCCCCGGCAGGTAGAGGCGACCTCCAAGATAATGACGGTGAGAGCGGCGCCGTGGTGTCTGCAGGGGGCGGGGCGCGTGACCTAGAAAGAGCCCCGGCAGCCAGGTAGATAATGACAGCGCGGTGGCGTATAATTATAGGCCAGAGGCCGCACAGTCGGCCGGGCGCCTAATTATAGGGGAAGCGGCCGCAGGGGGGCGGGGCGCGTGACCTAATGATGGGGCGCAGAACACCCATATCCTTCCTACTTGTGGGTTACTGTAAGTCATGTAATGTGATCTGAATACTTACGATATTTGATTATTTACTTAATACCTAGGAATAGATTTAAACAAATGTGCAAAAGCGCAATTTATGGTAGAGTAGAAATTTTTGAATTAATGGTATTTTTCTAGTTAAAATATTGTTGACTGTTGATTTCTAGTATTTAACATTAAAGTTAATTTATTAATTCAATAAATAAATGTTTATTGTTTCATTTGATAACACTATAGAAAACTGTGCCGGATCCCACGGGATTGATCAATCCCGCAATCCGAAAATGCAGGATTGAAAACACTGCTGGATTGGAATCCTTATAATGATCCAAAACTCTTTTGAACCACCTTCTTTCTTCCAGTGACTGTCTGGCCTCGCATTCTGGAGGACGCGGGTTCGAATCCCCGACTGGCAATTCATGTTTCCGTTTTGCATACTTTCCGGGAATTTTACCAGGTGAATGAAGGGATTGTACATTCAAAAGGCCTCAGCCTAATTCCTTCCAGTTCCCTACCCAGGTCGTTCCCCTCTTCTAATGATCTCGACGTGGACTAGGCGTAAAAACATTGGGGGGGGGGGGAGTATAAAACTTCGCATCCTATTATTATTATACCAGATATTGACTATGCTTTACAATAATTTCGGAAAGCAAACCTAGCTGCCCTCTTTTCCATCTCCTCCAACTCCTGCCTTTGGTACCCATAATATGAAAGCTACATTATCCCACCATACTCAAGCAAAAGTCTCACCAAAGTTTTGTATACTAGTTTCCTGGTACATAACTCACGCTTTCTCCAACAGATGAAGACTTCAAAACGTAATCTAACAGGAACGTATAGTTTTCTTTCTCCACTTATTTAGTTTTTATGTTAGCAATGGTCAGTCCAGGCGAATGCCGAAATGCTGCCTTCAAAAAGCCATGGCTGAATTCCTTCCCGTCCCCTCTCCCATCCCAACTCTAATGAGACGTCAACGAGATGTAAAGCCATAAGAAAAAAAATTGTTAGAGAGTACATGTAATTATTAACAAACCAATAATATTACCAACTACTTATAACTAATTAATTAGTAAGTATTCCATCAGTATAAACAATTTCCATTGCTAACTGCAAACACATGTCACCTCAAGTTAGTTATTATGTAATGGCGCCTGCATGGATGGAGAAGGCCTCAGTCAGAATTTTGCGGGTTCTTAAACTGACCTTCAAATGTGTCAGACAGAGCCTTGCGTTGTTCAGGAGAAGGACGTTAGGGCGCTCCTTGGTTCAGACTAGACGCTTAACACATTTCGTTTACAGAAGCGGAATGTGCAGTGAATGGAAACGCCGAATAGGCGGACTGTCTACCATTCAAGGTCGCCCAGTCATATACGCTTGCTTTACTTTTACCTGCACACTGGGCTCAACATTCCCTTTTTAATTTTTTCTTCTCTTTTTCTAAGGTAGTACTAGCGTTTGCCGGCTGTTTCACTCGCATGGACCTAGTTGTGTGGACTAGGTGTTTACCGATTTTTTATTATTTTCTAGTTGCAATTATTATCACTGTGAAGGAAAAAACCTAAATGTCATGTAAGTAGCTTAGTGTCTTTTAGCTAATTTCTTAACCTCAGTGGTCCTCCAGCTCGTAGAAACTTTTGAATTTCGTTTTCTGTGATTTTAAAATAAATTTAAAAATCAAGAACTTAATTGATCAAATGTTTACAAAGCGAATTGAAAATTAGGCAATTTTAATACGAAGAGTAAATTTCCTTAAAAGTGATCCTATTTTAGTATCGATATTAAACAGCATCTTTGGTTAGTTTTGTAACATCAAATCGTTGTAACCTTAACCGCAAAGTAAATATCACGATTTATTGCAGTGTTTATATTTGATGTAGTGGTTTAATTTACATATTTTAACATGCTATATTTTAGAACCCCGAAGAAATAAACAACCAAAGTTTCGTAGTTAGAAACAATATTAACAGAATCCAGAGAGTGTAGTGGTTATAAGTGATGTAGTATGATCTTTGGTGAGTATCTTTAGGTTAATAAATGAGTGTTTACCTTAGATTCAGTGTGATCTATGGCACCTAGATGTTGCGAACAGATTATCGTTTCTTGCTACGTTCTCCGGATATGTTGATTGAAAAGAAATCTCAGATTTTAGGGATTATGGGAGATCGTACTGGTAGTTTATCGACAGCTGCAAAGAAAATGCTTTAAACTAATTATTTTATATAAAAAAGTATGTAGTGTTTTTATAATAATTCTTTGATAAATGACCAAAGTTCTAGATCACTAATGAATGCTGAAGACAAGGAGAAATCTAAGTAATGATCAAGAAAACGTCAACGCACTAAACTTTTTGTCCTCCAAACTGACGTCATGGTTTTGCGTCAACTGTAGCATTATTCAAATTTTTCCTTAATGATTTTGTTCCACGTAATGTCCTGGTGTGTCATTACCACGCATGGTAAATTTCCTTTACTCAGGTTTGCTATTCCAAGGCCATGTATCGACAATTTACACGTTAACGAGTAGTTACAGAAGTTAATCTTTAGGTGGGATTAAGAAAAATTCGTATGCCAATTAAGTGCAATGGAATTACTTCTCAGTGCTCATCAAACGATGTAAATGATGTTTAGATTTTCAGTAAATATATAAACGTATTGGAAAAAGAGATTGCTCAGATAGGAAAAGCAAAAGATGGAGATTTGGAGTGGTTGTTAGGAGTTATTGTGGAAGAGATAACTGTATGAAAAATTTGAAGAAGATAGTTCTGGGTGATTGCCTACAAACTACTAAGGGAATATAATGAGCGTTTGCGGCATATTCAGCAACAAAAGCAACTCTGATTAAGATACCAGGTTGGAATTGAAATGATGGCAATAAAAGAAAATTCGCAGAAAAAAAACCCAAAAACTAATTATATCTGCAATTCAGGACGTCGATTACGGTGTAATAATCCAATAAACGTATGTTCTATATCACTTATATCCACAGAATCGATGTATTATAGGAGTTCCTCACCTTGGTTAAGTTGTCATTCAGCATAGTAAAAAATTCACTACTTAATTATTATCTGAAAGTGTGGTCTATTGGCTCAGTGGTGAATATGTCTGATTGGGATCGAAAGGCCCAGGGATAGGATCGAAGAGAGGGAATGGGGGGGGGGGTGAGGGAGGGGGGGGAAGGGGCTTTGTGACGCTTCAGTCATATTCCGCAACTGTGATAATGCAAAGATGAAAGTAGTTTTCTTTTCAGAATAGTTTACCACTCGGTTTCTTCCTTAGGATACGTATTCGTCAATGTTTCTGTGAAAAAGTGTAGTTTTTGCTAGGTTGAAGAGGCACTCCGCACTGTGCATATAAATAGCCGGATCCCGGTAGCTCCTCTTCGCCTTAGTCACCAACAATAAGTTCTTGGAACCGTGAAGCGGTAACTAACTGCAAAAGTAGCTAAAATGGGAAGAGTGTTTTTTTAAGTTACAATTGTTTACCGCTAGTTTGCACCAGCGCGCTAATCAACTAGGTCAGTCGTCGGCAAAATTTAGAAGCTAAAGAGCTAATATCACCATTAAAGGAGTTAGGAAAAATTTATAAGAGCCATAGTTACAATTTAATAAAGAAATTATTAATATAATTTATTACATAATCAATACACCATCATGCATACGGTTGTGTAAATAATATATTCATAAATAAAACACATATAAATAGCAAGAATTTTAATTAATGAGAACAATGCGCTTTCATTTCCTTAAAAACTTTTATCATACTACTTGCGTAACTTGTTTTTAATTTATAACTTGAATTTCTGATCTCTTATTTGGTTTCATGTTGTAAAACGTTTGAACACTCTGGTGATGCATGGTCTTTAGAATTCAAGAACTCACCGACGTTTCTACTACTAATATTGTCGGCAAAGGTTTATGAAAAAAATATATTATGAAAGAGCCGCACTAATATCTTCATAGAGCCGCAAGAGGCTTGGTAGCCGCGTTTGTCGACCCCTGAACTAGGTGAAGCTGCTGCGATGCCTAGTTTCCGCATCAGAAAACAATAAAATATAACAAACAGAGCCTAACTTACATGGTTCACAGACAGATGGCAGCACTTGCTTTTCGTCTCCCCCTCCTCACTCCTTAGTAGAGAACATCTATCCCCAGTGAAGCAGAGATCGTGATTAAGCTTGTAATTTCTCCATGGTGTGCGCCATAACAACAAACAAAACGTCACCTGTGAGAAATTAGTAAATGTGAATTTTAACGGAGAGAATCTTTATTACAGTATTTAAAAGGCAAAGTGAGTCTTCGTGTTATACACTGACCTAATATTTATTAAACACTGCAAGTTTAATTTCAAAACAGTATGCAAGCATTACAGAATGACTGCAATGCTTATTTTAGTAAATCGCTTAAGCTCTGACGTGTTGAAGAATACCCAGTGAAATGTCAGCCGGGGCCGTTATCATGCTGGTGGCTTCTCTGTCGATGATGGCAATGGCGATGAGTTTCTTCGGAAGCTGTTCATCCGAGCGTGGCCGCGAGGGCTATTCTTTGAGGCAAGCTACGTTTTGATCCGCGAGGATTGGCAAGCGGAACGTCGGTCAGACACAGTAATGAGCAGTGATTTTTTGTGTGTGTGTGTGTCGCGGCCTCAACGGCCATGTTTGTGTATCCCGCTGCCTAGGCAGCTCTATCACTATGTGTTGGGTTTTTGGAATCTTTCTTTATTCGCTTTAGGGGAGAAAAGGGCTATGGACGATTGGACGCCTATGGCGTCCTTATTTCAAAACCCCCTCAGAGTTCTTTTAGTCCGTTGGGAATCATCGTCTTGATCAGTTGTGTGAGCAGCTGGATGACGGCTCCCAACTGACCTTCTCGTGACATCGCGTTTTTGCAGCATTGGTGCTGCTGGTGTCTCGTAGTTGAGGTCGGCAGATGTTCTTGGGGGTGGTCTGTTTTCCTCGTGGTTTGTTGGCTTGGGTACTCTGGATACCTCGTGGTTTGGTGGCTTAGTTGACCACGGGAGGGGTTACAGCTTGGATAAGGTGCTCCTGTCTTCATTCCGATTGGCGGTTTTGTTGATCTGGTGTAGCTGGTTGAAGGGTGGCTCTTGCTCGATGTGCTGGCTGCTTCTATTTTCCTTCTAATAGGGCATCCTCCGTAGCAGGCTGCATGCTCGCCGCCACAGTTTGCTCACGTCAGTGTGTCTTCTCGCCGCCGTGTACAGACCATGACGTTATGATTGTCACCGCAGCGCAAACAACGCACTTGGCTTCATGCCGGAAACCTTGGCAGCGAAAACACTGGGTGATTCTGGCGGTTTTCTTCGAACGAGAGCCTCTGGGGGCTTTCTCTTGGCGCCGCTGGTTTGCAGGTCCTTGTGGCTTGGATGTAGTTTGGTTGGTGGGCCTGCTCTGTTCTACTTCCAGCCGTGGTTTGAGTTTCGCTCCCTTCGGTGTTGTGGCTGGCTCCCCCATAGAAGTCGTTGGATGTTCTTCACAGGGCAGTGGATTTTCGGACACCTTGGGCCGGTGTAGTTCACCGAGGCAGTTGATGACTGTCTCTAGGGCCGCCTGAGATGAGCAGGTAGTGCTACCCGTGTTTTGTCCGGGAGGGACGCCATCTGACGCAGCATCTCGAAGACGGTGGGCTTGTGTCCTGGTGAGGTGGCTTGGGGCAGGAGGCCCTACCGTGACTTCGTGGTCGTCGTTGGGCGGCCTCATAGCCTCCCCGTTGCTTGGGGTGGTAATGTTCTCTTCCTCCTCTGAGTGTTCCTCTTGGCAGGGAAGAGTCATGGGAGTTGCTGGTTCCACCTCATCTATGGCTTCCTCATTGATGGCGGCTTCAGTGTCCTTGGCGACAACCTTTTCCGTGGTGTTGTGGCGTGAAGGTGTGGCGGCCCGTCTTGGATGGTCCCGCTCTCCACTCGGTTTTGATGGATGGTCGTCCTTGCCGGTGCATTGAGCATCAGCTCCGTAGGCGTGGCACTCTGTTGGATCTGCCGGTGATTTCTCTTAAGACTACACTAGCGGGGAAAAAAAACGCGAACTGGAAATCCGGCAGATATTGCCACACTGGCGTCTTCTTCCTGCGCGTCAAAAACGCGCCTATCCTATCCCGCGTGTGCTCAAACCAGCAGTTTTTCTCACGAGAAAGGTTCAGTCATCTTCTGCTTGTCAACTCGACTGGTGTTGAAATTATGAACAGAATTTCAGAAAGTCATAAGAATGCAGTAATTGCATTATGTGCCTCGCTAATAGCTGTGCGTCGCCGTCGTCGTGGAACTAGGAAGTACTGGATCCATCCCATACTGAGCGACAGGTCTACGAAGGGAAAATTTGTGCTCCTACATACAAAATTAAAAGAAAACCCCATAAATTTTTCCGAGTACTACTGGATGTCTTTTACCTTATTTGAACTACTCCTTTCTACAGCGAAAAACACTATATCAAAAAGAAACACAAGTGTTTTGGGTCGTACAAACAGGGGTATTTTTGCACTTCTAGTATTATAAGTTCACTATCTAAGCACTCCATAATATCAGTCAATATAAAACAACGAAAATGCAAGAAATAAGAGCTAGAAACGACGGCGCGTTTTCCTGCCAATGTGGCCACGCACTACAGCATGAAATCCCACTAACGAATGGGTCTGGGCGCATTCTGCTGCGGGTGATCTTAAACACGCACCTTTTCACACGTCCCGCTGCGTGAAATCACGCCTGTCTGGCCGGTCTCATATATTTCAATGTAATTCATATTTTCGACAGGATTTCACGCACAAATTTGGCGTGAAAACACGCCAGTGTGGCCGTAGCCCTTAGGTAGAGACTTGCACCCTACAGATGGGGCAACGCCAACACAAAAGAAAATGACACCCATATCCACTTTCTCTCTACAGGAATTCTCGGTTTTTTGTCCGGTTAGTTCGCGGTATCCTCTCCTGAATTCTATGCAACCAATCATCCATCAGCGTCAGCACTGGTGAGGCACCACGTATTGCTTTCGTGTAGGCCCAGCTGCATCCCTGCACGGTGCCTGATAAGAATTTCTGGGCATCCAGTGTTACAGCCACAAAGACTCCCTTGTGCCTCGGTATCTCGTATAAAATGTTTGTTCTGCACACACAAGATAAATTATTGCAGACAGCCCTAAATTCTTGCGCCGAGCAGTTTATTTCTTCTCGAATAATTAATAAACCGCGGCGGTAAACATTATACTCGTATGTAAGACCGCCAGACTTTGGTCATTGTAATAAGCTCCATAACAATGCAGTCATAATAGATTCTTATCTGAATTAATGACTTCAAAGAGTCACAGTATTCAATCAAAGGTAAAAAATACTGGTGGTTAACATGCCAAAATCGTTTTTTATGCTTAGCAATAACGACTGTTAATTCAATTTTTCCCTCCCGCATAAGCAATGATATTATTATTATTAATTCTTAAAAATACAATTTGTTGGTTGGTCAGTAATTTCAAAGTATGTAATGGTAAACTTATAGTGCTATGGTTTACACTTTTGCTGAGTATGATCTCCTGTATAAAAAATTGTTGATATCAATTTGACTGCTATCTAAATTATTTTCTCCTATGGAGAGTTTAGCCCATCTATGGAGAGACTCATCAGTTCCTATTGTCTTATTTTAATTTTTTTTTTTTTTTTTTTTTTAAGCTGTATCGTATTCTGTCCTACAAACAAAACGTCCTAATCAATCAACATCAGCCTCTCTTTTGGGACTTTGTTCCTGGCATCCTTATCGAATATTTTCTATCGTTTCTTTTCTTCGGTTAGCTCTTTCCTTTTACCGAGTGTGCTGGGTGAGCAATAACGTTCTGGCCTCTCGTTCGGAGGACGCGTGTTTGAATCCCCGTTCGGCCATCCAGACTTGGGTTTTCCATGATTTCCCCAATTCAGTACAGGGTGAATGTCGGCATGGTTCCCTCAAAACGCCATTACTACATTCCTTCGCTTTCCTTGCCCCAGTCGTTTCCCGCCTCTAATTACATCAACGTCGACAAGGTGTATAAACATAAGCAAAAAAAAAAAAGGTTTTTATTTTCTGGGCTTACAAATGGTTTCCCATCCATAAAATTTGTATAGCTTTTCTTTCCTTCTGCAAAATTACGTTTAAATCCAGTAGGTCAACAAGGGCCCCGCTGCAAAAAATTTATGTTGGGTCCTCAGGCCAGATGGGCAATCTTTTGTTTGCTTTGTGTTGCTGGTAAGGGTCCCCTGAGCTGAGGATGGGACCTTGAGTTGTGCTTATGCTTAGGGGCCCCCTGAGTCGTGATTGGGGGCCCCCTGGGCAGTGAGAGGGCCCTTAGTGAGGGGCTTCCTCTACGACTCTAGAGCAGAGCTAAAAAAAAAAAAAAAAAAAAAAAAAAGGTGGCCATGAAGGCTCGTGGGCCTCTGAACTGCGCTTGGAGGCCCCCAGAGGTTCGTTTTGGGGCCTCCAGAGATATGTTAGGGGGCCTATTTGAGTGTAGGGGCCCCCTGAGAGTAGGGGCCCCGGTGCACTGCACCGCCTAGCCCCATAGTAGCTACGCCCCTGTTTAATTCACCTGTATGGCGCTTCTGCTTTAACTACACTTTTTCTAATTCTTCAAACTTTTCTTGCAGTTTCTCTGAGTCATCAACGCAAACATTTATTTTGTGATACAAAGTTTATAGGCAGCAGCTTTCTATAGGTCCAATGTATCTTTACCAGTTTTGATTATATCTCTTTTCAATCCTTTTTTAGTTAATTGCCTTCACAATTTTTCAGTTTGTTCTTGATTCTCGTTTGGTCCTTCTAAGACCTACACGTGTCATTTTTGCGTACACGTGTACGATATGAACCACATACTTGCGGTGTGTAAAAGAAAAACCCTGAATCAGTGCCAGCTTGGAAGCTTGTAGAAGAGTCGGCACAAGTCCAAAGATAACTGGTACGTAGACCCCTGAACGTTAAGCGACAACAGCTAGAGTCAACGTTATACAAACAATCGTTCTGAGACGATTCCAAAGTTTCCTGGTACTTTAACAAGCAATAACTCCTAAGAAGGCACGAACTATCATCTTTTTTTCCTCCTCATCGATGCATGCAATTACATTGTTCTGTACGTAGACATATCTAACCTGAGTAAAGTAATGAGAAATAAAATGTACACCTTTTCTCAAAATCATCGCTGAACTGGAAACCAGGAGCTACAAGGTGCTGGGAGGAGATCAATGTTCTGGTCTCAAAATACCGATGCGTGGAAAGGCATCCTTGTTTTCTCGATTTTCTGAAGATTGTGACAGGTTTTTTCAAATGGCTGCCGACGTCAGATTACTCTGCACATAGAGAAGTGCACATAAACAGTTAAATTATATAAGATTTAAAACACTGTGTGACTAAAATTACTTCAATGAATACCCGACTTTTAAAACTAACATAATAAAAGATAAATAACGCATAAAAGATACCAAGAAACGTGTGTGTTTTACGCTTTCCTCCCTGATAAAGTGAAAAATGCTATACTTGTACTCTCCACAGGACTTTAAATGGAAATTTGAATTTTATTTATATTTTTTGTTCAGGGTTTTAAGACTAGTCGACGTAGAGGTCATTTTGTCAGGAAGAGAATTCGACAGTAAAAAACGGCAGGTAATAAAGCCTTGTTTTTATCAAGGAACCATTACGGTATTCGCATGGAGTGATTTCGGAAAACCATGAAAAGTGAAAATCTGGATGTTATGGCAGGGAGTTGAACCAGCGTCCTCCCGAAAGCCACATATTTGTATATTTTTCTAACACATTTTGAAGGATATTTTGGAA
>CM061919.1:78885137-78927236 GCA_031002005.1 Vandiemenella viatica
CCGATTTGATGGTATGTCCACATTTATTTAACAAATGTATCACAAAAGGATGAAGATTTTACAAAAAATAAATGAATAAAGTAAAGGAAGACAGTGGAAAACCTCCTATTCAAAAACGAAATACTTTGGGGAGATTATAATATGTGTTACAATATTATCATTTCAGGCTTTTATGCAGGATTTTGAGTAGGCTAGTTTAAAAAATAACCGCCATTAGTTTTATCCAAACAAACAACTTACCTAAACTTATTTTACTTGATTATAAATCAAAATTCAGTCTATAAATAACTGTTGATGTTTATTTTACTTGCGATGCTTCATGCTAGTGCTGGATTGTAGCCAAAGTAACGAGTAACGAAACGATACGATAGTAACGAAGTTATCCCGTCCGCGGCGCGACTCGATACAATGCTTAATGCTATTGTTCGATTGTACCGAATGTAACGAGTAACGACTCGAAAGTAACGGGTATTGATTGGTTTAGTAACGAATACATACGGGTTCAGATTTTGTCGTTACTTTTACAGCTCTAGTTTTCAATCCCGCGGGATTTTTCGGGATTTGCGCCAATCCCGCGGGATCCCGTATATTTTTAAAACATAATTATTTAAAGTATTAGCAAATTAAATAATAATCGTCTGTTTATTAAGTTAATAAATCAATTTTTATCTTAAATGATAAAGATTAACAGTTAACAATATTTTAATTGCCAAATGACGTTATAAAAAATTAGCCTGTGTTAATTAAATTTAGAGATTTACATTGTTAAAAAATCCAAACAAATTTTTAAATAAATAATCAAAAATTCAAAATATTCAGTCTTATATATATATTATGTACCTTCGAATAAGCAATATCAGTTTGGAAACATGTTATGCATAGTGGCAAAGTCACCGGAGTTTCTTATTATTATTATTTTAAACAAACGATCTATGCCACAAAGAGAAAGCAATCTATTTCACAAAGTGAAGTGAATATACTCTGTTAAGTGTAGACTTGGCTCAGAACAAGATCTCATTACTTTTTGCCACTGCACAAGAGTTGTTTTTGTGGGATTCATTACTATGTCTCCTGCTTTCTTGATTGATCTAATAGTTGATTCATTGTTATTAAAAGAAACTACTCACCAAGACATAAACTTTCTTGTATTTCAGTTTTATTTTAAGTGGCGTAACGACTTTTTTAGAGGGGAAATTAATTTTTTTTTATGTAAAAAAGGAAACTTTCTCGGCGTATAGTTGCAGTGAAGTCCTCAGGATGTATCTCCTGATTGGCGTCAAAACACGAAATTTCACACGTTAGGAAGACGGCGGAGGCATGGTGTTTTTATAACACAATTCGGCGATACACCCGTGAATATTTCATTATAAATTTCGTTGCCTTTAGTCGAAATAATAAGGAGTTGAAAGGACGCATGTTATTCACTCAAAAATAATGTATTGTGGCAATTTACCAAATCATCCAAGGAAGGATTAATCGAAAGCCAGAGTGGCACATGTAAGCAGGAGGCTTTCGTCAAAGAATATGATTTTCAAACGCATTGAGGCGGCGATAAAGACAACAATAAGTCAAAGAATATACAATTACCTTTCGATACCTGCTAAATAAATAGGTATGCAATCATTAAAATTACAATAACATTAGTTTCGTATCAACGAATAATCAAATTTTCAGCCGCAAATACAGGAAGTTGTCACAAGTACTTTATCTGCAAATACAGACGGCGTATGCGACACATAAAAATTACTAATCGTAGTAAATGTGCATCGTAACTCAAATTATAGAAATGTGTGCTCAAAACAAACGTAAGTTTTAATGAATACGTAAAAGTGGATCTATTTACTTACGAATGACGAAGGTTGACAAAAACAAACGTTTGTTCACATGAGTCAAATGTCAACTGCAAGGGTACAGACAAATAGTGCAATACATCCGATAGAGACCGAGTGGGGCAGCGAGTCACGCAGACTGACACGTTTTCGCCGGATTTTGCGGATTGCGGATCCGCATAATTTTGTGCGGGACCCGCCTGACTGTCTGATGATGCGGGTTCCCGCTTTACTGGTTTGCAATCCCTAGTCGCGTGCCAGCCGTCATTCGCAAATTAACAGCCACCATAAAGTTACAATCGTACCTCGTTTAAATTTACAAGTTGCGTTTTGTTTATTTACTACAACTAGATACAGAAAATCATGCAAGGAGAAGGGTATTCGATATTTACATTATATTATCTGTATCAGTTAGAGTAACTAGATTAAAGCATAACCTAAGAATTTTTTTTGGCAGAAGATAAGAAACAATGTAATTTATTAAAAACTCAGAGAAAGTTTAACGAAACGTACGTAATCTCAACATGTATCAGCCAAATAAATAACAGTTATCCGTTTTCGAAATTATACTCTCCGTCATTTAAAGTAAAATGAATTTATTTAAAAAAAATTCTAGCCAAATACTTTGATAATCTAACCTGAGTAAGGTAATTATATCACACAAATATAATTAAAAATGATTCTTATTCTTTTTTCCTTACAAGATTTTCCAGAATAAATTCCTACTACCATCATAGATGATACTCGTAGTTTTTTATACGCTTGTTAGCTATTAAATGAGCTTTAAGTTTAACTTTTTATGTATATTTAAATCACCAAGGATACGACTGTGTATACGCGATGTGAAGATCAATTTATTAATCGCAATTCAAGAACGATATTCTTGCCGTAAAATAACAGCGACCAGAGATAATAGAAAATAGTTATAATGTGAACAGTTTAATACAATCGCAACTGCTATGAAATTAATTACCACAATACAGTCATAAAGATTGATTTTCGTAGCATTTTATTCTCTAAAAAATGTGGAAAAACATTTCGGCTGAAAAAACGTGGAACTACGAGTAATTTTCAATAACATGTCGCTAATGAAAGCAACAGTTAGTCGCAAATCCGATAATCGTGAAGTAATTGGATTATTATTTCAATTACGTACACTATGTCGAAGTCGGAACGTCGTACTGGTTTTGTTCGCGGAGAATCAAAGAATTAATAGTATTATCAATTTGTACGTTACAAATAAATATTGAGTGAGTTGCCAAAGAAAATACAGAAACGTTATTGTTGTTCCAGGGACGAGTTGTTGTCAAATAAAGGGTTTAACACTTGAATGCATAACGAAAACGATTGCACCGCATTAAGTAAAATGTTTACAATTACTTTCACTGTGAAATTTGATCGCATAAAGGCAGTGAAATACGGTTTCTTCTGCCTAAGTATTTGTTATTTTCATAACAATTATTTGTAAAAATAAAAAAGAATTGACCTATACCTACATTTTAATTTTTGTAACTTACACTCCCAGCCCCCTCTCCCGGGGGCAAATGTCCTGTTGTCCCGTCTTGGATGTCTGAAAATTCGACATTTATCCGGTCGTGGAAATCTAAAAAGTTGACAAGCCTAAGTACTAGATGTGACTTCTGAGTCTCAGCTACAGGAAAGTATTGGTTTAACCTAGCACAATTTGCGCTCAATTTCATGCATAAGGAAGTGGGAAAATTTTCTTTTGTTGGTAAGGGTGACCGGGATTGGAACAAATTATCCACTGGAATGATGAGTAATTTTCCATAAACACTTAAGGAATTTAAAGTTAAAATTTCTAAATCAGGATAGTATATGGGGAAGGAATTTATCATTCTAATTATAAAAGAATATTTATATATATAAAAGGGGTAATTAGATGACTAGGGAAATTGCCACCGGAGTGTTGGCTCCAGCGTAATTATTAATAATAATAATAATAATAGTGATTTGTTTTCTCGCATCTCACAAACTTGATCGGGAACCAAGAATCAGGGGCCGGGGAAATCCCGTAGTCGTTCGGCGACCTGGCACGTGCAGCTAGTAAGCGAGTGGACTTTTTGGCTATTACGCTTCTCGCTGGAAAAAAACCACCGAAACTACGACAGGAATTTCAAAGCACCTCTTCACAATCGCCCATAATGGGCGACTATAGGCACGCACGATTGTGTAGAGGGCATAATCGGCTGTGAGTGGCCATCATCGCCTATAATCGTGAGTAATCGGTGAGTTGCCGCTACATCAAAGGAATGCGTGCCGACGATCGTGCACGTGTCCACACAATCGCCCATCATTCGGTCGCACGGCAGAGGTACTGCGTGGAGGATTTGTGTTTACGCGAGAATGGCTGGATGGACGAACACAGAAACGTTTACATTTATTGAATTGTATGAAAATGAGCCTTACATTTGGAATCCAAAAGATAAACATCACAAGGATAGAAACAAGGTAAGTAAATCATTATTTATCTTTTATTTAAGCTGTTCATAACTACACCTTAATACGTTTATTCTTGAATATTGCTTTCATCATCATCATTTTAGGTGAAGTACGTCTTTATAGAATATTAGTTAGAATAAATAATGATAAAATACCGCTGACCCCAGCAATAACGTTTTCTTATAATTTTTTTTTATATTCCATGATTCGTAATTCAATTGTGACTTGCATACTGAGGAATCGGGTTTGATTCCTGGTCGCGTCAAATTAGAGAAAGAGATTTTCTATTTTATATAACTTATTAATTTGATCTAAATATTAGGTCATACTGTACATAAATTAGGTACGTTTTTATTACAGGTCAATGATGCGTGGGTCCGCATTGCCGATGCTATGGGAGTACCTATTGCAGAACTAAAAAAGAAAAAGGAAACTCTCTTGTCGGCTTTCCGATTAAACCACAAGAAAGTCATTGCATCTCGTAAATCTGGTGCTGGGGAAGATGAAATCTTCAAACCAATATGGATCTATTATGATGCTTTGGCGGCTTTTATGTCAAATGTATATGAGTGCAAGTCCATACTTACTTCAGAAGATCATGTAAGTAAAACAAGTTTTAAACGAGTTCAATATTTATTTTAATAATAGGTAGTTACACAAATGAAAAGTCGTATACAATTGATAGAACTAGGTACTAAAAATGTCATGAAGTTTTTTCCTGGTTTGAAAAGCATTATCTGTAGCTCTGTGGTGTAATTGTTATAGGGGAGTAAAATTATTAACATTATTTGTCCTCCAAGAACATTTTCTATCAATTTTACCTGGAGGTGTAGGCTATATAATTCCTTAGAAGTTTTACCTCTTCTCAAAAATTTATGCAATAAGACAAGTCATTGTAATAATAGAAGCCTTATTGTCACTGAGTGGCATACGAGGTTTAATAATTCTGAACTTATTGGACATAATACCAAAAGTATTTTCGAAGAGTGCGCGTGAGTTAGAAAGTTTCTGATTAAATATTCTTTGAGGAGAACCTAGTGCATGATGTTCCGGAAAAGGTTTCATCATATTTGTACTTAGAGTGAACGCTGCAAAAATACGTGTGGCATGTCAATGTTATAGCTTGGAAGTTGGCTACGTGGTGGTAAATTAATACTATTTGTTGATTTTTTTCTCTCGTAACACTCTGTTATTAAATACACCACCGTCTTACACAAGTCATCGAGTGTTTACTACAAAACAGAAGGTTTTACGTCACCCTCCACAATAAGAAGAGTCGATGGGGAACTCAGAAGAATGGCCTCCCTCAGGGTAGTGTGCTTGCCCCGCTCTTGTACAACATAAATACAAATGATCAACCAATTATTCCTGGAACAAGAGCATTCATTTATGCTGATGACACAGCAGTTGTAGCTCAAGGCACAACCTTTGAGGCGGTGGAGGTGAAGCTGACAACAGCTCTTGAGGATATGGCCAAGTATTATGATGCTAATCACTTGAAGCCCAACCCTGGAAAAACATAGGTCTGTGCCTTCCATCTGAGAAACAGAGAAGCCAGAAGGAAGTTGAACATCAACTGGAGGGGGCAACAACTACTACACTGCGATACTACAAAATATCTAGGAGTAAAGCTTGATCGATCTCTTACATTCAAAGCCCATTGTGAGCATCTGAAACTCAAAGTATCCTCCCGGAACAACATCATCCGGAAACTCCTGGGAGCACAGCCAAATGTGCTTCATATATTTGCCCTGGCACTTAGTTTCTCTGCAGCAGAATACTCAGCACCAATTTGGCAAAACTCTGCACATGCTAGACAGGTTGATATAGCATTGAATGACACTGGTCGCATTGTAACAGATTGCCTGAAACCAACTCCTGTTAGTAAAATATACCAAACCATGGGTATAACACCACCTGACATTCGTAGGCAAACAGCTGCAGAGAGGGAGAAGAGGAAACAGGAAACAGACCCCAGACACCCTTTGTTTGGACACGAACCTTAACCCATAAGGCTGAAGTCAAGAAAGAGCTTCGTACAGTCAACTACAGCCATAACATCTTCCCCTGAAGCACGCCGTCTAGAACTATAACGAAATTCGTTGCCTGAAGAACAGTGGAGGAACATCAAAGAGGCACCGACTGCGGGGTGTATGTAATCAGTTATTTGCTATATGGAAGGCTCTAAACAGATTAAGAACTGAAGTCTCCCGATGTAGATCTAATATTAAAAAATGGGGTTACACTACTGACAACGATCTATGTGAATGTGGTGAGCTTCAGAACCCACAACATCTTCTGATATGCAGGAATCTCCCTGAAACCTGCACTATCGACGACCTTTATATGGTAAACGAGAAGGCCATCAGGATTGCGGAATTCTGGTCACATTCCATTTAGTTGTGTTCTATAGTTTGATATTAATTAATTAATGTTATTTATTTTTTTAAACTTGTAATGTTATGTCCTGGACACAAGAAATAAAGAAATACTAATCCGTCCTTTTGCACCCACTTTAATAAACATGAAATTGTAATCGCTGTCTACGAAAGCTAGCAAAACAGTACTGAAACCCCACTTGTAGTTATAATAGTCTGATGCACTGTGAGGTGGCGATAGTATGTTTACGTGTTTTCCATCCAAGGCACCTAGATAGTGAAGGAAGCGGAATTTTGCTGGCTTAACAAGCCATTCGCCCGCAGTATTAGGTAACTGAAAAGAAAAGTGGTACACATTAGTACATTTATACTAATTTTTTTTGCAGGTTCGAGATGAAGATTCATTAGTGGACGAAGAGCCTCCTCTTTCTGAATCATCGCCTAATGTCCCACAAGTCAGCGACGAATTAAGTGCTGGAGAAAAGAGGGAGAATGCCGCTCAGACTACTTCGCGAGTTTTTATTCCCGTTCAAAAACGTCGGAGTCATAAACCTCTAGAACTGCAGGAGATTAATACACAGGTTAAAAATGCATTATCCACGCTAAATAATGTTTTAAGCGAATATACAAAAAATCAATGTGAAGACGACTGTGACCTTTACGGTAGGCTTCTTGCCAGAAAATTAAGGCAGTTTGCAGAGCTCGATAGACAGGATCTGATGTACGAAATTGATGGCATATTATTAAAAAAACGTAGGTCACTTGACAGTGATTCATCATCAAACCAAAAAAGTTAACTTTCATCACCATCCCAAATTATAATCTACTATATAATTTCCTATGCTCACTCATTCACTCATCTCGATAGCTATTGGCTGGAGAACGGTGTCACGTGTCAGCCTTCGCTAGCAAAACTGCGACCAGAGATACCATTAGAAGAAATTCGTGATTATGTCCACAATTTAATAGCTAAGCAACTGTTACCAAATTAATTGCCATAATACATTCATTAATTTTGCTTTTCATAGCGTTTCATAGTTAAAAAATATCGATAAAATTTACGTCTGAAAAAAACGTGGATCTGCGTTTCAGTAAAATGTTGCTAATGGAAACAACTTTAAAAAAAAACTTTAAAAAAAATGAAATTACTCATGATCTCTGCTGTCACCACGAATGCCAACTGTCATTGCAGCTTAGGATAAATTTCAATTTAATTAAAACTTTCACTAATATTGTTGCTTGACCAAGTTTATGCATTACAGTTTATTTGATTTTTGTGTATTTTACTGACCACTTTTGTTAATGGGCTTTGTTCGAGTTGGCTGTACGTGAGTTATTAGGTTATTTTAAGTGGACATCAGACCAAATATGTTACCGAATCAACTATTCTGGCAATTCATTTCTTTAGAGTTGCTCAATTGTTTAATAATATGGAATGTGTATTAAATTCTCTGACTGTTATAGATACTATGACCAATGGTTACATTATGAGTGTTTGCCCAGTCTCAATAAAAACAACGTGATGCTTTCGAAGCAAACAGGAACAGGCCAACCTGTAATAATCTTACATTCTAAAAACTGAAACTATGACCCGTGACGATACGCAAAAAAACGGTCACGGGCTTACACTACTTAGTAATAATCGACCATCGACATCACACAGCACTCATTCCGGCCATTCGCTGCGTTTAGTTGTTAACCGTCCCTAATCCGTTCTGTCCAATTACTCCTTAAGAGTACGTTCCTCTGTCGAAGACAAAAACTTTGTAGTACCTCCTCCACGCTTAGCACTTACTCCACTCCTTCGCCTACCTAACATCACGCTTTTATTTGTCATCCACCACCTCCTACTGTACTTCAGTAAGTGCACCTCCCCAAGATTTTATTTCCAGTCAGCCTCCATCTGAGAATATTACCCAATCACGACAAAGCCTTGAACTGCCTGTACAACATATACCAGATGAATCCCAAGGACACTACCGCCATCAGTTACGTCTGAGTGCCCTAATGATATTCTATTTAAGGCTTGATATAATGCGATGTTAAACGATAGTGATTGTCAAATTTAATAATTATTAAAATATTTCGTATCAAAGTTAATTTGTCAATTATTGTCAAGCATTGAATAAAGATTTTAGTTTCTAATAAAGAATCATTATTTTATTTACTTATCTTAACACAATCTTTCAGAACTGTATTGAGAGCTAAGCAGACTTCAGGAATTACTTTAGATATAATTTGACCGGATATTTTGAATGATGTCGTGACAATCGCGCACAGTGACAATCGCGCACAGCGACAATCGCGCACAGTTAAAAGGTCGGGCCACACTCTCCCGTGTACTTTATAATTTACGGAACGCAGTATTGAGAAATCATCAGAGGTGAACGTCAATTTTAAGGCCTGTAATAATTACATACAACTGAGCCCGGGATTTGGACCGCGGACCTTCAGTGCCCAAATCGTGCGCCGTAACACTGTGAGTCACCAGACCGAATATATAGGAAATGGAAACTAAATATTCAAACACAATAAAACAATCGTACTCTTTTTCTCTACAATTTATTTTTGCTATCGTAAAACACAAATGTAATCTTAGATTTGTCTGCTTCAAGAAAATCTGATGAATCTGGAAGTGAGGTTGAAGAAAAGAAAGACACTTTTGTAAAACAATCAGTAAGATCAAAATAAAATTTGGTCGTAAAAGACCAGAAATTTCCACAATCTACCTATCGCTTCTCCATGTTCACTATCCCGATACCGGCCCGCACCGTCGAAAAGTAAAAGTAAGTAAAGTGTTTAAAATCATTCAAGAAGCTTCATCATAATAAATATTTACAACTTATTTACATTTATTTAAAATAATGAAATTATCCAAATCAACCAGAGAGACTCGTCATAATTTATTATTATTTACAGTAGACCTACATTTATTCAAGCTTGTGCATGTAGGACAACACCTCTAGACATGATCTGATGTCGTCGCTCTTTTCATATCTGTCAACAGTTTTTACAATTGTTTCGTCCAACTTCTGGTATGTGGTTTTTCTTCTCTTTCCTTGAAGAATCAATTCAGATCTCATATACATGAGACCTGAAGACTCATCTTCCCTCTTAAAACAAAGTAACAGGTCTCTAAGCTTCGTGTTTGGTCTGCCAAGGACATTGATAATCCTATTATTCCATCCTTCAACAGCATTAGTCGTGCGATGACGTATTTTGCGACAATTCCACATGTGAATTGGGATTTTTTCATTCTCAAGCCACGTGTCTGCAAGTAATCGAAAAACTCCAATAGTTTTGAATTATTAGGAGCCTGTGATTGAATCTCCAACCAACATCTGTCACATCTTCTGGTTTGAGGAAAGCCAAAGCTGGACAAATACGAACATGGAGGCGAAGTTCTTCATTTTCTTTGTACTCACGCGCTAGTCCAAGCTCCTGAACCTTTATCCATATACATTTTTTATGTGAAAAAACAGCCTTTTACTTCCGTTGAGCAAAACACTTCCTTGAGGGCAGATAATGCACCACGTTCAAAACCTACAGTCACTGTCTTAGGGGCCCATTCTGGTACAGCCTTGATAATTTCACGAAACATACGTACATAAGTAGTCTTCTTTTTGTCAGGTAAGAGTGTAAACACCACAGGATGTATGTTTGTTTCTTCGTCAGTGCTGCCGTAATCCGCATGTATCGTGTAGATTTGGGAGAACTGTTTACTGGCACTTTTAAAAGTACTATCCATAAAGAATTGTTCGTGTAATTTTAAACTTTGTTTGCCTATTTCACCGCTCAGAACAATTATTCTTTCACCTTTCATATTATCCGTAAGAAGGAAACTGCCTCCATCTCCCATCTTCAACAATTCATCATCCAAGATCACTTCGTCAGGATTATTTGGCTCCTTTTGGTTTCCTTGTGATATACTCCTCTGACCAGAATCCAGCAAGCTGTTGTAGCGGTGACTAATTGGTAGCTAAAAGCAGGTAGCAAGAGACGACCCGGTTGTGCGCGATTGTCATTGTGCGCGATTGTCGCTGTGCGCGATTGTCACATATCCATTTTGAATAAGTAATGAAAACTTCTCTAACTGTTTCCGGTGGTTAAAAATCTGCAAGTCTTATTTTAACTGGTACTAAGTCCCTCCAAAATGTATCTTTTTTCGCAAACAATGGAGATATTTTTTGCACAAAATATTCAGAGCCGCTTGATGACATGCGAACGAAGTTATCAAATTCTGATGTTGGATCTGCCAGAAGTTTGGCTAGTTGTTTATTCATGGTTTGTCTTAAATAATAAAAATAAATAAATCATAACATGTGTACGGGCGAAGACGCGGAAAATAAATTCGCACAATAATAGGAGGCTCTGTACCTTGTTCTGTTACGGTGAATAGTCAACATCCTCCACCTTCTCTCCCTCGATCTATCTTTCACGAATTTTTGTTTTTGATGCACATTGCGATAATGGTTATATGCACTTAACTAATAGATAACAGCAGCCGCTATCACTTCAATGTCCATTTTATACAGATGACAGTCAGTAAATGAAAATTCACAAGAAAGCGACTTACGATCGTGATGATGATGGCCACTTTTTTAATCGCCCCTCATCGGCGATTGTGAAGAGGAGCCTTCATATTAAAATTCTGGCTGCATTACACCATGCCACCACAGTAAACAGGTACTTCTTACTGCGACACTCACTACGATAAAATGTTTGTAAATGCCAAAATTATTTTCACAATTATTTTCACATTAACTGTTATCGAATCTCCCAGAAACATTAGTGCTGAACAAGAGAACATTACTGTACCAACGAACCTAGTGGGTGAGCGGTAATGCTCTGGTGTGGCAATTAGGGTTACCAACCATACTTATGATAAAGTATCACACTTTATGTTTGGTCGTTATACTTTATACATTTTCCTACCAATAAAGTACTCTAAAAGACGTTATTTCGAGTAATGTATACAATACATGGAACGGACTATACTTATGCTAGTTCCACGACTTCGTGCAAGAAAATATTCCCAACGGCCAGGGATTTTTTGTCCGCTCTCGTCCTTTGATCTGTGTACTTAACCACTTCGGAGCTGAGGCAACAAGAGTGAACCCTCTACATTGTAGCGTTAGTGTCGACTCGTGTCTGCTCACTAGGAATATTCACTAAACATCGATGCATCGCATCCATTCGATGTTTACCATACGATACATTGGATTAATTCGATATTTTGACAGAGAATTTTTCTATTCGATGCATCGATTTTTTCATAAAAACATCGAATCATAAAAAAGCTAATTCTGGCTAATAGTGACAAAAATAATAGAAATAAATGTTAACATTACTAAATTTGTTGAAGATTAAATTAAATGATTTCAATTTAAAGTAACAGTTATTAACAAGTGATGACACCTGTGAGCAATTAGCCTGACATAACAACGGTGAAAATGAATCTCTCTTGCGGTTGGCTATCCTGTCCGTATCAGTGAATGAAAAATATCAATTTCTTAGGTTCACTCCTACTGTTTGCTGTGAATCGAAATAGGATATTATTACTCTAAAACAACTAAGTGTCACCTAATACTACTCAGTATTTAGGTATGGTTGGGGCAACATCTGATTAAATGTTTTCGGGACTTCTGTTGCATCCGAACGTTTATTTTCGAAGGTTGCTCAAATAGTCACTCAGCAAAGGAACAGAAAGAAAGGAAAACGATTGAGTAAACTTTTGTTTCTACAAAGTTTGCCTAAACACCATTGGTGTTCAGTGGTTAAAGACTTTAATATTTTAGGCAGATTTAGATTTTAGTATTTAACGTATGGTTTTTTTATTGTAATGGTCTGGCATCGTAATAAAATAGTTCTGTTAATTTGTAGTCTCCTTTTCACTCACAAAGCTATTGCTCACTCACAACACTACTTAACTAACACACAAGATCATAAAATTAATTTGTTGATGTTGACTGAAAGGTAACGCTCTGACCTTGCATTCAGGAGGACGCGTGTTCGAATCCCCGTCCAAGCATCCCAAAACCACTAGAGGTGAATGCTTCAAAAGGCCTTGGCCGAATTCCATTCCGTTCCTTGCTCCCAGTCCTTTCCCGCCTCTAATAACCTCGACGTCGACGAGGCGTAAAGCCACAAACAAAGAAAAATGCACAAAATTCATTACAGCACTACACTGCTGGTATAGTGTTACTCTGTGTTCACACGGACCAAACGATAGACAACGAACTATCTGCGTTCAACTGGAAATGGTGAACATCAAACTATTGTCACATTTTCTCTTGGCGATTTTAAAGGAACAGGTAACAGATAAATGAAGCAACATTTGCCGCCGAATATTGTTGGTTTTTATTTGTTGAGCTAAGAAAAACATAAAATTATTCGATGTTAAAAAAAATCGATGTTTTTAAGCGATGCATCGAAAAACATCGATGCAGGATTCCGATGTTTTACATCGAATGAAAACATCGATGTACTTTCTAAGTGGACACCCCTACTGCTCACCGTTATATCAAAAGAAAACGGTGGATGTTAGTCATGTGATTGACAAGCAGAGAATTCACGCTTTCTTCTGTTTCTCGTCTTTTTGAGGTGGGAGTTTTCAACTGCGTTATTTTTACTTTACATCGTTTTAAAAAAACAAGTAATTCAGTTTCTGTTTGCGATAGTGATAAGTGACACACCAGTAACTACAAAGAAAGCAGAATTTAAGAAACTTAATTAGGAAAATATAAAGACATGTGGGACAAAACATATACCTGGATAAGAAGGAATTGTCAAAATAAATTCTTTACTAATTTTATGCGCTGTGAGTATTACGGTTGCCTCAGCTGGAACTAGACAGGTACGGTAAGTCAGTTCATATTGATTCAGAATATTGTGAGCAAGATCTTTTGTTGAATGAATTGTAATTTTATGTGGAATTGTGCTGCTCTGGCCAGAGTACGTTAATACAAATTATCAAACATTATTTTTGATCGGTATACTTTATCATAACCATAAAGTATGCGGAAATACTTTATTTCTGGTAAACTATAGAATTCAAGGAACGATACTAATTTCCAAACGACATATTAGTGCTATTGAATAAACAAAATGAGTGCAAAATGATAGGAAGGGAGAAACATAGCGTCCTTAAATTTAATTAAAAAATGAGTTATCTTATATCTTTAAACGAGCAATTCTTGTATATAAATATATATTTCGGATCTCGGAAACGGCTGCGACGATTCGGATGAAATTTGGTATTTAGATAACGTTTTGACTTTTAAGATTACCTAAATAGTTGTCTTCCCTACAAAAAAGCGAGTTTACAAAATACGAACAATTTTGTCACTACGTATATCGAAAACGGCACTATCGCCATCTCGTAGACAATTCAGGTACCAGAAAGCCTACAAATAGATTTTCTTTGATTTCAAAGAATAATTAAACGAACAGTTCTTGTATACTGGCTGATCCGCGGAAATATTAACACTGCAAGTTTAATTGTAAAACATTTAAAAAGGAAGATAATTAAAAATTTATCAATGGTTTTATCAGAAACTTCTTTGAAAATAATATTACCGGTACCAGTTATAAAGTAATCATCGTTTACTTTTTGACCGTAAAAAGTGGTTGTTAGTCATTAAATACTACCACCTTAATTATAAAACATCTTTCGATTTCTGTTCAATATACAAGATTTCGAGTAGAGTTTGATAATAAAGTAAGAAGCCGCGTGCGAATGCACATACGAAAAAACGGGTTCTGATAAATAGAACCTTGCCTTTTGAATCGTCTGACCTTGTGCTTTATTAATGTTTATAACGAAGGTTACTTCTTATGGGAATTGTTTTATTATCATTTTGAAATGCTGATCAGAAGATGTGAGATTACTGCGAGGTATGAGCATAGTTTTATTGGAGTGAATAAATTTAGCACAGATGATGTTCTATTGACGTCACAACCCGATGATGAATTCTTACAGAACTCGATGAAACATATCGAAAATAAAGAATAAATGTTCTTGGTTTTCGAGATATAGCATGTCAAAAATCAGTTATAGGTATAGTTCCTTGTGCTTTTGGCGACGTTTCTTCTGGTCCAGGCCGTATTTCAACCTAACAACAACCACTAGGTACAAAATAAAACATTGAAAGTACATTTCCACCATATAGATATGTTGGTTTTGGTGAATTTTTTTCTGGTCCAGGCTGGATCTAATACTAACCTCTTCACTTTTGAGATATAATATCCCGAGAACTAAGCGAGATATCAGAAAAATTCCTTATTTTCGATTTTTCTCGACGAGTTTCATACGAATTCATCATCAAACTTGGCTGTATCAAACTGGCATTAAGGTTTCTATTTAACATAATAATAGCATTTTTTAAAGTAATTTGTGAGGCGGTTTCGCAAATGGATCTAGCGATTTGGATGAAATTTCACATGTAGATAACGTTTTGCTTCTCAAGTTTTTAACACGATTTAAAAAAATAAAGGAGCAATTTTTGTATTTGGTTTCTCAAAAACGGCTCTAAACTCATTACGTAGAAGGTTCAGGTACCAGTACGCCTACTGATGTTAGTTAAGCTTCTCTTTGGTTAACTGTGCACCTCAAAACGCCTAGGAAGCCTTCAAGCCTTTTACTTTAATCAAACTTTACTCGAAATTTTTGATATTGAACAGAAATCGAAAGATACCGAGCGAACGAGCGAAGATCGGTCACCCAGGTACTATTATTTATAACTCTAGATTTAGAATGTGGCACCAGCTGTAACACTGTAATCTTATATATATATATAAAAATAAACATGTTTTTTCCTATATTTCACTTTCCAGCCACCACTACCTAGCACAGATCACTGGTCTTTGTGGGTGGAAGTAGCATGGAGTTTCCTGTCGTGCACAACGTTTGCCGAGTTCCGATAGCTGTGGGGATGTGGGAGATAATATGATGATTAAAGTTGGTCAATGCAGGGCGGTTTCATATTTCGACCAAACATTTGTATCTCCCTATACTTCTCTTTCCTGCCACAACTACATATCATAGGCCTTTGCTGTTTGTGTGTGGTAGTAGATTCGTATCTCCTGTCGTGCACTGTGGTTGTTAGATGTCGGTAGCTTTGGGGTGTGGGAGATATGGGGAGTTGAAAGAGGTCTACCTGAGGCAATTTCATTCTTCTGCCAAAGACGCATGTGTCATGGTGTATCACTTTTCAGCGAAAACTATCGATCGCAGATCACTGGCGTTTGTGTGTGGTAGTAGAACAGAGTCACCTTTCGATCACAACAGCGGCCGAATTTCAGTAACTGTGGTTGTGTAGGAGATATGGTGGATGAAAGTGGCCAACCAAGGATATTTTCGTATTTCGACGAAAGACATGTGTCTCCGCATATGTCACTTTTCTGCCACATCTACATAGCATACAGTAATGGTGTTTTTGTGTGGTAGTAGAATCGTGTCTACTGTCGTGCACTATGGTTGTTAGATGTCGGTAGCTATGGGGGTGTGGGAGATATGGGGGTTGAAAGTGGTCGACCTGCGGCCATTTCATATTCCTGCCAAAGACGCATGTGTCATGGTGTATCACTTTTCAGCGAAAACTATCGATCGCAGATCACTGGCGTTTGTGTGTGGTAGTAGAACAGAGTCACCTTTCGATCACAACAGCGGCCGAATTTCAGTAACTGTGGTTGTGTAGGAGATATGGTGGATGAAAGTGGCCAACCAAGGATATTTTCGTATTTCGACGAAAGACATGTGTCTCCGCATATGTCACTTTTCTGCCACATCTACATAGCATACAGTAATGGTGTTTTTTGTGTGGTAGTAGAATCGTGTCTACTGTCGTGCACTATGGTTGTTAGATGTCGGTAGCTATGGCGGTGTGGGAGATATGGGGGTTGAAAGTGGTCGACCTGCGGCCATTTCATATTTCTGCCAAAGACGCATGTGTCATGGTGTATGACTTTTCAGCGAAAACTATCGATCACAGATCACTGGCATTTGTGTGTGGTAGTAGCACAGAGTCACCTTTCGATCACAACAGCGGCCGAATTTCAGTAACTGTGGGAGTGTGGGAGATATGGTGGTTGAAAGTGGCCGATCAAGGATATTTTCGTATTTCGACGAAAGACATGTGTCTCCGCATATGTCACTTTTCTGCCACATCTACATAGCATACAGTAATGGTGTTAGTAGAATCGTGTCTACTGTCGTGCACTATGGTTGTTAGATGTCGGTAGCTATGGGGGTGTGGGAGATATGGGGGTTGAAAGTGGTCGACCTGCGGCCATTTCATATTTCTGCCAAAGACGCATGTGTCATGGTGTATCACTTTTCAGCGAAAACTATCGATCGCAGATCACTGGCGTTTGTGTGTGGTAGTAGAACAGAGTCACCTTTCGATCACAACAGCGGCCGAATTTCAGTAACTGTGGTTGTGTAGGAGATATGGTGGATGAAAGTGGCCAACCAAGGATATTTTCGTATTTCGACGAAAGACATGTGTCTCCGCATATGTCACTTTTCTGCCACATCTACATAGCATACAGTAATGGTGTTTTTGTGTGGTAGTAGAATCGTGTCTACTGTCGTGCACTATGGTTGTTAGATGTCGGTAGCTATGGGGGTGTGGGAGATATGGGGGTTGAAAGTGGTCGACCTGCGGCCATTTCATATTCCTGCCAAAGATGCATGTGTCACGGTGTATCACTTTTCAGCGAAAACTATCTATCGCAGATCACTGGCGTAGGTGTGTGGTAGTAACACAGAGTCACCCATCGATCACAACGTTGGCCGAAATTCGGTAACTGTGGGATTGTGTGAGATATGGTGTTTGAATGTGGTCGATCGTGAATATTTTCGTATTTCATCCAAAGACTTGTGTGCATCAGTAAATTTTACTTTGCTGCCAGAACTACATAGCGCAGATGACTGGCATTTGTGTGTGTGGTATTAGCATCGAGTCTCCCATCGTGCACTACGGTGGTTAGATGTCGGTAGCTGCCAATATGAATTGTTTAAAAACACGAACGAAGTGGTGGGTACCAGCTAGTATGAAAACAAAAATTAATAGCTAGTACAGTAAGCGAGAAAAAAATGTATATTTAAGGTAATAAATACAAAAATTTTAAAATACTTTTTTTTATACTTTTATTTTTCTCTTCAATAGACAAACATACTTTTTTTTTTTCTTAATAAGTTGCAGCCCAAGTGGTATTCATGAACACGCGGATTCAATCACCGGCCGTCCATGGTTTCCCCTAAAACATTTCAAGAGTATGCCGAGATGGTTACTTCAAATGGATATGGCTCAATTCCTTCCCGTTTCTTGCCCCAAATATTATCGCGCCTCTAATGACCTCGACATCGACGAAGTACAAAGCCAGAAGGAAATAAACCTAGAAGCACAATATGGGTTTATAAACTCAAAACTTATACGACCCTTCCCACTCTGAAATATTTTACATCTGGATTTCATATCGGCAGCAGTACTTCTTGTGTATAGATGGCATGGCAGTCAACAATATTTGGAATAACATACCACAGCAAATTATTAGTATTTGACGTCCCTGAATCGTGCCAGATTATTTGTCGGGCGACATAGTGAACTGGTAATATGAGTATTCTGGTAATATCGTAATTTGCAGAGTAGTTAAATAAAAATAAAACGAAGTTAGGCACAAATTACGTCCTGATCGAAGCGGAGCTCTTAATAATTGATCTACGATTCAGCTCATTATGCTAACAAAGAAGTCCAGAAATGTACCCATCTATTCATTCGTGCATAAATAATCCTGTTGTTTACTACAAATGAAGAAGTATATATGGAACTAAAAGAGTAGACATGTTTGTAAGGAATGTCACTTCAGTGAGACTTACGATACTAAAAATCTGACTGTGCAGTTGAGATAACCAGGCAGTTCAATTTTTTTTTTTTACTTATTGCTTTACGCCTCGTCGACGGCTAAGGTCATTAGAGACGGGATGGGACTGGGGGCAAGGAACGGGAAGGAATTCGGCCATGGCCTTTTTGAAGGAAGCATCCCGGCATTCGCCTGGAGTGATTTGGGATTTTGGGTAAACCATGTAAACAGTGATTCGCAGAGGTATAACCGGAAAGGATAGAATTCTGGTACCCGCGTAGTGACCGTCCTGATTGCAGTTGTGAAGTGGTTTTCGGTCATTATCAAACCGAATGCACCAATCTCCGTTTCATAAAATACAAAATATACATTTAGTGCAACAGAACATAGCTACACTTTTCACAGCTGGCAACACATCCTCTTCCCCCTTCAAACTACGACTTGCCTAGGAAACCGGTAGTTTGACGAAAGACGCATGCTTCAAAAATGCAATACGGGAGCGTCCATAAACTACGGTGGCTTGGTCTAGGGGAGAGGGTGGGGGGGTAGGCTGGAAAGGTATGTTGCGCTACGTGACTAGGAGGGAGTTTTCGAGCCAGGCCACGTAGTTTTTCATTCATATTATCTGTCATAGTTAAAATGAGGTACAGTACACACAACAGCGTTTAAATATTTATTTCCGTCATTTAATTATCTCCGTATGTAATTTACGATAGTCTGACAATAGAAAACAGTACAAAATGTCTTCTGGAATCAATAGGGAAAAAATCTACGTGCTACGTGTGGGAAGGGGGGGGGGGGTAGGTAGAGAGAAAAGTCACCTCATGCTACGGGGGGGGGGGGGTGGTCAGGGAAAAAGCCACGTAGCTTCTTATTCACATTATTTATTACAGTTAAAATAAGGTACAGAACACACAACAGCATGTGAATATTTATTTCTGTCCTTTAACTATCTCCATATGTAATTTACGATTGTCTGACAATAGAAAATAGCGGGCATCCATAAATTACGTGACGTGTTTTTTCTGATTTCCGGACACTCCCCCTCTCTGGTGAGATTTGATCCGAGAGACTCCCCCCCCACCCCCTAGAAATCGCCCTCGCAAATTTTTGAGACCTTTTTTTTAGGTCTCACTCTCCAAAAACCGGTTACATCCCCACTTTTCGACGAAATACCTCCCTAAAATCGACTTTCGCTTCATTTGTAGACCTTTTTTTTTTTTTAGCTCTACAGTCCAACAAAAATATTTCCAAAACCTCACGTGAGATTTCCGTACCCCCTACCCCCCTCTTGCTTTGTGATATTTGGTGAATTTCGCCGGACCCCCCCCAACTCCCTATTTAAGCTCACGTAATTTATGGACGCCCCATAGTACAAAATATCTTCTGGAATCAAAAGGGGGGGAAAAAAACTCCATACTACGTGTGTGTGTGTGGGGGGGAGGGGGCGGGGATGGTGGTAATAGGGGCTCACAGGAGGCCAAAATGGAGCTACGATCCCTTATGGTTGTAAACTGCCCTAGAAGAGATAAATAGATAGATGTGAAATTGGGATGAAAATGGTAAATATGAATTGTATTTAATGTAATGAATTAAAGGATGCCCGCCCTGTTGTATCAAATGCTTGCGGCACCGTGATGGTGTCTGGTGCCTGACACACGGCTGGCTGTTGCGAATCCTTTTAGTTTAAGAAATTTTTATCATCAGAAATTGGTCGGCTGGGTAGGAGAGAGGGTTGTGCACTATTCCTAATCATCAGATTGTGCTGAAACGTCACAAACCTCTCCGTAGTGCGTATGGAATGAGGTCCCATGCCACATTGATAGTGAGTCAGCCTTTCGAATGGGAACGTTAAGCTTGGCGTCTTTCGGAAGAGCAAGAATAATGGGACTGCACCGGAATTCACCCTCTCTCTTCCTACATCTTTCATACATTACAAAACAAAACAACATACTACATTGAACGTAACACAAAATAGTGACACGTAAATACACTTCCACATCTAGAGAAGACAACTGTAAACCAACTCAGTTAAAATTCCCAAGAAAGCTGCCATAAAGGAGCAACTCCCTTCAGGACAGCCACTAAACCTGGGTCACAGGGTATAGTAATCATCAAGTAAAAGGAAATATATTTGATTACAACGTAAATAAGAAAGGCTTACTCACGTTTGTAAAATTAATATTATTTGGATACCAAACTGTTTTAAAAGATATTCTGCTTAATTGCAAAGGGACCACCCGTAAATTACGTGGCCCGGTCTAGGGGGTGAGGGGTTGGGTAGAAAGTTACGCTGGGCTACGCAGGGGAGGTGGGGGTTTACGAGAGAACCCACGCAACTTTTCATTTATATTATTTGTTACAGTTAAAATAATCCTCGTAAGTCAGTTAGATATCCGATATACTAACAGGGCTGCACATGCGTGTGACTTCAAGAAATAGCGCTGGGTTACCCGTGACAGGCGCATTTAAAATAACCAACCTTGCGATTCGAAAACATTAGACATGTCGTACCTAGACTCAAAAGCGCTTACAGATGTCATCCGGGGTTTTCCAAGGCAGTGACAGTTCGTATAATTTGATTGTTTGGAATAAAGCTGTTTATATTAGGATCTCCCCCAAGTGACCACTCCGCTCATTGATAAAATAATATTAATTTTGTTCTGTCAAGTGAATTTCAGCGCAACTTTAATTATAGCGCTCGCTGTAGTTCAAGTTCAAAGTGTGGTGTGGTGTGAAGTAGCGCTGTAAAATCAACTTTACGCGGCTTATAGAAAATGTTTTTGCAACGAGATTTCACTATCCAGTGAGTTATAGAAAAGGAGGTCAAAGAATCATTCCCTGGTAATATAGAAAGAAAGGTAACAGAACTGCAGCTAAAGAAAACAAAAGATGCTGTTCTTTTTGGTATTTTATCATGTGACAGTATAGTTTGTTTTTTATTATTATCAAATAATGAGCGACGATGAATGATAAAAAGATAATGTTTTTAATAACACCTCAAGGAGAAAAGTATCGCTGACTATATCTGATAAAGAGGTTTTCCCAATAATTTTTCATTTGCGAGGTGACAAGTAGCAAATTTTCATTCAGAATATTTAAAGTTACAGAAAAGTGCATTACGCAAATATCAGTTGTGTTCATTATAAAAGCAATGATTTTAACGATACTCTATTAAGAGAAAACACTACAAAATGTCTTCTGGAATTAATAAGGAAAAAGGCTAAGTGCCATATGGGTGGGGGGGGGGGGGGAGGTGAAGGAGGGCGTCGAAGCAAAAGCCACGTCAGGCTACGTGGAGGGAGGGGGGCCAAGGGAGGTCAATTGAGTCACGTAATTTATGAACGTTCCCAAAGCCGAAATACTACAAAAGTAAAGACTGCAAGTAATCAAAGGTAAAGTATAAGAACTAAGAAGAAACGAAAGGAAGACAAAGCAAAAGCAGATGTAAATCCACAAGATTCTTATAAAGTAATTAAAAAAGTGCGGCACGTTACGTATGGCATTCTTAACCTGGGGATTGTGTGACCAGGCATTCTCCCTCTGTCGTCATCGCTATTCTAATAATGAACTTTAGTGTCGTCATCTGTACACGAACTGTGTAAGCTGTGTTCTGCGTGTCAAGTGTCAGGTCGTTCCTGCGAAAATGTGTAATTTATGAAACGGAAATCGGGGAACCATTCTATTACTAGCCTTGCAGACTGCGAAAAAAACACTTAACACCAGTAATCAGGACTGCCCGTACATCTGGTTCGAAGTTAGAATCTGGGCGCGTGACAAGTATTATGGTGCTAAGAGCGTACTGCCAAACACGATTTTTTCGTCACTGGATGTGGTAGCGACATTGAAAACGAAATTTGTCTGAAGTAGCTTCTTCGACTTCTCCACATTAGAATTTACAAAGTGCTTATCTCCGTAGCGAATATGTTAACGTTGCAGAATTCGTAATCCTTTTAGGCATGCAGCGTTAATGAGAGACCTGAACGAAGGCTTTGAGTCGCTGACGAACAAAGCTCTCTTTACGTTCCCACCACTGAGGTTCAAACTCTCAGACGTTTTGTAACACATCGTTCAATAAGTCCCGGGACTAACTAAGAAAACAACATTTATTTCGCAAAATTCATTTTTATTCATCGACATAATCACCTTCAAGAGCTATACATTCATTCCAATGCTTTTCTAACTTTTCGATACCATGCTTGTAAAACGATTTGTCCTTGTCCTCAAAATAAGCTTCAGTTGCAGCGACGACTTCCTCATTCGAGCCAAATCTTTTTCCCTGGAGCATCTTTTTGAGATCAGCAAACAGCCAGTAGTCGCTGGGGGCTAGATCTGGAGAGTGGGGAAGCAGATTGAAGCACAACTCGTTCAATTTGGCCATTGTTTTCATTGACTTTTTACACGGTGAATTGTCTTGATGAAAGATGATTTTTTTCTTCTTCATGTGCAGACGTTTATTTTTGCGATTTCGTCCTTCAAATTCACCAATAACTCATGTAATTTTATTTATTTATTTATTTAACTGTACATTCAGATGGTACGTTCTCTAGAATCTACAACGAACCGTTATTTCTTAATACTGTATTAAAATTAATAATAAACAAAATTTTGTAAAATAAACACAAATCCTATATACTACGAAAATGGTACAAACAATTAAATATTATTACTAAACACTGTAATTTATCAACCTGTTAGTAAAAACTATTACCCACTAATACTAAATAACTGAACATCTTGAGTTTTCACAAGTTCGTTTAACGCTGGCATCCATTGAAGAAATAAGCTTCGGTAAATTCCAGAAGCCATACTTCCGGCATCAGCGTTCCACTTAGTTGTTTGTATCTCGTCCGTTTAGAGCATCTTGTCTCATTCCTTAAATGGTTTGCTGCAAACTCAAGTAATAGTCACTATTGATAGATTTTCCCTTTTCAAGGTAGTCGATGTAAATTATACCTTGGACATCCCCAAAAACCGACGCCATGACTCTGCCAGCTGATTGCTGCGTTTTTGGACGCTTCGGACGACTCACCGACTGCACGCCACTCAGCTGACTGCCGCATCGACTCCGGAGTGAAATGGTGGATCCATATTTTGTCCACTGTCACATACCGACGCAAAAAGTCCTGTTTATTGCGAGTAAACAGTGACAAACAGCTCTTTGAACCGTCGACTTGTTGCGGCACCCATTTGGAAAAGACTTTTTTCATGCCCAACTTTTCTTGTAAAATCGTCCACGCATTTCCAGTTGATATGTTTATCATTCTCAGCAATCTCACGAACTTCCACTTTGCGGTCATCAATCACGGTTTTTCAAAACTTGCTTCATTTGGCCTACCATAGCGTTTCGCATCATTTGTATCCGTGCGACAGCGCTTAAAATCAGCATACCAACGCCAAATGGTTATTTTCGATGGAGTAGAGTCTGGATAACATTTTTCAATCCATTTCTGAGCTTGCACGGTATTTTTTCCCATTAAATAGCAATGTTTGATCAACACACGAAATTAGCTTTTGTACATTTTTTCCACAAATGCACAAGTAGCGTCACTTTCACCACAATAGCTTTGCTGTTTATGGTCCAATTGTCGTGAAAATCAGACACGTGTCGTTTGAAGGTTAGTTATTTCGAAAAAGTCGAGTTGATATTAGTAACTCAAACTGTGGGTGAGTCCCGGGACTTATTGAACGATGATATATATAATACATCCAGCACGTGAGCTTCAAAGTAATGTTTCGGGAATGTGGAATTTGTTCAATAGGATTTTTCTTCTAAATAAAAATAATAATTAAAATCTAGTTTTAAAAAGTAGCATAAATGTAAAGTAACGGTCGTGCACCTTTATCTTCGGCAAGGAACATCAGAACTGTAAAGGAAACCTCGCGTATGTCCTCTGTTCGTCCAGACCTGTTCACATGCTCCGTACCGTCTCTGCCTCTCACAGCCTTCACACCAACGTGCAAGAAAACCTTCTGTATTGCCCTCCAACTAGCCCAATTTCCATTGGCTGAGATTACCCCACCGAAATTGCTTTCCGTTAGTTCAACCAATAGTGCCAAAGAGTAGATCAATGGCTGGATTAGCATACACAAGGCGTCATTTGTTAACTCTCCAGAGAATGGACAGCCAGTGGAGCGTCCAAAAACTACGTAGATCCATTTTGGTCTCCTGTAAACTCCCCCCCCCCACCCCCACATAGCCCGTGGTGGCTTTTGTCTGCCCCCCTCCCTCCCCACCCCGCCCCCCACTCCCGCATGGCACTTAGCTTTTCTTCCTATTGATTGCAGGAGACATTTTGTGCTGTTTTCTCTTGTCAGACAATCGTAAATTACAAACGGAGATAATTAATTGACGGAAATAAATATTCACATGCTTTTGTGTGTTCTGTAAGTTATTTTAATTGTGACAAATAACATTAATGAAAGCTACGTGGCTTGGCTCGGAACCCCCTCCCCCCGGGGGGTCACGTAACTTTCCATCCTACCCCTCCCCCTTCCAGAGCGAGCTACGTAATTTATGGACGCTCCTCAGAGCGTCGCCAATCATACGGACATGACAGTTAAGAAAGCAGCGCCAACACTATTCCTCATAATAAACTAAATTGATTGACGAGGAGAACGTCACAAGACTGATTAATAAGTTTGATATTGTTGTGAAGGATTAAGGAAGGAAAACCAATATACTGAAGACGAAGTGCATGATAACAAACACGGAAGGTGAAAAAATTCATATCAGCATACGTAATAAAGTAATACGAAACATGAATGTCTCAAAAGTCTTGGATGCGTAGTGAAGAAGGATAGAACAAATATTATTATGTGACCCTCTGGTTGAGGGATTAAGGAAAATCTGATTAGATATTTCGTTAGGATCGCGGTGATACATGGTGCAGAGACTTGTTGGACCCTGAGGAAAGGAGATTAGAGGCTTTCGAGACCTGTTTGTACTGGAGGAGAGAAAAAGATCAGTTGGACTGATAGAGTAATGAATATGAATGTTCTGACGAGAGTTAGTGAGAGGAACAACACTGTGAAGACTATCAGAAATTCGAAGAAAAATTTTGGTAGGGCATTTGATAAAACATTGAACCATTATTGTGGTTATTTTGGAAGGTACTGTAAATGTGAGTAGAGAGATTCTCGAAGATTCCGAATGGTGGTTATTAAAATCGAGAACAACGGATAACAGGAGAAGTGAGAAATACAGAAATACATGCCATGTCAACAAATTATTTATTTGCGTCTGTAGATGCGTAATATAATTTCTAGAGTGTTTCAAAATGAAATAAATAGGTTGGTCCTGGATAGTCTATGTTGGTGTCCAAGTATGAATTCTTACTTCAGGTGAGAGCAATAAATGTTATGCGTACTCTGATGAAGAGAAATATATACGACTTCTGCTGTTCTAGAAAATTCACACGCAATACTTGATTAACTCTGGTATACTGTTATGAAAGTATAGTATAGAAATGTCTCCATTCGGCAGTTAACAATAATCACTTTCTCGTTAACTGGTCAGTAGCACTTTGTCGTTCTTGAAGGGCAAGCAAGTCTCTTCTCATCTACATATTACTTTTGGGAATTCGACAAGGAAGTTTAATAGGACCACTTGTTTTCTTAATTTTTATAAGTGATCTCGGAGGCTGTTGATGCAGTTATCTATAGCGAAGTAAGGTACTGTGACGATTTCTTAGAAATTCAGCGCTATCTGGATGTTAATTCGCAAAGGTTCTTTGAATCTTACACTAAATTACAAAAAGTGCGAGGCAATGGGCAAAACACAAAAAGAAATCGTTTGTTCACGAGTACGAAGTTAACAGTGACATGGTTGATTCCTTGAGTATTTGGGCGTAATAGTACAAAGTAACGTGGAATGTGAATTCTAAATTGCAATTCAAAGGTCGCATACAAAGTAATCTCGTGTTCTGTAGATGATGAACCCTTCAAATGTCGCAGTGTGTGCTATATCCAGTATCAGATTGTAAGCGTTTCCTATGGACAGTAATATCTCGGGGAGATACAACGGTGGAGTTTCCAGTTGCATTTCCCGAAAAAACCGGTATAAAATAATATATTTTAGAAAATCACAAGTTTTAGATAATAAGAACCATATGACTGAAGTTTTCTAAATATGATCTGACTGAAGTTCATGTTAGCAAGTCACACGATATTGTCTAATATTATTACAAGTAAAACACTAGTAAATTCAAGATATGTACAATCCAGTCATCACACAACGCTGCCAACGTAATATACACGTACTATTTCACTGGAAAATAAATATAACACCAGCAGTTTTTGATTTAACATTTAATGTTTTGTGTGGATCGAGTGGTTTATTAGGCGAATACTATTACACATTTCATATCACCTAGTGAATGCTTACTGCTGGAGTGAGTGAGGATCAGTTATACTCTGTTCACTCGCAACTGGCGGCTCAAAATCATGTTCCCCTTGACCCCCACCCGTTGCCAAGTGAGTGAAACATTTGTTAGCTGTAACTTTTCCCCCTTCACATGTAGGGGGGACAGGGGATAGAGCAGAGTGGCCTTGGGCCGCCTCTGTTAACTGAACATACTATAACAACTTTAAGCCCATCTGATTTCTCTCTCAGAGGTATTTATGTCACATGTCGAAAAACACTTTATCCTGCAGGGATATCCCGGCCAACTATGCCATACGCATTTATCGATACTATTTATTACACATCTGTAGGAGAGTTGCGTGTTCATGAGGGTTTGAAAAAGCATCACGCAAAACATTTCGCAGCAATTTAGATGGGTTAGGGCATGATATAACTTAAAATCTGCGAAACTCCATGTGACCAAAGAATGGAACCAGAAATGATGCTTCATTTGTATCGAGAACATATAGGCACCTCATCACATTGTATCTCAGATGAATATTCGATTACGAGAAACCCATCAAAGCTCGCACTATTACACATACAAATTCTGCATCCTTTGGATTCTGTTAATATATCTATCTGACAACCTAACTTTAGTTATTTATGTTTTCAGTTATCTGAAATATATGGAAAACGTTAACGAAATGAATATATCAAAGATTAACAATGCAATTGTGAAATCTAGCTTAAACGTTTATGCTTTGTTACTCGAAGACAACAAACGCATTACTACGAACACCAAAGTACGCAAAGCGATGCACCAGGAAAGTGTATTATAAATTTCATACATCTCTCCGGGATTAAACATTCAGTTAGTACTGGTAGCACGTACTAAAATACTAGAACCATTTCTGAAAATATTATGTATGATTTAAATTACCATCTTACGACTTTGTTGATTACAGATATGAATAACATCTTCACCTTCGTGGCGTAATCATTGCGTAGTGGTGAAACCGGTAGATGGTGCTTCGGTCTCTGACACATAATTATCACTTTGGTAAAAATCAAATCCGCTCGGTACTAAACGCTTTTCTTTGCTGTACGCCGTGAGGTGCTAAGCCGTTGTAATCAACCCGACGACTATTACCCAGCTGTAAGTAACAGTAATTAATGCGTGAGTGCTCGACACACAGCAAACATGACGCTGCCGCCTACGCTTGTTTACAGCTTCTGAAAGCGTGTTAGGCAATAAACAGCGGCGCCTCTTAGCCCAGACAACTCATCAACAGCGAGCCTGCCTGGCCCACGGGTTACGTACTGTGCTGGGTCGCCGGTTCGAGTCTGGCCTTGGATATACTAGTACAGCGTTTCACTTTGTATCATACAGCTTCTTTTAATGTGGCCATACATTTTGTATTAGGGAGCGTCCATAAACTACGTGGCTTGGTTTAGGAAGGGTTGGCTGAAAAGCTACCCAGGCCACATAGCTTTCCATTTACATTTTTTTTCACTGTTAAAGTGAGGTAAAGAACACACAACAGCATTTAATTATTTATTTCCGTAATTTAATTACCTCCGTGTGTAATTTACGATAATCTGATAAGAGAAAACACTACCAAATGTCTTCTGGAATCAATACGGAAAAAGCTACGTGCTACGCGAGGGGAGGGAGTGGGGGTAGAGACAAAAGCCACGTCGGGCTATGGCGGGGGGAGTGGGGGGGAGATTTACAGGATGCCACAATCGAGCTACGTGGTTTATGGACGCTCTCTTATCGGTGTTTATGACTATTGTAACCTCTCCTTCTGTGGGTAACTGTTTAATTATATATTGTTTTGCCAATTTGTGACTTCCCGTTACAATATTTCCATCGCGTGCGTAAAATTCTGTTACCGGATTATTTTACTGATGACTACATATTATTAGAGCCTTGAAACACTTCCAGAATTAACTACAATGGGAAGATGAGGGGAGTATTACAATAATAGCTACATATTATATTACTTATTTATTATGAATCACTGTACACGCATTTAATTACAAACCATCAGTTACTAAGTTCATCTTCAGAAAAGCCTTTACGAAATTTAACTCTTATAAATGTTTAATGAGTTATACTAACAATATTTACCATATTAAACTTAAGACTGAAAATCTTCAATAATACTACATAGATTTTTCCCAAACATGACACATATTTCACGTTAAAAACATCATTAATTGAGGAAAATAATCTTCACAAAACATCTTACACGATTAATCTAACACCAAATTCACAAAACAAGCTTCTTATTCAAGTTAGAGGCTTTCATGAATGGTCAGCGTCATTGTGTCTCTTATACTGTTGTACAAAATTATCGTCACATTTGACACGTGTAAACCTGACCACACGGAACATTAAACACGTAATAGAAAGCAAAAGACCAGGATCGAAAGAGAAAATAACTTGACTTACTGCTTACTGGATTCGGTGACTAATGGTGACTTCACTGGTGAATTTCTGGCAGTCATCCATCGTTGCACTCTTTTAATAATACTGATTCACCGCTATTGAGCTCTACAAATATTGACCAAAGCGGCATACTGCACTATACATATGATCATGCCACACTGAGAGTGAGAGTACGTCAGAGAGGGTTTTTTATGTCTTTTTGGCTAACGGTACGCGAAAATTGACAACCAATGTTCGCTTACTTCCTGGACCAAACTGTAGACGGCTCTAGCACGTAGCTTATTTCACTTTTAATTCCAGAAGACAGTTTGTACTGTTTTCTCTTGTCGGACTATTTTAAATTACATACAGAGATAATTAACTGAGGGAAATAAATATTCACATGCTGTTGTGAGTTCTGTTCCTCATTTTAACTGTGAAAAATGTTATAAAAGGAAAGCTACGTGGCCTGGCTCGGAATCTCCCCCTCCCCCCACGTAGCCCAGCGTAGCCTTACAGCCAACCCCCCCCCCCCCCTCCCTCTGGGCCGAGCCACGTAGTTTTTGCACGCTCCCTTAGCTACGGGCTGTGGGGGGTTCCAATAAGGTACCTTTGCCGTTCGGCTCCCATGTTCAAAACCCAAGACTTCGACCTGAAACCCTCTCCCAAAGTCGCGACTGAATCCAGGCGTGCCGCTAAAACCTCGTGACGTCAGAGTGTAATCTAGCAGGGCCCACAAGTGGCCTCTCCTCTGTATTTCTTTCTTGACATACCTTCAAAAAATATGAATCCATTCTTTCTCATAGTATTGATAGTTTTTCTATCTCTCGAAATATTCCAAAATACTTTTATCAATTCATTTTTAAATCTACACTTTAGAGATCTTTAATCTTTCTTGTTTTATTGCGTTCTTTAATACTACTGTGATATTGTCATAATTTAGAGGTTCCCAAACTAGGGATCACGTTCCCACGGCGCGTGGTAGGCAGTACGCGCCTTTCATCTTTTACCGCCTGGCGGTGGGTCTAGGCGCGCCATTGCTGCTAACATATGCGGCAAGGATGAAAGGCGTTCCCTAGCACGCGCCGAGGTACTCGCCTGCTTAATGTGGCTTCTCACGGCCCGTGTATTCACAGGCCTCACCGGCCCAGCTATCAGCAGCGAGCCGTTGCGTTGGAAGGGAGCCACCAATGCTGGCAGGGATGGCGCACCTCGGTCCGTCGTCCATCAGTAAACATCAAACGCCCGGGTAGCTAAAACGGCACTAGGTAAAGTGGCGAGGAGTGGCGAGTACTTGCCTGTGGTCCGTGCTGATCCGTACTATTCGGCTGTACTCGCGACCTACAAAACCATGGGCAATGGGAAGCCACCATAAAGGGGGCGCGATAACATCTCAGGGGGGGGGGGGGGATGTTACCTTAGCTCTACACCGTCGGAAGTACTATGTCTTCTTCACCGCCTCTGAATCTTTATACTAGCATCAATACTTGGTGAGTTTACTCTGAGATGTCATTGTTAGTACTGAGAATTGGGCATTTATCTTTTTAATAATAATTTTTTTTTTGCGGGGGCGGGGAGGGAGAGAACTTTTCTTTTGACTAAAGGGGGCGTAGTAAGAAAAAGTTTGGGAACCCCTAAGTTAGATAATACTATATTCCATTTTGTTGTTACATTTGACTTGTGTAACAGTATCTGAAGATAATTTTTATTCTCTGCCATGAATCAGCCAAATAAATTATCTAGTCTGTATTACCATTTATCTGGTAAACGTTTTATTATTTTGTTTGCAATAAAAATGATTATTAAAAGACGTGACGTATCTCCCTGTCTTATTCTTGATGTTGCAGGTATTCCTTCACTTAATTCATCATTAACTTGATTGATTTGAATGCTATAATTTGTATCTGGATCTTCAATTAAATCATTATTTAACTATGTTCCACTTCTTCTTTAAATAGTTCCAAAACATCTTGCTGTCTGATTCTGTTAAAAGATTGTAACAACCATCAGACCCAGCGCTTTTATGAAATTGTTTTTTGTTTTTTTTAAGAATTATGAAAAACAAGATAGGAGTTGATTAATTGTGGATTTGTGTGTTTTTCTTGTGATTAATTGGTAAATTCGTCATGAATGATCTTTTTTTTTTGTTTATGGAGAGAAAGAGTATTTAATATGATCGTGGGCAGTTTTATGTATGAAACATTAATTAAAAGTTTGTAATTGTAAGTGTTGATGTGATCCACGATGTTTAGTGGATAATTCTCGACCGTTTGTACTCGCTTCTGTTAATAATTTTATGTGTAAATGTATGTAAACAATGTTAATTTTCATTTTAAGGTATTTTATAATATTTGTGAGTGATTTTTTACAATTTGTAACTTGTAATTATTTTTGGACGGATTTTACAGTTAACATATTGTTAACGCTCGAGAAACGGCTGTCGGTACTTTTTTGGGCTTCTCCGGCGCCTATTTTAACGCGCGGAAATGCGAGCAAAGTGATTTGTTTTTTTTGTAAGTTTCTGTATTTGTCTTTAAGTCGTCAAGTAGTTTTACAGTCGTTTCTGAGTTTAATAGCTCAAATATTTGTGCTTTAATATCTTTGGACGAGTCTATTGCCTTATTCGCCTGTAATACTATCTTGGAGCTCATGTGGAAATAAATATGAAGTCAAAAGTGATCCGTCGTTGTTTTCATTTTATCGAAATAATTAATCTATTAAAAAGCAGTAATTATCTGTAACCATTGGTGAAAGGTAAAGCCACCTGACGACCAACAACAGCAATCTGTGAATTGTAGAATTAAATAATTACAGGTAAATATCATTAATTGACGACAGGGCGAATAATAACCGAAGAGCGTATCAGCATGCATAGAAAAGATTTATAGTATTCTAATTTACTGTATATCTATAAAACGAAAACCAGGTATATTTGAACTAGACAAACTAAAAAACTTGTACTACGCAGATTTCGATGTGGTTTTCATCGTTTTAAAGATTAGAATCTCAATTGAATTATTTGGTGTGTCATATGCTCCAACGTAACATAACGCCGGAGCGATAAATAAAAATCTGAACGTACAGCCTGAAAGAAAAAAGATGAAATACGATCCATATGTCATAAATCGTAAAAAAAATCCATATTATCGCATGTACTTTTTACTTTCTTAAATTTTGATTTTTAGTCCTTAAACCCATAAATGGCTATATCGAATGCGAAGAGGAAACTACATAAAGTGTAAAATATTAATTTTAATAATATTATGAAAAAACATTTTGATATCTTCTTGGTTTCTTGAAGTTACTATCTGAGGTCGCACTGCTACAATTTCTGATGTTTGTGAAATTATTTTAGCTGTTGATATTTAATAATGCATATTTGATTGGTTTGAACATGAAAGTGAACTGTTTAAAACCTGCAGTGTAGAACCTTCTGAGAAATCTGTTGCTTTTTGAAACTACGGTCTCAGGCCGCACAGCTACAATCTCTGATGTTTGGAAGTGAATTGAAATCGCTGTTAATAGTAAGTAATGCATATCTGGTGGCTTTGAAATAATTGTTTCTATAGCTGCACGAATCGCTGTGGTTATTATGATGAAACTTAGTACACATGTTCCTGATATCAAGGTTAAAAATATTGCAGGAATATATCAACCCCATCTCTTTTCTGTTAGACCGAGGATTAGCCGTTTAAATACGTATAGAAAAATGGAGGGACTGATATGAAATTTAATTCACAAGTGCAAAAAAACTGACCTCTTTTATGAGCTTCAATATTTACTGTTTGTGCAAATAAACCTAGATCATACCGGGCAACGCCGGGAACTCTGCTAGTCCTTTTTAAACTACTTGTCTGACAATAAACAGTTCATCTATAATTGACCTGCAATTTTTTTTGTCGTCTGTTGAAAATCAGAATTGTGACATTTCTTTTCCAACTTTGTATTTCCCTATAATCTACTGTTGTCTGAAACATTTGTTTCAGTGTGTTAAATTGTTAAAGTTTAATGATTTGTTCATTACTATCGTCACAAAACTTCTGCTTTGGCTGCCTAGTACTAACATTCCATTTCAAAATTTATTTCACTCTGTTTTCAGTATTCATTTCTGGTCGAGGATGGGAGTAATGGGAGTGGGGATTCTCTGTTTGCGCTTGACCTTCCGTGACGGCCAACACAATCTGCCTTATGAACGTAGGTCGCAGGCTAAATATACCCCTCGGCTGGCCCGTATGGAGTTACGTTTACTCAGCGTAGTCAGGGTCGTTTTATCAGCCGACGTCACGGTCAAACAAAAGGGAGCATCTAACCGTGAGTCTGCACAAACGGTACCCACCTACTTGGATAGCCATCAGCCATATCGCGCCGAATAAACCCAGTTCAACACTACGTCATTCCTTTAACGGTTATCTTTAGAAGTTGAGGCTAATTGATAACGCGCCATTAAACTGATAAGTTTCATGAATAAAAGTAAATTGGTGTGGTGACAGAGCTTCACGTTGCTGCCTGCACATCAAGCTTCTGTCGTAGCTGGGGCGAAAAACGAAAAAGAAATCAACCCTGTAATATTCGTTTGGAAAGACTGAAAGCTTTACTATTACAAATTGCAATGGAACTTATGTCCTGGTTGCAATTTTCCTACATAACTAATTTTACGTCACACAGACTTTTACTTGAAATTCTTTTACTACATTAAACAAACTTTTTTTTTTTTCGGTGTGGCTTATATGGTTTTAAGATCTTGTAACCTCTCCTCCCCTTTTTAAATAATTATCACCGACACCATACTATTTTCGATCCCCCTATGCCCTTCTTATACTTCTGTCTTCCCCTTAATTAGGGGTCTACTTTTTTCTTTATGCATTATTAACTCTTCTCCGAGTATGCATACATTCATTAACCTCGAAACAAACAGGAAGATACTAGATGATGAGAAGAGATATAAGTTGCAATAAATTTATGTATAGTTCAATTTTATCCATTTATTTATTCTAATTCAAAATTGGTCATGGATTAGAATTTTCAACAGCACAGTTCTATTAAAATATTACACTTTACTCAAGATAAAAGTTCTTTCCACAAGTTAATCAACACGCTTCACTGAGTACACTCGTCAATACTCAAACGGTTTTTAACGCCACAGAAGATTAACCACTGTAGATGTTCACAGAAAGTTATTAGCGTCGTTACATATATTACAAGAATAACTGTGTTCTACCATGGGCATACTAAAGCATCAATAAAACATTACAGTTCGTCGATTGAGAGAGAGAATTATTAGGCTTACCTAATTATTTGTAGCAATAGCACCCCGCTGCATCATATTCGTTTGAGCTGCGACCAACACTTCACCAAATCACTAAAAATACCGGGTGAGTCAAAAAGATGACTTTCAAACTTTGGAATAATATAGAAATTTGTTGAGATAACTTTACAGAATCGGTAGATGTGTCATTTTTTACAAAAAAACTCAAGTTTCACATAAAAAATGTTACGTATCATTGGTTCTATGTGACTACCATTTGTCATGCAGCAAACATCCCAACGGTAATCAATTTCTTCCCACACTCGTTGCAGCAAATAGGGCGTAACTTGTGCAACGGCAGCGTACATCAGATTTTTCAGGTCAGTCAAATTGTTTGGTAGGGGAGGAACATACACACGATTAACTGTTACAGTATGACTAAATGACAGTGATAGGTTTGAATGAAGTTTAATGTCATGTTCGTGCTGTAAATGGAAGTAAATTCTTTCAGTATTTGAGATTATTCGTCCACTACATCTCTCGATAATTTATTCCATTCCCGGCTCCACTACATACAAATGAATTTTTTTAATAAGTGTTAGTTTAATGTCATGCTGATCTATTCCCTTCTCTGTGCTTTTCCTAATTGTTCTCTCAATCTCCGTCACTCTTATCTGCTAACAATATCATCAGCAAATAATAGACCACTGATTGTTTCTCCTCAGACCCTCATGTCGCTTTCTTGATTACCCTGTCCGCTAACAAACTGAACATTAAAGAGGATAGAATGTAACTGTTCTTTATTTACATTATAACTGATGCTTCTGTCTCGTCATCTTCCTCTTTTATTATGTTCATCTGATTCTTATCTACGTTATATATTATTCTTACATTTTAATATTTTATTACCTTTAAATTTTTTTGATATCATCTTTGGTCCGGCGATCGGATGTAATTTTATTGATTAAATACCAAAAGTCTCTTCATTTTTCAAACTTTTTCGTTACTTTTTCATAATCTGTCTACTTTTATATTTCCCACTTCTATTCAATCTTATGACTTTTCACCCGTTTTTAATGTATATTTACTGCTAGCTCGCCACCAAATACTTTTTTTGTGCCATTAAATGTTCTCAGGTGTATCAGCCAAGAGGACATTATCACCTGCAAATCGTAACATGATGATCCTTTCTCTTACAGCCGTTAAGTTGAAGTTAAAATTTTCTTTCGCTTTCTTGGCTTCTGTGAATACTAGTTTGATATCAGCGGTGAATGACAAGAGCCTTGCCTCCTACACCTCTCCAATGAAACGGAATGTGAAACGTCAGTGATATGAAGAGATAATTGTGTGCCTATTACGTGGCGCGTAAGGAAGGCATGTGGTCTTACACAGTATTGTGCAAGCAAGCGGAAGGTAGGCGGCACATTTTATCTCCTGTTGCGTAGACCGTGCAATGTGTGTCATGAGATTATACGATTTTGGCGCCCACACTAAGATATTTTCCGTCTCACACTATTTCTCCCAATACACCGTACATTATTCCCAATACTACAATTATTGTCTGCAGCCTACGTTAGTGTATGATGGGGCATATTATAATTGTTATCTAGAAGAAGAATTATTATTCAAATATTTCCGAAGCAAACTTATTACATAGTATTTGTGTAACATTTGAATTTCATGTTTGGATCATGTCTCCCGTTGTGTATCCCTATTTGGGATTCTGTTTGTGAATGGAAATCTTGGTATACTGTTTCTCTACGCTGCCCGCCATTCCATTTGTCACAGCTCTCTTAACTCGTGAAAGAAGTAGGTTTCAGTCTGCTGATTTCCGTGTTTCATGGGGAAAAAATAACAAATATCGTAAGTAAATTTGTATTGGAGGCTATTCCATACAAGAAAAGGGTGGGTTATACGAGTATAATATAGTAGTTAACAGCTGGTCAAATACTTTTGTTTAGATATTACTGAAAAATCAAGACTTGAGTGGCCGTCTAAGTTGTCAGTTTCAGGCCTACCATCGATCTGTACATTCCTTAGGAACATGAAGTTTGTTTCAAATATTAACCGTGGTTGGTGAACGGTAACGCTCTGGCCTCGCATTCGGGAGGATGCCTGTTCGAATCCCCGTTCGGGCATCCTGATTTGGGATTTCAATGGTTTCCCCAAATCGATCCAGGCGACTGCCGGGACGCTTCTTTCAAAAAGCCCATGGCCTAATTACTTCCCGTTCCTGGTCCCCAGTCCTATCCCGCCTCTAAGGGCCTCCACATAGGCGAGGCGTAAAGCCATAAGCTAAAAATAAAGGCAAATTTTAACCATGCCCTGTATGTAAACAGCAAATACTAAAAATACTTACACCTAATATACAAACTACTCTTGGTTCAAATTATATTTCATTGGTACTACTGTCGTCAGTCTTTCGACTGGTTTGATGCAATCCTCCATCCCTTCCTATCCTGTGCTAAACTCTTCATTTCTACATAGCACTTACAACCCATGTCCTAAATTATCTGCTTTATATATTCTAATCTCTGTCTTCCTCTACATTTCTTACCTTCGACTATTGCCTCCACTAATAAATTAACCAATCCAGCATGTCTCAAATATGACCTACCAGCCTGTCTCTTCTTTCTGTAAGCTTCTTCCATAAACTTCTTTTCTCACCCATCATTTCCAAAATTCGCTCATTTCTTACTTTGTCTGTCCACCTAATTTTCAGCATTCTTCTGTAACACCACATTTCAAATGCTTCAATTTTCTTTATTTCCGGTATTCCTAAAGTCCATGTTTTGCTACTGTAAAGTACTGTGCTCCACACATAGAGTTTTAAAAAATTCTTTCTAATGCCTCGATCAATATTTGAAACTAAAAGGTTTTCTCTTTTTCATGAAGGCTCTTTTTGCTAGTGCTATTCTGCTTTTAACATCATTCCTGCTTCGGCCATCCGTTGTAATTTTGCTTCCCAAGTAACAGAACTCACTTACTTCTCCTACTGCATCCTATCCTTTTTTTATATGCAATATACTAGTATTGGTATCATTTCTGCTACATTTCATCACTTTTGTTTTGCTTTGATTTATATTCAGTCCAAAATCTTCCTTCAGTATTTTGTTCATGCCATTCATTAACTTCTCAAATATCCTCAGCCCTCTCTGCTAACAAGATAATGTCATCAGCAAATCGTAGCATACTGATTTTTTTCTCCCTGAACACTTATGCCACATGGAAATTTTTCTTTGACTTTCTTCATTGCTTCTTCTACATACAAGTTGAATATCAACGGGGATAGACTACAACCTTGTCTCACACCCTTTTTAACCGATGCATGTCTCTCGTGATTCTCTACTTTATTATAGCCACTTGATTCTTATATAGTTCGTAGAGTATTCTTCTATCTCGATACTTTAAACCAGACTTCTTTAAAATTTTGAACATCTTGTCCCACCTAACATTATCAAAGCTTTTTCTAAATCAACAAATGCCATAAAAGTATCTTTGTTTTTCTTGATCCGCTCTTCAAGTATTAATCTTAAAGACAGAATTGCTTCCCTTGTACCGCGATTTATCTAAACATAACTGATCTTCACCTACTATCTCTTCTATTACTCTTTCCATCCTTCTGTATATTATTCTGGTCAGTAATTTTGAAGCCTGCGATGTTAGACTAATGGTGCGATAATTCTTACATTTTTCGCTTGTGCTTTCTTCGGAGGTGTGAAGATTGATATTTTTATTAAAATCAGTTGGAATTTCTCCTGTTTCATAACTTTTTGATATCAGCCTGAATAATCTTTCGATTCCCTCCTCTCCTAGCGACTTAAGAAGCTCTGCAGGGATCTCATCAATTCCAACTGCCTTATTTGTTTTCAAGTCATTCAGAGCTTTATTAAATTCTATCCTCAAAATAGGATCTCATCAATATCGACATTACCTTCCTTTTCGATTACTCTATTGTTCAAGTCGTCCCCAACATACAGTTTCTCAATGTATTCCTTCCATCGGTTAGCTCTATCTTCTGAGCTTAAAAGAGGTTTCCCATCGGCAGTTTTAAATGTTCATACCTCTTTTCTTCATTTCTACAAAAATTTTGTTTGATCTTTCTGTATGGAAACATCTACTTTTCCTACGACCATTTCCTTTCTACTTCTTTACACTTTTCTTGTAGCCATTTTTCTTTGCTATTTTGCATTTAATATTTATTTGATTTCTAAATTGCCTGTACTGCTCTCTTCCTGTTTCATCCTGAGCATTTTGTACCTTCTCCTCTGATCCATCAGCTCCTAAATTTCTTCTGTGATTCAAGGTTTTCGGGCAGCTTGTTCCCTAAAGCCTAATGTTTCTTTACCAGCTTTCATTATTCCGGTCTTTAATGCATTCAATTCGTCCTCAGATGAGCTCCTTTCACGTTTACTTCTTAGACGTAAGTCTACCATTTCTGCAAATTTTTCTCTCGTGCTAGATTGTTTCAATTTATTCACTTCTAGTCTGTTCTGCTTATACTGCTTTCTTATTCGCTTAATTTCAGCATGCACTTCATTATTATCAAATTATGGTCAGAGACTATGTCTGCTCCTGGGTATGCTTTACAGTACAGTACTTGATTCCTGAATCTCTGTTTGACCATGATATAATCTAGCTGATATCTGCCCGTATCCCCAGGACGTTTCCAGGTGTATATTCTTCTTGCATGGTTCTTAAACAGTGTGTTCGCCACTACTAGCAACCTGCTTCCACGTTAATTTCTTTCTCCTAGACCAAAACTTCCTACAGTATTCCCCTCTTTTCCTTCTCCTACTATTGCATTCCAATCGCCCATAATTATTAGATTTTCCTCCCCCTTCTCGTATTGGATTAATTCTTCAATTTCAGCGTATATTTTTTCTATTTCTTCGTCATCTTCCTGTGACGTTGGCATATACACTTGTACTAATGTGGTTGGTACGGGCTTCGTTTCTAACCTCATCAAAATAATCCTGTCGCTAAACTGTTCATAATAACTCACCCGTTTCCCTACTTTCTTGTTCATTACATATCCTACACCAGTGACTCCATTGACAGCTTGTTTGCTAATTATCCTGTGTTCCCCAGACCAGAAATCCTGTGCGTCCTTCCATTTAATCTCACTAATCCCAACAACATCTAACTTAAGTTGTTCCATTCCCTTTTTAAGTTTTCTAACCTACCTGCCCTGTTCAGACTTCTAACATTCCACGCTCCGACTCGTGGAATGTTTCTATCCATTCTGATGACTCCTCCCTGAGCAGTCCCCACCCGGAGATCCGATTGGGGGACTATTTTACCTCCGGGATATTTTACCCAGGAAGAAGCCATCATGATATATGTAATTTGAGAGGATTACATGCCCTCAGGATACCCTTTGGGTGGCAGTGGTTTTCCCGTTGCCTTCTGCATCCCCATGCCGTTGGTCATTTCTGATTCAACCACATTTAGGGGCCATTTCCAACCCCAAGGGCAAGAGGGTGCCCTGAACCACTCCCCCCCTCTTCCGCCCTCCTTTCGAAGGCCGTTGGCAAGCAGTGGGTGACTCCTTATACCGGGAGTCTTTCAGTCGCTAGAGCCTCGTCCTTGGAAACAGGGTGCACCACGTGAAGGCTAGTATAGTCTCTCCCAAACCCTTACACCCCTAAACAGATAATAAATAATAAATTTGATTAGAAAGCTGCTATTGTGTTTGTTGCGCAAGTGGTTATGTGGAGTGACGTTGGAGGGGCGTTGGATTGATCCCTCTACCTAACCTGACAATATGCTATGCATTGATTTGTGTGCTAAGAGACTGCCACACCTACGTTTGTTAATGTAACGCTTAACTTGAACCGAGTGCGGCCCAGGCTCTCAAGAGGACGAGGGTTTAAATCCTACTCCCAGAACCATCCCGAAATCACCCCAGGTGAAGGCCGGCATAGTTACTTAAAAAGCCTTGGTCTAATTCCTTCCAGTTCCTTGTCGCCAATGCCTCTATCCGTCTCAAATGGACGTCGATGAGGTGTAACCCCTAAGGAAATGAAAACACAAAACTGAGCCACTTGTTAGATTTTCCTTTTTTTCGTTTCGGCTTTACGGCTTGCGAGAAAAACGTCGATAGAGCCAGGAGGGTAATCAGATAAATCAATTAGAAGTTACCTTTATGATGGAAGCATTCTTACATTCGGATGTTGTGAATTTGGGAAACCAATTTCTGGGCGGGGAATCAGACGCTTGGTCTATCTGAATCGCAGGTTCAAACGTTAGCTTTTACGAAACATGCTCGGTGTGTTGACTATTCTGGACTTGATATCTATTGTTATTTGCGAAGACTACTGCCAAAGTCAAGGTTCCCTTTGGTTCTAGTGATTGCGGCACCGTGACGGTGTCCTGCACCTGGCGGGAGGTTGATTGATTAGAATCCTGGTGTTGGAATTTTCACCAGAATAGGAGAGGCGATGGTGCATGATTCTAATCACCACATTGTGTACGAAAGTCGTGGTTTAACGACAAACTTCTGCATAGTAAAAGAGGGGCATATGAAGTTATTTAATGTTGGTTCCTCCTTATAATGGAAATGTTTAACTTAGAGTCTTTCGGAGGAATAATCCTGAATAGGCCGACCCTGGACTTCGCCCTCTCCCTTCTTCATCAATACTGTGTACTGCTCATACATACCATCACAGTCATCCACACATGTAGCAAAACTTACAAATACTGTTATAGTGAGGATGCAGCGAGAAACCATTCTAGTTCACCCCCCCTCTATGATACTGTAGATGTGTGACGTAAATGCCTTCACCCAGTAATTAGAACGGGTATGACACAGCTGAAGTAAGAATTAACTGATTTATAGGAAGTGTAGATATCACATCTTACTGTTTCTATCGGATTTTATACATTAATTCATTTATTTAACCGATATTTATAAATGTTTTAAAGTACTTTCTCATCATAAAATTTTAGTCTGTTTACGTCTTACATAAACATCTTTTACTCATAAAAAAGAAAGCTAGTTCACATTAATGTAGCAAACACATGAATAACGTGTAGTATTGTTTACCGATAAATAAGAGATCTCACTTTTTTTTCTGTCTCTTGTTGCGTCCTGTTGTGCAACAGAGAGCTGAGCTGAAAAGACTCCAAATACTGAAACAACGTGGGTATCGATTTTGACAATTCGGGAACTCGGATAGGAAGAGTTCAGGAGAAATAAATTCAAGAACACAAGAGGTTATGATGAACACACTTGGACTCACGAAGCCGACAATCCTCCCTAAGGAAATATCCAGAAATTACGAGATACCTATTCCTCATCAGAATCGTCAGATTCTGGAAACATCATAATCGCCGTTCCTCTGGAAAACTCTCCGGTTGCCAGGCTATACTGGTACCACAAGGCTAACAGTATGAGAATCTGTAATGAACATACAACCCCTCGGAGTGACTAACTCAGGCCCCTCTACCTGTTGGTCCGTCATCTACCAAGCACCATAGACTTGAAGACCCTATCAGTCAACAACGGCGACTACGGTAACAGTTGTACACGTTGTCTT
>CM061919.1:78928236-79010654 GCA_031002005.1 Vandiemenella viatica
CTATGCATACACTTTTTCTATTTACTGCAGTAACTGTAATTATAAGAGGGAAAGTACTATTGATGCAGGTGTGGCAAAGCAACAACAAATACAAAAAAAGAATATAAAAAACAGAATATTTCAAAGGTGAATGTTGTTAGTCTTGCAATTAGATGAGACACATGGTAAGGAGATCAGATGTGATCACATCGACATCCACCTATGAGTGTGGAACCCAGGGGGGGATGGCAGTGGATGGAGGCATAAATGTAACTACCAAAGTGTGGGAGCCTTCAATGACAGATCTGTGAATTATTCAAGCTGGACCGAAATCTTTTGAGATTGCCACCCTGGGCAGAAAGGGGTGGGGGGACCAAAGGTCACTGCTGCATTAATTTTGCTGCTCCTTGAAGTGTGAACACCACTGAAATTTCCAACGGGGTAAATGATCCAATTTAACCACTTCCACCTTTATACCCAGTGCTGGGAATAAAGTATTTAATTTAAGATGATATAAAAATGAATAACCTATAAGAACAATAATATAAACATTAGGAATTATAAATTATTAGCATGTGAATAAATAAAAACAAGTATATTGGAAAGGTATTTATTTTTTAATGGCTTTACACTGAGTCCATGTTAAGGTCACCAGAGGCAGGAAAGAAACTGGGAGCAAGAAACCAGAAGGAATTTAGACATGGCATTTTGAAGGAACCATCCCAGCATGTACCTGGAGTGACTACGGGAAATCATGGCGGATGATCTTATTGAAGGTTGAGTCCATTGAGATGCTTGGTATTGGCAGTACGTTGGTATGCTAGCTCCCATCTGCTGAGTTAGGAGGGTGTCATAGTGTCTGGGAAGACTCACATCTCACACTGTAAAACTGTAGTTTAACATATTCAAATTAAGGGAACTGGCATGTGCTACCCCTGGATGGCCTATGTTGCTGGTATAAACGGCTTGTATGTGGCTAGTCATTCATGTAGAAAGTTGGCCAGTGTGACGCCTATATAAGAAATGCAATAGTGCAGGTAGGTGAGTGTGTAAATGAGATGTATGGCATTACATGTGGCACATTCCCCTATATTCAGATTGGAGCAGGTGGTGGCAGCCAGGTACATTCTGAAAGTTTTGTAGTTTTAGAAAAGTCTGTTGCACAGGGGGATCCAAGTGGCACTTGGGTCAGTCAAAAGCTGAGTATTTGTGGATCAAGATGTTCTTTAGTTTTGATGTTCTGCTGAAGCATGTGGAGAGGGCAGCGGCAAGACTTTTGCATAGAAGGCTGTTTATTTCAGAGAATGAATGTAGGAAGTTAGGCCCAAAAAAAGGCTTAGGATAATTGGCTAACACTGCCTTCATCTATGGTAAGTGTTTGTTCTGCATACCCTACACTTCCTTATGTTTACTGCAATAACATGATATACTTTTTTATAATAAAACTCCAGCATATTTATAATCTACATGAAGGCAGGATTAATGACTCCAGCTAAAGGAAACTCACCAGGCCTAGATGAAGTAAATGCAGATATGATCAAAGCAGCAGGAATCTATGGACTTCACTGGGTATATAGAGTGATTAACACCATCTGGAAAATTCTCCTCTGATTGGACAAAGGGAATCATAGTGCCAATATTTAAAAAGGGTAGCCAAAGAAAATGTAACAATTACAGAGGAATAACTCTTCTATCCCATGGACTCAAGCTAATGGAGAAAATTATAGAAGGCAGGCTGAGGAAAGTCATTGAACCACAGCTTGAAGAAGAGCAGTATGGATTTAGACCTAACAGAACAACTGATCTCATCTTTCACCACTCGTATGATCATGGCAAAACATTGGGATAGGGGAAGAGATGTCATATTTATTTTCTTAGATATTGAAAAGGCCTATGACAGCATACCTAGGGATAAACTTTGGAAATGTCCTGACCAAACGGAAGGTACAAACAAACTTGATCACCAAAGTTAGAATGCTTTATGACAGCTGCATTCAAATTGGAGACTCCTATTCGGACTGGTTTGTGACTACCAAAGGTGTTCAGCAAAGGTAGCGCATTATCACCGCTGGTTGTTCATCATTGTAATGGACGAAATTATGAAGAGAGTAAAACAGCAACTCAACCCTGATGATTTTAAATCATTTGTATTTGAAGATGATGTTCTGATTTGGGGATATACAGAAGAGGAAGTGCAACAGAAACTGAACCTCTGGAATAAGCATTTTAAGGAATTTGGCGTTAAAATAAGCCACACAAGAACAGTGATTATGGCTGTCAGCAGACAGAATATTAAGCCCGTTATCTGTCTGGATGGTGAACAATTGAATCAGGTGGATAATTTTTAGTACCTTGGCAGTAAAGTGACCTCTGACAGTCAATCCCAGAATGAAATTACCAATAAGGTACAAAAAGGAGCTCAGTTTTACCATCAAGTTAGACCCCTTTTGTGGGACAATCATGTACCAATTACAGCCAAAATGGCACTGTATAGTTCGTACTTCTTACCAATTACAACCTACAGCCTGGAAGTATGTACCACTACCAACAGAGATGAAAACAGACTCCAGGCGGCTGAGATGAAATTCCTGAGATCAATGATCCAGAAAACCAGAAGAGACAAGATCAGGAATGAAGTGATCCACAAACAGATCCCAGTCAGTGAAACCCTCCGAGAAAAAATTGCCAATGCAAGACTGCGATGACTAGGACACGTCAAGTGGATGGACCCTACAAGATCACCGAGGATATGGCTGGAAAAAGAATTGGAGGGTAAAAGACCAAGAGGCCGGCCCCAGAAGGAGATGGACTGATCTTGTGAAATTGGACCTACAAGATAAAGGTGTACAATATCCAAAATCCAGGAAGAGGAAACATACTTGGACAGGCAAAAGTGGAGAGTGCTCTTACACTGCACCCGGGAAACTGGAGACGGAAGATGATGATGATGATGACTCCAGCATTCTGTCCGTGTGTGCAATATTTTTCAGAGAAAGTAATAGTTGTTTTATGATTAATATTGATGACGTATTTTAAAGAACCTTTAAATAGAAGCCACTGTGAATAAGTAAACTGTGCAGTGGTAATCATTCAAAGTCTTGTTAGCACCAGAGAACTAGTCACAATACAGTAGGCCAACAATCTTACATTTTGGTTAGTAATACGTGATTTTGTTAAGATTTAACTATATATGTACCGATGACAATTGAGATAGCGATTCAATTGATCGAATCGCAGGTTGTGTAGAAAGTAGTTGCCAGAAAGATTCTGATGATTGTAGTCGTGTGCATATAGGTGCAGTAAAACATGCCCGGTCACTTCTTGGATACGATTTACGGCCTTCCGCACCAGTAAAAGCAGTAGCCACCGTATTCGGGCAGTAAGGATAACCCAAGACAATCAAATTGTCAGATCAACTGTGAGAAGAACATTTACCATGTGTTATGTGACATTGTGAACCACTGTGTACACAACAGCATAGACTTTAATTAAGCTTGCGTTTATCACTTGATAGTGCTTGCAATCATTCGGAACATTATGGTGTTTAATTAGAATGTGATTAATTTCATAATTTTCAGTTGGTGGTCAGGTATAATGTACTATCTAATAAATTGTGAAAAGTGTGGTTTCACATTTCGAATGCAAGTGCTTGTGAAATATGACAATTTCCTATTTCATGTTTTCAATTTGAAACTTTGATATTGAGCAGATTAAGAATACACCAACCATCCAACCATGGTAACAACATTTTCTGAACAGAACGAAGTCTAGACACCTATCCATAGGTGAGTCAATTAAGTAATAAGAACTAATTAACTATTTTATAGAGGAGTTTTCACAGCTTTAGCATGCCCAGCACTGTGTTAAAGCTATAATATTATGGGCCAAATGGTAGTTTTATTAAATACTGGCACTGTTACTCAAATAGTAATGAAAGGCACTTAAAATTATACCCAGATAACAAATAATTAATTAAATACCACAGCAATTTAAATTAGATCACTCTGTACAACTGTAGGATTATTACAAAACCTACCACCATAAGACCACGAGAAGATTCAGCATGTCCATCTGAAGCTGTCTGCACAATGAGATCCAACAGCGGTTTAGGATCAGAAAGATCACCAAATTCAACTTCAGTGATCTGTTGAATACGCCTTACCAAAGACACACAGACTGGCATTGGCTTCGAAAGTCGCAGGCAGAAAACAGCTGGTAAAAGAGCACTGTTGGCAGCCGTTAAAGATGCATATTGTGGAGTGCTGAAACCATATATACATAAAAAAATCTACTTTGCTACAATTATGATAATAATGTTTACATTTTAGAAACACAACTGGCACATTTATAGGCTGCTTAACAGAGGATGAAAATGAAATTCATTACCGAAAATATTAAAGTTCAAAGTCCTTCAATGCATTTTGTTATGACTGCCTTGGCAAATATACACTTCACAAAATACTAGGTGGTATTGTACTCAGCTAATCTAATACAACAGAAAGTTAGAAGATTTGGTTAAACCAGTTAATGATTAAAGGTATTTTTTTTTTTTAGTTTTTTAAAATATTCTTGCAAACCAAAATAAACACAATGTTTTTAGGGCTCTGAAGTAAATGGACTAACAGATAGTGAAGATACATATATAACATTAAATTGTAATAATCTATCATGATATTACATATAGTGCTCTTTTGTAACATATGTCATAATTTTAAAAAAAACTGTAGAAAACATGCACTGCAATTTAGTACAGATCAAGGCCTTTTGTTATGGGGGGAAAAATGTTTTCAACCTAATTTCACCTCCTTATTTATTTATTTCCTATGGCAGAGGAAATACAAAATCAGTAACTACATTAAATTACAATAAATATAACTATTACTACAGACTGATGTCAAACGATTGCAGCCATTCAACTGCTTCTGTGGTTGCTTCGTGAATATGATGCATTGTACCAGTGAATCGTCTGAGAGAGCATTCCATGGCGATGTGGTGAATGGTTTGCTAATAGTTACCGCAGTCACAAGAAGGATTCTCTATCATTCCCCACTTGTGCATCCAGTAGTTGCATCTACCATGGCCTGTTCTCACTCGGTTCAGTGCTGTCCAGGTTTTCCTAGGAAGGTTGAATCCCGGAGATTGTCGTGTAGGGTCTTGGATTAGCTCATGTCGGGTATGGAATTTGTCCTGTCAGCACACCATGCTTCAGCTATGTTGAAGTTGTTTTGGACCAGCTCCTGTCCAAACTTCCATGTTGAATATCTAGATTTTAGTCTATTTGGACTTTCATGTGTGCAGTCCTGATGAATTGGAAGGTGTGGATAACTTAAGCATTTCTGCCATTCCTTTTTTAAAGCCGCTCGTCTTCAGAGACTTGCTGGGGCGACGTTAGAGAGTACAGACAGCCAGTCTGTAGGTGTAGATTTAACAGTTCCAGATATTGTTCTCATTGTGTCATTTAGTTGAACTTCGATCTTTTTGGTGTGACTGCTATTTAGCCATACTGGACTGCAGTATTCAGCAGTTAAGTATACCAGAGCAAGAGCTGATGTTCTGAGAGCTGTGGCATGTGCTCCCAAACCCGTTCCTGAAAGATTGTGAAGGATGTTATTTCGAGTTTTTCCTTTTGCCGCTGTTTTATGGATATGCTCCTCATATGTCAATGAGCGGTCAAGAACCACACCTAGATATTTTTGGATTGTAATTAAGTAATTGGTCTCTGAATTTTATTCGAGGTCTATAGTGGGCTTTTCTATTGTTTTAGGTGGAAAGAGCTGACTTCTGTCTTTTTTTATACTTAGTTTCATGCGCCAAGTGTTGAAGTACTCATTCCGTTTCTGAAGATCAGTTGCAAGAATTTCTTGAGATGTTTTGAAGACTCTAGATTGTGCTGTCATGACTATGTCATCAGCGTTTATAAACTTCGTAGAAGTGGTGCATGGCAAGTCTGCGGTGTAGATGTTGAAAGTAGTGGAGCAAGGACAGATCCTTGTGGTAGCCCGTAGTTTAATCTGTAAGATTTGCTTTCTATTCCCATTAGGCGAACCTCAGTCATTCGATTGCATAGCATGTCATTCAACAGAGAGGCAATCATTTTGCACGGGATAATCCTTGGGAATTCAGGATTAATTCCCTTCCTCATGACTGTGTCATATGCTGCAGTCAAATCTACAAACACTGCCAATGCCTTTTTTCCAATCTTGGAATCCCTTTCGATGTGGTTGGTCAGGGCCATTACTTGGTCACAGCAACTCCAGTTTGGTCGAAATCCTACCTGCTCAGCTGGTATGTCGTCAATGATTTTTCCTAAGCTCCTGTTGTAGTTGGCTCTTTCGAGCAGCTTGTAGCATGAACTCAGAAGGGCTATTGGACTATAATCTTCTGGGGCTGCAGCCAGATTTGCCTGGTTTCTATATAGCTATTAACTTGGTTCTTTTAAGGAGGTTTGGGACTTAGCAGCATTGTAGTGCACGTGTGCACCCTGTTTGCCACGGACGAAGGCTCTAGCGAACTGAAAGACTCCCGGTATAAGGAAGTCACCCACTGCTTGCCAACGGCCTTCGAAAGGAGGGCGGAAGAGTGGGGAGTGGTTCAGGGCACCCTCTTGCCCTTGGGGTTGGAAACGGCCCCTAAATGCGGATGAATCAGAAATGATCAACGGTATGGGGATGCAGAAGGCAACGGGAAACCACTGCCACCCAAAGGGTATCCTGAGGGCATGTAATCCTCTCAAATTACATATATCATGATAGCTTCTTCCTGGGTAAAATATTCCGGAGGTAAAAATAGTCCCCCAATCGGATCTCCGGGTGGGGACTGCTCAGGGAGGAGCGTGGAATGTTAGAAGTCTGAACAGGGCAGGTAGGTTAGAAAACTTAAAAAGGGAAATGGAACAACTTAAGTTAGATGTTGTTGGGATTAGTGAGATTAAATGGAAGGACGCACAGGATTTCTGGTCTGGGGAACACAGGATAATTAGCAAATAAGCTGTCAATGGAGTCACTGGTGTAGGATATGTAATGAACAAGAAAGTAGGGAAACGGGTGAGTTATTATGAACAGTTTAGCGACAGGATTATTTTGATGAGGTTAGAAACTAAGTCCCGTACCAACCACATTAGTACAAGTGTATATGCCAACGTCACAGGAAGATGACGAAGAAATAGAAAAATATACGCTGAAATTGAAGAATTAATCCAATAATGTGAAGGGGGAGGAAAATCTAATAATCATGGGCGATTTGGAATGCAATAGTGGGAGAAGGAAAAGAGGGGAATACTGTAGGAAGTTTTGGTCTAGGAGAAAGAAATGAGCGATGGAAGCACGGTTGCTAGCAATTTTGTGAAAGATATAAGCTAGTTAGGGCAAACACACTGTTTAAGAACCATGCAAGAAGAATATACACCTGGAAACGTCCTGGGGATACAGGCAGATATCAGCTAGATTATATCATGGTCAAACAGAGATTCAGGAACTCAAGTACTGGACTGTAAAGCGTACCCAGGAGCAGACATAGACTCTGACCATAATTTGATAATAATGAAGTGCATGGCTGAAATTTAAGCGAATAAGAAATCAGTATAAGCAGAACAGACTGGAAGTGAATAAATTGAAACAATCTAGCACGAGAGAAAAATTTGCAGAAATGGTAGACTTACGTCTAAGAAGTAAATGTGAAAGGAGCTCAACTGAGGACGAATTGAATGCATTAAAGACCGGAATAATGAAAGCTGGTAAAGAAACATTAGGGTTTAGGGAACAAGCTTCCGAAAAACTTGGATCACGGAAGAAATTTTGGAGCTGATGGATCAGAGGAGAAGGTACAAAAATGCTCAGAAAGAAACAGGAAGAGAGCAGTACAGGTAATTTAGAAATCAAATAAATAGGAAATGCAAAATAGCAAAAGAAAAATGGCTACAAGAAAAGTGTAAAGAAGTAGAAAAGGAAATGGTCGTAGGAAAGATCAAACAGAATTTTGAAGAAATGAAGAAAGAGGTATGAACATTAAAACTGCCGATGGGAAACCTCTTTTAAGCTCAGTAGATAGAGCTAACCGATGGAAGGAATACATTGAGAAACTGTATGATGGGGACGACTTGAACAATAGTGTAATCGAAAAGGAAGGCGATGTCGATATTGATGACTTAGGAGATCCTATTTTGAGGATAGAATTTAATAAAGCTCTGAATGACTTGAAAGCAAATAAGGCAGTTGGAATTTATGAGATCCCTGCAGAGCTTCTTAAAGCGCTAGGAGAGGAGGGAATCGAAAGATTATTCAAGCAGATATCAAAAAGTTATGAAACAGGATAAATTCCAACTGATTTTAATAAAAATATCATCTTCACACCTCCGAAGAAAGCATAAGCCGACAGATGTGAGAATTATCGCACCATTAGTCTAACATCACAGTCTTCAAAATTACTGACCAGAATAATATACAGAAGGATGGAAAGGGTAGTAGAAGAGATAGTAGGTGAAGATCAGTTATGTTTAGATAAAATGGTGGTACAAGGGAAGCAATTCTGGCTTTAAGATTAATACTTAAAGGGCGGATCAAGAAAAACTTTTATGGCGTTTGTTGATTTAGAAAAAGCTTTTGATAATGTTAGGTGGGACAAGATGTTCAAAATTTTAAAGAAGTCTGGTCTAAAGTATCGAGATAGAAGAATACTCTACGAACTATATAAGAATCAAGTGGCTATAATAAAAGTAGAGAATCACGAAAGACATGCATCAGTTAAAAAGGGTGTGAGACAAGGTTGTAGTCTATCCCCGTTAATATTCAACTTGTATGTAGAAGAAGCAATGAAGAAAGTCAAAGAAAAATTTCCATGTGGCATAAGTGTTCAGGGAGAAAAAATCAGTATGCTACGATTTGCTGATGACATTGTCTTGTTAGCAGAGAGGGCTGAGGAAATCGAGATGTTATTGAATGGCATGAACAAAATACTGAAGGAAGATTTTGGACTGAATACAAATCAAAGCAAAAAAAGTGATGAAATGTAGCAGAAATGATACCAATACTAGTAGATTACATATAAAAATAGGATAGGATGCAGTAGGAGAAGTAAGTGAGTTCTGTTACTTGGGAAGCAAAATTACAACCGATGGCCGAAGCAGGAATGGTGTTAAAAGCAGAATAGCACTAGCAAAAAGAGAAACCTTTTAGTTTCAAATATTGATCGAGGAATTAGAAAGAACTTTTTTAAACTCTATGTGTGGAGCACAGTACTTTACAGTAGCGAAACATGGACTTTAGGAATACCGGAAAGAAAGAAAATTGAAGCATTTGAAATGTGGTGCTACAGAAGAATGCTGAAAATTAGGTGGACAGACAAAGTAAGAAATAAGCGAATTTTGGAAATGATGGGTGAGAAAAGAAGTTTATGGAAGAAGCTTACAGAAAGAAGACACAGGCTGGTAGGTCATATTTTGAGACATGCTGGATTGGTTAATTTGTTAATGGAGGGAACAGTCGAAGGTAAGAACTGTAGAGTAAGACAGAGATTTGAATAAATGAAGCAGATAATTTTGGACGTGAGTTGTAAGGGCTATGTAGAAATTAAGAGGTTAGTACAGGATAGGAAGGGATGGAGGATTGCATCAAACCAGTCGAAAGACTGACGACAGCAAAAAAAAAAAAAAAATTATCTGTTAGGTAGTACCAATGAAATATAATTTGACCTAAGAGCAGTTTGTATATTAGGTGTAAGTATTTTTAGTATTTGCTGTTTACATACAGGGCATGGTCAAAATTTGCCTTTATTTTTAGCTTATGGCTTTACGCCTCGCCCATGAGGAGGCCATTAGAGGCGGGATAGGACTGGGGCCAAGGAACGGGAAGTAATTCGGCCATGGGCTTTTGAAAGAAGCGTCCCGGCAGTCGCCTGGATTGATTTGGGGAAACTATTGAAATCCCAAATCAGGATGTCCGAACGGGGATTCAAACAGGCATCCTCCCGAAAGCGAGGCCAGAGCGTTACCGTTCACCAACCACGGTTAATATTTGAAACGAACTTCATGTTCCTAAGGAATGTACAGACCGATTGTAGGACTGAAACTGACAACTTAGACGGCCACTCAAGTCTTGATTTTTCAGTAATATCTAAACAAAAGTATTTGACCAGCTGTTAACTGCTATATTATACTCGTATAACCCACCCTTTTCTTGTATGGAATAGCCTCCAATGCAAATTTACTTACAATATTCGTTATTTTTTCCCCATGAAACACGGAAATCAGCAGTCTGAAACCTACTTCTTTCACGAGTTAAGAGAGCTGTGACAAATGGAATGGCGGGCAGCGTAGAGAAACAGTATACCTAGATTTCCATTCACAAACAGAATCCCAAATAGGGATACACAACGGGAGACATGATCCAAACATGAAATTCATATGTTACACAAATACTATGTAATAATTTTGCTTCGGAAATATTTGAATAATAATTCTTCTTCTAGAGAACTGACAATTATAATATGCCCCACTACTAACGTAGTCTGCAGACAATAATTGTAGTATTGGGAATAATGTACGGTGTATTGGGAGGAATAGTGTGAGACGGAAAATATCTTAGTGTGGGCGCCAAAATCGTATAATCTCATGACACACATTGCACGGTCTACGCAACAGGAGATAAAATGTGCCGCCTACCTTCCGCTTGCTTGCACAATACTGTGTAAGACCACATGCCTTCCTTACACGCCACGTAATAGGCACACAATTATCTCTTCATATCACTGACGTATCACATTCCGTTTCATTGGAGAGGTGTAGGAGGCAAGGCTCTTGTCATTCACCGCTGATATCAAACTAGTATTCACAGAAGTCAAGAAAACGAAAGAAAATTTTAACTTCAACTTAACGGTTGTAAGAGAAAGGATCAGCATGTTACGCTTTGCAGGTGATAATGTCCTCTTGGCTGATATACCTGAGAACATTGAATGGCACAAAAAAAGTATTTGGTGGCGAGCTAGCAGTAAATATACATTAAAAACGGGTGAAAAGTCATAAGATTGAATAGAAGTGGGAAATATAAAAGTAGACAGATTATGAAAAAGTAACGAAAAAGTTTGAAAAATGAAGAGACTTTTGGTATTTAATCAATAAAATTACAACCGATCGCCGGACCAAAGATGATATCAAAAAAAATTTAATGGTAATAAAATATTAAAATGTAAGAATAATATATAACATAGATAAGAATCAGATGAACATAATAAAAGAGGAAGATGACGAGACAGAAGCATCAGTTATAATGTAAATAAAGAACAGTTACATTCTATCCTCTTTAATGTTCAGTTTGTTAGCGGACAGGGTAATAAAGAAAGCGACATGAGGGTCTGAGGAGAAACAATCAGTGGTCTATTATTTGCTGATGATATTGTTAGCAGATAAGAGTGACGGAGATTGAGAGAACAATTAGGAAAAGCACAGAGAAGGGAATAGATCAGCATGACATTAAACTAACGCTTGTTAAAAAAAATTCATTTGTATGTAGTGGAACCGGGAATGGAATAAATAATCGAGAGATGTAGTGGACGAATAATCTCAAATACTGAAAGAATTTACTTCCATTTACAGCACTTCATTCAAACCTATCACTGTCATTTAGTCATACTGTAACAGTTAATCGTGTGTATGTTCCTCCCCTACCAAACAATTTGACTGAACTGAAAAATCTGATGTACGCTGCCGTTGCACAAGTTACGCCCTATTAGCTGCAACGAGTGTGGGAAGAAATTGATTACCGTTGGGATGTTTGCTGCATGACAAATGGTAGTCACATAGAACCAATGATACGTAACATTTTTTATGTGAAACTTGAGGGTTTTTTCGTAAAAAATGACACATCTACCGATTCTTTAAGGTATCGCAACAAATTTCTATACTATTCCAAAGTTTGAAAGTCCTTTTTGAATCACCCGGTATTTTTAGTGATTTGGTGAAGTGTTGGTCGCAGCTCAAACGAATATGATGCAGCGGGGTGCCATCGCTACAAATAATTAGGTAAGCCTAATAATTCTGTCTCTCAATCGACGAACTGTAATGTTTTATTGATGCTTTAGTATGCCCATGGTAGAACAAGTTATTCTTGTAATATATGTAACGACGCTAATAAATTTCTGTGAACATCTACAGTGGTTAATCTTCTGTGGCGTTAAAAACCGTTTGAGTATTGACGAGTGTACTCAGTGAAGCGTGTTGATGAACTTGTGGAAAGAACTTTTATCTTGAGTAAAGTGTAATATTTTAATAGAACTGTGCTGTTAAAAATTCTAATCCATGACCAATTTTGAATTAGAATAAATAAATGGATAAAATTGAACTATACATAAATTTATTGCAACTTATATCTCTTCTCATCATCTAGTATCTTCCTGTTTGTTTCGAGGTTAATGAATGTATGCATACTCGGAGAAGAGTTCATAATGCATAAAGAAAAAAGTAGACCCCTAATTAAGGGGAAGACAGAAGTATAAGAAGGGCATAGGGGGATCGAAAATAGTATGGTGTCGGTGATAATTATTTAAAAAGGGGAGGAGAGGTTACAAGATCTTAAAACCATATAAGCCACACCGAAAAAAAAAGTTTGTTTAATGTAGTAAAAGAATTTCAAGTAAAAGTCTGTGTGACGTAAAATTAGTTATGTAGGAAAATTGCAACCAGGACATAAGTTCCATTGCAATTTGTAATAGTAAAGCTTTCAGTCTTTCCAAACGAATATTACAGGGTTGATTTTTTTTTTTTTTCGCCCCAGCTACGACAGATGCTTGATGTGCAGGCAGCAACATGAAGCTCTGTCACCACACCAATTTACTTTTACTCATGAAACTTATCAGTTTAATGTCGCGTTATCAATTAGTCTTAACTTCTAAAGATAACCGTTAAAGGAATGACGTAGTGTTGAACTGGGTTTATTCGGCGCGATATGGCTGATGGCTATCCAAGTAGGCGGGTACCGTTTGTGCAGACTCACGGTTAGATGCTCCCTTTTGTTTGACCGTGACGTCGGCTGATAAAACGACCCTGACTACGCTGAGTAAACGTAACTCCATATGGGCCAGCCGAGGGGTATATTTAGCCTGCGACCTACGTCCATAAGGCAGATTGTGTTGGCCGTCACGGAAGGTCAAGCGCAAACAGAGAATCCTCACTCCCATTACTCTCATCCTTGACCAGAAATGAATACTGAAAACAGAGTGAAATAAATTTTGAAATGGAATGTTAGTACTAGCCAGCCAAAGCAGAAGTTTTGTGACCATAGTAATGAACAAATCATTAAACTTTAACAATTTAACACACTGAAACAAATGTTTCAGACAGCAGTAGATTATAGGGAAATACAAAGTTGGAAAAGAAATGTCACAATTCTGATTTTCAACAGACGACAAAAAAAAAAAAATGCAGGTCAATTATAGATGAACTGTTTATTGTCAGACAAGTAGTTTAAAAAGGACTAGCAGAGTTCCCGGCGTTGCCCGATATGATCTAGGTTGATTTGCACAAACAGTGGTCAGTTTTTTTGCACTTGTGAATTAAATTTCATGTCAGTCGTTCCATTTTTCTATACGTACTTTAAACGGCTAACCCCCGGTGTAACAGAAAAGAGATGGAGTTGGGGTTGATTTATTCCTAGAATATTTTTAGCCATGATATCAGGAACATGTGTACTATGTTTCATCATAATAACCACAGCGATTTGTGCAGCAAAAGAAACAATGACGTTTTTCAGGAAATGTGGTAAAGACAGCATCGTTCATAAATTAATTAGCAAAAAAATAACATTATGTCAACATTAAAGGTTTTAAACAGTTCAGTTTCATGTTCAAAGCCAACAGATATGTATGAATTACTATTAACAGACATTTTAATTCACTTTCAAACATCAGAGACCGTAGTTTCAAAAAGCAACAGATTTCTCAGAACGTTCTACACTGAAGGTTTTAAACAGTTCACTTTCATGTAATATGCATCACTAAATATCAACAGCGAATATAATTTCACAAACATCAGAGATTGTAGCAGCGCGTCTCATTTAGTAACTTCAATAAACAAAGAAGATATCCAAAGGTTTTTTTCATTATATTATTAAAATTAAAATTTTCAATTTTATGTAGTTTCCTCTTCGCATTCGATATAGCCATGTATGGGTTTTAAAGACTAAAAATCAAAATTAAAGAAAGTAAAAGTTACATGTGATAATAGGCTATTATTTTTTACGATGACTTTTTTTGTTTCTGGCTGTGACGTTGGAGCATAAGACACACCAAACAATTCAATTGAGATTAAAGTCTTTAAAACGGCGAAAATCACATCGAAATCTGCGTATTACAAGTTTTTGAGTTTTTCTGGTTCAAATACACCAGGTTTTCGTTTTATAGATATACAGTAGTAAATTAGAATGCTATAAATCTTTTCTATACATATTGATACGCTCTTCGGTTATTAATCGTCCTGTCGTCAATTAATGATGATTATCTGTAATTATTTAGTCCTCCAATTCACAGATTGCTGCCGTTGGCCGCCAGGTGGCTTTTCCTTCCACCAATGGTTATCGATAACTACTGCTTTTTAATGGATTAATTATTTCTATGAAATGAAAACAACGACGGATCACTTTTGACTTAATATTTATTTTCCCGTGAGCTCCAAGATAGTATTACAGGCGGATAAGGCAATAGACTCTTCCAGAAATACTAAAGCACAAATATTTGAGCTATTAAACTCAGAAACGACTGTAAAACTACTTGACGACTTATAGACAAATACCGAAACTTCCAAAAAAAACAACCCACTCTGCTCACGTCTCTGTGGGTTTAAATAGTCGCCGGAGAAGGCCAAAAAAGTGTCGACAGACGTTTAATGAGCGTTAACAATATGTTAACAGTAAAATTCGTCCAAAAATGATTTTAAATTGTACAACATCACTCACAATTATTATAAAATACCTTAAAATGAAAATTAATACTATTTACATGCATTTACACACAGAATTATTAACATAAGCGAGTCCAAACCGTTGAGAATGATCCACTAAACATTGTGGATCACATCAACACCTACAGTTACAAACTTTAATTAATGTTTCATACATAATACTGTCCACGATCATATTAAATATCATTTACACTCTTTCTCTCCATAAAAAAATGTTCGCTCATGACGAATTTACCAATTAATCACAAGAAAAATACACAAATCCATAATTAATCAAATCCTATCTTGCTTAGCATACTTCTTAAAAAAAAAAACTATTTCATAAAAGCGCTGGGTCTGATGGCTGTTGCAATCTATTAACAGAATCAGACTGCAAGATGTTTTGGAACTATTTAAAGAAGAAGTTGAGCATAGTTAAATAATGATTTAATAGAAGATCCAAATACAAATTGTAGCATTCAAATCAATCAAGTTAATGATGAATTAAGTGAAGAAATACCTACAAGATCAGGAATAAGACCGGGAGATTCACCACATCTTTTAATAATCACTTTTATTGCAAACAAAATAATAAAACGTTTGCCAGATAAATGGTACTACAGACTGTACAGGGCGTATACTGGCGATGAGGCATGGAAAGATATTGGAGTAGGTATGAAAAGTAGTGCATGGAAGGGAAAAGATGACCATGACCACAAGGTGACAAGCTGGCACTCGATTTCAGGCACAAGGGTGTGGGAAGATTTTCTTTTTTAGGTAAGGGTGTCAGGGATTGGAATGAGTTACCAAGGGGAATGATGAATAACTTACCGAAAACGTAAAAAGAATTTAAAGTTAAAATTTGTAGAGGGCAAATGTAGGTGGGTGCAGGATAGGGGGAAGTTGGGTGTGTAGGGAAATTGCCACCGGAGCATGTGCTCCATTGCAATTAAATTAAATTAAATAGGGTAATAAGATGGTTTATTTCGCTGATTCATGGCAGAGAATAAAGATAATCTTCAAATACTGTAACACAAGTCAACTATAACAACCAAATGGAATACAGTATTATTTAACTTAGGGGTTAACAAACGTTTTCTTACTACGCCCCCTTTAGTCAAAAGAAAAGTTCTCTCCCTCCCCGTCCTCGCAAAAAAAAATTTATTACTAAAAAGATAAATGCCCAATTCTCAGTACTAACAATGACATCTCAGAGGAAACTCACCAATTATTGATACTAGGATATAGATTAAGAGGCGGTGAAGAAGACATAGTACTTCCGACGGTGTAGAGCTAAGGTATCATCCCCCCCCCCCCCGACATGTCATCGCGCCCCCTTGGTTTTGTAGGCCGCGAGATGCAGCCGAATAGTACGGATCAGCATGGACCACAGTCAAGCACTCGCCACCTCGCAGCCACCTCACCGCCATGTTACCTAGTGCCACTGTAGCTATCCGGGCGTTTGATGTTTACCGACTGGGTGACGGATAGGGGCGCGCCATCCCTGCCAGCAGAGGCGGCTCCCTTCCCACGGCCCGCTGTTGATAGCTGGACCGGTGCGGCCTCTGAATACACAGGCCATGAGAAGCCACCTTAAGCAGGCGCGTACCTCTGCACGTGCTAGGGAACGCCTTTCATCCTTGCCGCATATGTTAGCAGGGATGGCGCTCCTCGACCCACAACCAGGCGGTAAAAGATGAAAGGCGCGTACTGCCTACCACACGCCGTGGGAACATGATCCCTAGTTTCGGAACCTCTAAATCATAACAATATCACAGTAATATTAAAGAACGCAATAAAACTAGAACGATTAAAGAGCTCTAAAGTGTAGATTTAAAAATGAACTGATAAAAGTATTTTGGAATATTTCGAGATATAGAAAAACTATCAATACTATGAGAAAGAATGGATTCATATTATTTGAAAGCATGTCAAGAAAGAAATACAAATGAGAGGCCACTTGTGGGCCCTGCCAGATTACACTCTGACGTCACGAGGTTTTAGCGGACGGCCATCGGGACTTTGGGAGAGGATTGTAGGTCAAAGTACACGGGAGCCGAACGGCAGAGGTACCTTCTGAGGGCGTCCATTAATTACGTGAGGTGAAGTAAAGGGTGGGGTAAGTCAAAATCTCACGAAACCTCACGAAGGGGGAAAGGGGGGGGGGGAGATAAACCGAAATCTCACGTGAAGTTTTGAAATTCTGGTAGGGCTGTAGAACTAAAAAAAAAAATCTACAAATGACGCGATTGTTGACTTGGGTGGGGGGGGGAGGGGTTAGTTGATCAAAAAATCGACCTTAGGGGGAGGGGTGGGGGGTATAACCACCCTTGGAAGCATGAGACCTAAAAAAAAGGTCTCAAAATGTTACGAGGTCGATTAGTAGATCTCACGAAGTCTCACCAGAGGGGGGGAGGGGGGCGTCCGGAATTCCGGAAAAACCCCTGACTTAATTATTGGACGCCCCCTTTCCGGAACCTCCCACAGCCTGTAGTTAAGGATGCTAGAGCCGTCTACAGTTTGGTCGAAGAAGTAAGCAAACATTGGTTGTCGATTTTCGCGTACCGTTAGTCAATAAGACATTAAAAACCCTTTCTGACTTAGTCTCACTCTCAGTGCGGTATCATCATGAAGATGAACGTAGTAACTGATGGTCGGTTATTAAATGCGTGTATAGCGATTCATAATAAATAAGTAAAATAATATGAAACTATTATTGTAATACTCCACTCATCTTCCCGTTGTACTTAATTTTGGAAGCGTTTCAAGGCTCTAATAATATGCAGTCATCAGTAAAATAATCCGTTAATAGAATTTTACGCACGAGACGGAAATATTGTAACGGGGAAAGTCACAAATCGGCAACCCAATAGATAATTAAACAGTTACCCACAGAAGGAGAGGTTACAATAGTCATAAACACCGATAAGGGAGCGTACATAAACCACGCAACTCCATTGTGGCATCCTGTGAATCTCCTCCCCCCTCCCGCCCCTCCTATAGCCCGACGTGGCTTTTGTCTCTACCCCTACTTCATCACCCCTCTCCCCGCGTAGCGCGTAGCTTTTTCCGTGTTGATTCCAGAAGACATTTTGTTCTGTTTTCTTTTGTCAGACTATCGTAAATTACACACGGAGGTAATTAAATGACGAAAATAAATAATTAAATGCTGTTGTGTGTTCTTTACCTCACTTTAACTGTGACAAATAATGTAAATGGAAAGCTATGTGGCCTGGCTCGGTAGCCCAGCGTAGCTTTTCAGCCAACCCTGCCTAAACCAAGCCACGTAGTTTATGGACGCTCCCTAATACAAAATGTATGGCCACATTAAAAGTAGCTGTACGATACAAAGTGAAACGCTGTACTAGTATATCCAAGGTCAGACTCGAACCGGCGACCCAGCACAGTACGTAACCCGTGGACCAGGCAGGCTCGCTGTTGATGAGTTGTCTGGGCTTAGAGGCGCCGTTGTTTATTGCCTAACACGCTTTCTGAAGCTGTAAACAAGCGTAGGCGGCAGCGACATGTTTGCTGTGTGTCGAGCACTCACGGATTAATTACCGTTACTTACAGCTGGGTAATAGTCTTCGGGTTGATTACAACGGCGTAAGGCAAAGAAAATCGTTTAATACCGAGCGGATTTGATTTTTACCAAAGTGATAATTATGTGTCAGAGACCGAAGCACCATCTACCGGTTTCACCACTACGCAATGATTACGCCACGAAGGTGAAGATGTTATTCATATCTGTAATCAACAAAGTCGTAAGATGGTAATTTAAATCCTACATAATATTTTCTGAAATGGGTTTAGTATTTTAGTACGTGCTACCAGTACTAACCGAGTGTTTAATCCCGGAGAGATGTATGAAATTTATAATACACTTTCCTGGTGCTTCGCTTTGGGTACACTGGTGTTCGTAGTAATGCGTTTGTTGTCTTTGAGTAACAAAGCATAAACGTTTAAGCTGGATTTCACAATTTCATTGTTATTCTTTGATATATTCATTTCGTTAACATTTTCCATGTATTTCAAAAAACTGCAGACATAAATAAACAAAGATAGGTTTTCATATATATATATATATAATAATATATTAACAGAATACAAAGGATGCAGAATTTATATGTATTTTAGCGCGAGCTTTGATGGGTATCTCTTAATCGAATATTCATCTGAGATACAATGTGATCTGTGGTGCCTATCTGTTCTAGGTACAAATAAAGCATCATTTCTGGTTCCATTCTTTGGTCACATGAAGTTATATGACATTTTCGCAGAATTTAAGTTAGATGCTGCTCTAACGCATCTAAATTGCTGCGAAATGTTTTGTGTGATGCCATTTCAAACCCTCAGAAACACGCAACTCCCATACAGTATCGATAAATGCGTATGGCATAGTTGGCCGGGATATCCCTGCAGGATCCGGTCGCCAGCTGATAAAGTGTTTCTCGACATGTGACATCCATAAATAACTCTGAGAGAGAAATCAGACGGGTTTAAGGTGTTATAGTGTGTTCAGTTAACAGAGGCAGCCCAAGGCCACTCTGCTCTATCCCCTCTCCGATCCCCTTGTTCCTACATGTGAAGGGGGAAAAGTTACAACTGACAAATGTGTCGCTCACTTGAGGGGTAGGCAACGGGTGGGGGTGGTGAGGCGCGGAGCGGGTCAAGGGGAACGTGATTTTGAGCCGCCAGTTGCGAGTGAACAGAGTATAACTGATCCTCACTCACTCTAGCAGTAAGCATTCACTAGGTGATATGAAATGTGCAATTGTATTTGCCTAATAAACCGCTTGATCTGCACAAAGCATTAAATGTTAAAGCAAAAATAGCTGGTGTTATATTTATTTTCCAGTGAAACAGCACGTGCATATTACGTTGGCAGCTTTGTGTGGTGACTGGATTGTAAATTTCTCGAATATAAGAGTGTTTTACTTGTAAGATTATTAGACAATATTGTGTGACTTGCAAACATGAACTTCAGTCAGGTCATATTTAGAAAACTTCAGTCTAATTGTTCCTATTATTTAAAACTTGTGATTTTTTAAAATGTATTATTTTGTAACGGTTCTTTCGGGAAAGGCAACTGGAAACTCCACCTGTGTATCTCCCTGAGATATTACTCCCCATAGGAAACGCCTACAACCTAATACTGGATATAGCACACACTGCGACATTTTAAGGGTTCATCATTTACAGAACACGAGATTTCATTGTATGCGACATTTGAATTGCAATTTTGAATTAGCTTTACCCATTGTGGTATGACAGAGTCATCCACAATGAATATTAATAAATGATTATAATTCATTTTCAGATTTTGTTATATTTGCTTATTTAAATTGTAAAGCGTAGGGTTAATTTGGTACGTAAATAATTATGTATTATGCCGGCCAAATTTATTAGTATATAAGTTAATTCTGTGCTAAACTGATATTCAGAATGTATTAAATATGGGAAATGGTTGGAACTGCAGTTTTGGGCGTTAGAATAGCTGGACAATGCTGAATGCCGGCGACGTTCCGGCGCCCTCGCTCACAATGGAGCAGCGTAGGGCGGGCAGAAAACAATTACGCGGCGCGGCCGTTGTCCCCGACTTCCCTTTGAGGTGGGCCAAGGTCAGGTAAAATGTGCGCGAAAACCAGTGACGAATGCTAGCTATGGCGCGAAACACGTGATTGTGGGATACATCGATTCACCAATCGTGTAGGGCTACAGGGTTCACATTTGTTAATCCAAGGCTTTTGTTCCATGCTCGGAGAGAAGGAAACTGGCTTTTTTCCGTGGCGAGAGAAGACGATGCCATGAAGTGGACTTGCTGTTCGGACGAGCTGAAGTACAGCCATGTCGCCCGACACTCTCCTAGCTGTTGGTCGATGATTGCATCTGGACGCATTCTGGCTCAGATGTGGCCGGAAACTAAGCGTTTCACCTGCTAGTGGCAATCAGCAGATGTGCTAGCGTGGATGGGTCCGCAAACTGTCATTTCAACAGTGACACAGAGCGTGTCACACCCCGTCGAGCAGATGCGACAACGGTAAAGTACCAACGCAAAGATCCTAGATTCCATAGGGTTTTAACGAGGCTTGCTAATCCGTAAACGGCTTCTGAGATAAGACTCTGCTCTCATCACGATAATTATTGAGCTAACCAACATTTCCATGATCATTAACCTCAAATATTGAACATCTTGATCATTGTATTTAATTCAAATGTTATGTTTTTTTTTTCACTTTAAATGGCGCCCCTGGGATTGTTTTGTAAATGTTAATCTTAATTCGTTGGCCTGCGATGCCACATTAATGTATGTTGACTTTTGCAAAAAATTTTGAGATATTTAAATCACTTTATGTTTGTATGTATCCGGAAAATTGTAAAGGCCGGGTATTGCTTGCTCATTTTCTTTGAATATTGTGTTTAGCGTAACGTTAAATATGCCCGGCCTTGTATAAGCCAGAAGACCGAATAAATTAAATATAATTTTGTGTTACTTAAATTCTTGCAGCATTCAAGGTTCTAGTTCACCAATTTTAACATTGATATTAAAATTCTTAACAAAAGTATCGGACGTGAAGGTCTCCCTCCTCCCCCTCACTTCACCCCAAGTAATGGCCATTACACCATCTGCAAGTCCCATTTCGCGTTACTTTGTACTATTACGCCCAAATACTTCAAGGAATCAACCATTTCAATAACTGAACTGTTAACTTCGTACTCATGAACAAATGATTTCTTTTTGTGGGTTTTGCCCATTGCCTCGCACTTTTTGTAATTTAGTGTAAGCTGCCATTCATAGCACCTTTGCGAAATAACATCCAGATCGCGGTGAATTTCTAAGAAATCGTCAGATGACCTTAGGGACCATGCACAAACTACGTGACTCGGTCCAGGGGGTGGCTGAAAGCCTACGCTGGGCTACGTGGAGGGAGGGGGGGGGGGTGTTCCCAGCCAGGCCACGTAGCTTTCCTTTCATAATATTTTTCACAGTTAAAATGAGGAACAGAACACACAACAGCATGTGAATATTTATTTCCCTCAGTTAATTATCTTCGTATGTAATTTACAATCGTCTGACAAGAGAAAACAGTACAAAATGTCTTCTGGAATCAAAAGGGAAAAAAAGCTACGTGCCACGTGGAAGGGGGGGGGGGGGGTTAGAGGCAAAAGCCACGTAGGGCTACTTGGGAGGGAGGGGGGGTTCACAGTAGGCCAAAATGGAGCTACGTGGTTTATGCACGCTCTCTTACTGTGCTATAGATATATGCATCAACAGCCTCCGAGATCACTTATAAACATTAAGAAAACAAGTGGTCCTATTAAACTTCCTTGTCGAATTCCCAAAAGTAACATGTAGATGAGAAGAGACTTGCTTGCCCTTCAACAACGACAAAGTGCTGCTGACCAGTTAACGTGAAAGTGATTATTGTTAACTGTCGGATGGAGACATTTCTATATTATACTTTCATAACAGTATACCAGAGTTAATCAAGTATTGCGTGTGAATTTTCGATAACAGCAGAAGTCGTAAATATTTTTCTTGATCACAGTACGCATGATAACATTTATTTGCTTCTCACCTGAAGTAAAACTCATACTTGGATACCAACATAGACTATCCAGGACCACCTACTTATTGCATTTTGAAACACTCTAGAAATCATATGATGCTTATATTACCCAGCAATTACGCATCTACAGTCGCATATAAATAGTGTGTTGACATGGCATGTATTTCTGTCTCTTCTCACTTCTCTTGTTATCGGTTGTTTTGTTCAACCGGATGTAACTGTTCTCGATTCTAATAACCACCATTCGGATTCTTCGAGAATCTCTCTACTCACATTTACAGGACCTTCCAAAACAACCACAATAATGATTCAATGTTTTATCAAATGCCCTACCAAAATTTTTCTTCGAATTTCTGATAGTCTTCATAGTGTTGACTCTCTCACCAACTCTCGTTAGAACACTCATATTCATTACTCTATCAGTACAACTGATCTTTCTCCCTGCTCCAGCACAAACAGGTCTCAAAAGCCTCTAATCTCCTTTCCTCAGGGTCCAAGTCTCTGCACCATGTATCACCGCGATCCAAACGAAACATTTAACCAGATTTTCCTTAATACCTCAATCAGAGGGTCACATAATAGTCTTTGTTTTCTGTTGAGCGCTTCTTTAACCATTCTTCACTAGGCATCCAAGATTTTTGAGACATTCATCTTTTGTATTACTTTATTACGTATGCTGATATGAATTTTTTCACTTTCCGTGTTTGTTATCAGGCACTTCGTCTTCAGTATATTGGTTTTTCCTTCCTTAATCCTTCACAACAATATCAAACTTATTAACTAGTGTTGTGACGTTCTCCACGTAAATGAGGTTAGTTTATTGTGAGGAAGTGTTGGCGCTGCTTTCTTAACTGTCATGTCCGAATGGTTGGCGACGCTCTGAGAAGCGTCCATAAACTACGTGGCTCGTCTGGGTGGGGGGAGGGGTTGGATGGAAAGTTACGTCACCCCCCGGTGGAAGGGGAGTTCACGAGCCAAGCCACGTAGCTTTTCATTAATGTTATTTGTTACAATTAAAATAACTTACAGAACACACAATAGCAAGTGAATATTTATTTCCGTCATTTAATTATCTCCGTATGTAATTTACGATTGTCTGACAAGAGAAAGCAGTACAAAATCTCTTCTGGAATCAATAGGGGAAAAGCTACGTGTCACGCGGGAGTATGTGTGTGTGTGTGTGGGAGGGGAGGGGGGAGGGGGGAGGGGGGGATTGGTTACAGGAGACCAAAATGGAGCTACGTAGTTTTTGGACGCTCCACTGGCTGTCCATTCTCTTGGGAGTTAATGAAGGACTCCTTGTGTATGCTAATCCAGCCATTGATCTACTCGTTGACGGTATAGGTTGAACCAACCGAAAGCAATTTTGGTAGGGTAATCTCAGCCAAAGGAAATTGCACGAGTTAGAGGGCAATACAGAAGGTTTTCTTGCACGTTGGTGTGAAGGCTGTGTGAGGCTGAGACAGTACGGAGCATGTGCGTACACTTGTTACTGAGAGGCTCAGAAAGATGTTTTTTGATATTATGACGACTATTGTGTTTAGCACTCATTATAACGACTATTGTGTTTAGCACACATTGTTATTGCTATGTCGTCGTTGACAGATGAAATCCCATCTGTATCAACAATTAATGCTAAGCTGATCCTGCAGCCTCAATTAGGAAGCTGCAATGAATCACAGCTTATGCGTAAGCTGATGTCAAGACAATACGATTTGGCACAGCAGCAGATGAACAGGTATGGACGAACAGAGGACATAAGAGAGGTTTCCTTTACAATTCTGACGGTGCTTGTAGAAGATAAACATGCACGACCGTTAAATTACATTTATGTTACTTAGGATACTGACTAGAAAAAAGACAAACCCCTCAGGAAAAGACTCGGCAAGTGTTTTGTATGGAGTGTGGCTCTTTATAGGGCGGAGACGTGGACACAGACGAGAGGATGAAAAGCGGTTAGAAGCGTTTGAGATGTGGATGTGGAGGAGGATGGAGACGATAAGCCGAGTGGATAAAATAAGTAATGTTGAAGTGCTTGACATGGTTAGTGTAAGGAGAAAAATACTCCAAGTAAAAAATGAGAGAAAGAAGAACTGGATGGGACACTTGTTGAGAGGGAAGTGCCTGATAAAAGACGCATTGAATGGTCTAGTTTGTGGGAGGAGAATAAGAGGAAGAAGGAGGTACAAAATTATAGATAACATCAAAGAAGACGGCAACTACATGGACCACAAGAGAAAGGCAGAAGATAGAAGAGCATGGAGAGCAGCCAAGCGAAAACCTGCCCGAGGGCAGAAAATTGATAATGATGTTACTTTTTAACTAGATTTTTATTATTATTTTTATTTAGAAGAAAAAAACATATTGAACAATTGCACATTCCCTAAACATTACTTTGAGGATCACGTGCTGGATGTATTAATTACAAGGCGTCTGAGAGTCTGAACCTCAGTGGTAGGAACGTAAAGAGTGCTTTGTTTGTCAGCGATTCAAAGCCTTCGTTCAGGTCTCTCATTAACGCTTCACGCCTAAAAGGATTACGAATTCTGCAACGTCAACATATTCTTTACGGAGAAAAGCACACTGTAAATTCTAATGAGTAGAAGTCGAAGAAGCCACTTCAGAAGTTCTAAGTTGGAATAAATTTTGTTTTCGATGTCCATCCAGTGACGCAAAAAGCGTATGTTTGGCAGTACGTTCTTAGCACCGTCATACGAGCCGAGGTTCTAACTTCGAACTTGATGTACGGGCAGTCCTGATTACTGGTTTTAGGTGTTTTTTCGCAGTCTGCAAGGCTAGTAATAGAATGGTTCCCCGATTTCCGTTTCATAAATTACACATTTTCGCCGGAACTACCTGACACTTGACACACAGAACACTGTTTACACGGTTCGCGCACCGAGCGTGGCGGTGTAACGGTTAGCGTTCTCGCTTCGCATTCGGGAGGACGACGGTTCGAATCGCCGTCCGGGCATCCAGATTTGGGTTTTCCATGGTTTCCCAAATCACTCCAGGCAAATGCCGGGATGCTTCCTTCCAAAGGCCATGGCCGAATTCCTTCCCATTCCTTGCCCCCATCCTTTCCCGTCTCTAAAGATATAGTTGTTATAGGAGACGTAAAGCAGGTAAAAAAAAAAAAAAAAAAAAAAAAAAAAAAAAAAAAAAAAAAACGGTTCGCGTACAGATCGCGACAGTAAAGTTCATCATTAGAACAGTGATGAGGACGGGGGGAGAATGTGTTGTCACACAATCCCCTGTTTTCGGAGAACGGAGCTGTGGAATTCACAGGTTAAAAATGCCATAAGTAAGGTACCCTCAATTTTTAGGTACTTTTTAAGAATCTTGTTTGATTTACATCTGCTTTTGGTTTGTCTAACCCTTCCGTTTCTTCTTCGTTCTTATACTTTACCTTTCATTAATTGCAGTCTTTACTTTTGTCGTATTTCGGCTTTGGGAGCGTCACTCCATTGTGACCTCCCTTGACCCCCCTCCCTCCACGTATCCTGACGTGGCTTTTGCCGTAATTTGTGTATAACTTCGTTTTATTTTTATTTAACTACTCTGCAAATTATCATTGTACCAGAATACTCATATTACCAGTTCACTATGTCGCCCGACAAATAAGCTGGCACTATTCAGGGGCGTCAGATACTAATCATTTACTGTGGTATGTTATTCCAAACATTGCTGACTGCCATGCCATCTACACACAAGAAGTACTGCTGCCGATACGAAATCCAAATGTAAAATATTTCAAAGTGTAAAGGGTTGTAAAAGTTTTGAGTTTATAAACCCACATTGTTCTTCTAGGTTAATTTCCTTCGGGCTTTGTGCTTCGTCAATATCGAGGTCATTAGAGGCGCGATAATATTTGGGGCAAGAAACGGGAAGGAATTGAGCCATATCCATTTGAAGTAACCATCTCGGCATATGTTTGAAATGTTTTAGGGGAAACCATGGACGGCCGGTGATTGAATCCGCGTCTTCATGGATAGCACTTGGGCTGCAACTTATTAAAAAAAAAGTATGTTTCTCTATTGAAGAGAAAAGTAAAAAGTATCTGAAAGAAAAAACTATTTTTAAATTTAGGTATTTATTACCTTAAATATACATTTTTTTCTCGCTTACTGTACAAGCTATTAATTTTTGTTTTCATATTACAGTGTTACAGCTGGTACCACATTCTAAATCTAGAGTTATAAATAAATAACTCATTTTTTAATTAAATTTAAGGACGCTCTGTTTCTCCCTTCCTATCATTTTGTACTCATTTTGTTTATTCAATAGCACTAATATGTCGTTTGGAAATTAATATCGTTCCTTGAATTCTATAGTTTACCAGAAATAAAGTATTTCCGCATACTTTATGGTTAGGATAAAGTATACCGACCAAAAATAATGTGTAATACTTTGTATTAACGTATGGTTAGCAACCATACGCCTCTGGCCAGAGCAGTACAATTCCACATTAAATTACAATTCATTCAACAAAAGATCTTGCTCACAATATTCTGAATCAATATTAACTGACTTACCGTACCTGTCTACTCCCAGCTGAGGCAATCGTAATACTCACAGGGCATTCCTTCTCATCTAGTTACATGTCTTTATATTTCGTAATTGTTTGAGTTTCTTATATTCTGCTTTCTTTGGAGTTACTGGTGTGTCACTTATCACTATCGCAAACAGAAACTGAATTACTTGCTATTTTAAACGATGTAAAGTAAAAATAACGCAGTTGAAAACTCCCACCTCAAAAAGACGAGAAACAGTAGAAACTGTGAATTATCTGCTTGCCAATCATATGACTAACATCCACCGATTTGTTCAGAAATAACGGTGAGCAGACATGAGTCGACACTAATGCTAAAATCGTGAGGGTCCACTCTTGTTGCCTCAGCTCCGAAGTGGTTAAGCATAAAGGACGAGAGCGGACAAAAAATCCCTGGCCGTTGGGAATATTTTGTTGCATGAAGTCGTGGAACTAGCATAAGTACAGTAAGTTCCATGTATCGTATACATTACTCCAAATAAAGTATTTTAGAGTACTTTATTGGTAGGAAAAAGTATAAAGTATAACGACCAAAAATAAAGTGTGATACTTTATCGTAAGTATGGTTGGTAACCCTAAAAGCCACACGAGATCGTTACCGCTCACCCACTAGGTTCGTTGGTACAGTAATGTTCTCTTGTTCAGCACTAATATTTCTTAGAGATTCGATGACAGTTAATGTATTAACTTGATATAAAACTAAAATAATTTTGGCATTTACAAACATTTTACCGTAATGAGGGTCGCAGTAAGAAGTAATACCTGCTTACTGCGGCGGCATTGTGTAATGCAGCCAGACTGTTAATATGAAGGCTCCTCTTCACAATCGTCCTTGATGGGTGAGTAAAAAAAGTAGCCATCATCGTCGAGATCATGAGTCGACGTTCTGTGAATTTTCATGTACTGACTGTGTCTGTAGAAAATGGACGTCTAAGTGATAGCGGCTGCTGCTATCTATTTGCTAAGTGCATAAAATCATTATCGCAATGTGCATCAAAAACAAAAAAGTCATGAAAAATAGATGGAGGAAGAGAAGGTGGTGGATGTTGACTATTCACCGTAACAGAACAAGGTACAGAGCCTCCTATTATTGTGCTAGGTATTAGTTAGATTTTACCTGCGACTTCGTTTCACGTCTCTGTCCGTAAACACGTAATGATTTTTTAATTTTTTTATTTCAGACAAACCATGAATAAACAACTAGCCAATCCTCTGGCAGAACCATCATCAGAATTTGATAACTTTATTCAGTAAACAACTAGCCAAACTTCTGGCAGAACCATCATCAGAATTTGATAACTTTGTTCGCATGTCATGAAGCGGCTCTGAATATTTTGTGCAAAAAATATCTCCATTGTTTGCGAAAAAAGATACATTTTGGAGGGACTCAGTAGCACTTAAAATAAGACTTGCAGTTACATTGAGATTTTTAACCACTGGAAACAGTTATAGAAGTTTGCATTACTTATTCAAAATATCCGGTCAAATTATATCTAACATAATTCCTGAAGTCTGCTTAGCTCTCAATACAGTTCTGAAAAATTGTGTTAAGGTAAGTAAATAAAATAATTATTCTTTATTAGAAACTAAAATCTTTATTCAATGCTTGACAATAATTGACAAATTAACTTTGATACGAAATATTTTAATAATTGTTAAATCTAACAATCACTATCGTTTAAGTTCGCATTATAACAAGCCTTAAATAGAATATCATTAGGGCACTCAGACGTGACTCATGACGGTAGAGTCCTTGGGATTCATCTGGTATATGTTGTACAGGCAATTTAGGGCTTTATCGTAATTGGGTAATATTCTCAGATGAAGGTTAATTGGAAATAAAAACTTGGGGAGTGAAGAATCAATAGGAGATGGTTGATGACAAGTAAAAGCGTTATGTTAAGTAAGCGAAGGAGTGGAATAAGTGCTGGCGTGGAGGAGGTACTACGATGGATAGCTTTGTCTTCTACAGGGGAAGGTACTCCTACAGAGTAATTGGACAGAACGGATTAGGGACGGCTATCAACTAAACGCAGCGAATGGCCGGAATGAGTGCTGTGTGATGTCGATGGTCGATTATTACTAAGTAGTGTAAGCCCGTGACCTTGTTTTTGCGTATCGTCACGGGTCTAGAATAGTTTCAGTTTTTAAGATGAAAGCTTATTGGTTTTATTGAGACTGGGCAAACACTCATAATGTAATCATTGGTCCTAGTGTCAATAGCCAGAGAACTTAATACATATTCCATATTATTAAACAATTGAGCAACTCCGAAGAAATGAATTGCCAGAATAATTGATTCGGTAACATATTTGGTCTGATGCCCACTTAAAATAACCTAATAACTCACGTACAGTGAACTCGAACAAACCCCTTTAACAAAAGTGGTCAAAAGTAAATAAACTGTAATGCATAAACTTTGGTTAGGCAACAACATTAGTGAAAGTTTTAATTAATTTTAAATGACAGTTGGCATTCGTGGTGACAGCAGAGACCATGAGAAATTTAATTTTTTAAAGTTTTTTTAATTTGCTTTCAATTAGCAACATTTTACTGAAAAGCAGATCCACTTTTTTAGACGTAAATTTTATCGATATTTTTTTTTAAACTATGAAACGCTATGAAAAGCAAAATTAATGAATGTATTATGGCAATTAATTTGGTAACAGTTGCTTAGCTATTAAATTGTGGACATAATCACGAATTTCTTCTAATGGTATCTCTGGTCGCCGTTTTATGACACGTGACACCGTTCTCCAGCCAATAGCTATCGATATGAGTGAATGAGTGAGCATAGGAAATTATATAGTAGATTATAATTTGGGATGGTGATGAAAGTTAACTTTTTTGGTTTGATGATGAATCACTGTCAAGTGACCTACGTTTTTTTAATAATATGCCATCAATTTCGTACATCAGATCCTGTCTATCGAGCTCTGCAAACTGCCTTAATTTTCTGGCAAGAAGCCTACCGTAAAGGTCACAGTCGTCTTCACATTGATTTTTTTTACTCTCGCTTAAAACATTATTTAGCGTGGATAATGCATTTTTAACTTCTGTATTAATCTCCTGTAGTTCTAGAGGTTTATGACTCCGGCGTTTTTGAACGGGAATAGAAACTCGCGAAGTTGTCTGAGCAGAATTCTTCCTCTTTTCTTCAGCACTTAATTCGTCGCTGAATTGTGGGACATTAGGCGATGATTCAGAAAGAGGAGGCTCTTCTTCCACTAATGAATCTTCATCTCGAACCTGCAAAAAAATATTAGTATAAATGTACTTTTCTTTTCAGTTACCTAATACTGCGGACGAATGGCTTGTTAAGGCAGCAAAATTCCGCTTTAGGTGCTTTGGATGGAAAACACTTAAACATACTACCGCCACTTCACAGTGCACCAGACTATTATAACTACAAGTGGGGTTTCGGTATTGTTTTGCCAGCTTTCGTAGACAGCGATTACAATTTCATGTTTATTAAAGTGGGTGCAAAAGGACGGATTAGTATTTATTTATTTCTCGAGTCCAGGACATAACATTACAAGTTGAAAAAAACAAATAACATTAATTAATTAATATCAAACTATAGAACACAATTAAATGGAATGTGACCAGAATTCCGCAATCCTGATGGCCTTCTCGTTTACCATATAAAGGTCGTCGATAGTGCAGGTTTCAGGGAGATTCCTGCATATCAGAAGATGTGGGTTCTGAAGCTCACCACATTCACATAGATCGTTGTCAGTAGTGTAACACCATTTTTTAATATTATATCTACATCCGGAGACTTCAGTTCTTAAGGCCCGGTCAAACAGAACGCGGGCAGACCGCGCGGGCAGTCCGCGCGGACTCTGTGGTACATAGTATTGCATCAGCCTAGTCAAACAGAGCGCGGCCTACCGCGCGGCGGAAACCCAGTCCGCGGCGGGCGGCGGGCAGGTTGTGAATTCCACAGAGTCCGCGGCGGGCAATGGTGGACGAGTCAGAATGTCTCATTCAGTGCGTTCGAGAATGTTCATTTTTATAAGAATCTCGGCATTCCCGAGTACAAAAACAAACCAGGAAAACAAAAACGTGGAATGAAATATCTGAAAAGCTCAACCAGACAAGAAAGTATACATTTATTTTATACGGCATCTTTTATTTTCCATAACCCATAGATGCAATAATATATTAGTATAATTATGATAAAATTAAAATGAATTTTCGTTGTTGAAGTAATTTATAAAATGGTTCCATACTGCATAGGCAGCATCAGTTGATCTTTCTCTCAATTGACTTGCTGTTGAGAAAGCATTGGCATGTTGATTTGTTATTATTGTGTCACCTTGTAGTTCAATTTCAGTGAACTGTTTTGTGTAACTTCTTACGAAATTGTGAAGGTAACATGTAGCTTTGACAGCTTCGACTGCGCTATCTATATCCAACTCTCTAGGCCAAAAAAAAAAAAAAAACGCCACGTCTGAGCTAAACTTCCAAAGGTATTTTCTAGATGTTTAATATTTTCCCCCTTCATCATTTACAACTGTAGTTTTTGCAAAAGGGCGCATTAAATAAGTTTGTAGTTTGAATCTTCCATCGCCTAAAAATACGTGAGGAATGGCCGTGTCTGTATCAGGTAATGGTTTAGGTGGCAGGATACTTTCGTGAAGTATAAACTGACTTTATCGCCGTGAACTTTTTAAAGCGAGCAGAAGAAGCAATTCTTCTTCGTCGGATGAACTGCTGGACACGTCAATAAGGAGAGAGCAGACTCAAATAAAAAAAAAATGAACTACCCCTTCCTTCGTCCACGATTGCTTCAACACTGGTCCGCCTTTCAGCTGCCCGCGCTCTGTTCGTCCACTACAACTTCGGCGGACTGCCGTCAGACCGCCGCGTTCTGACCGCGCGGGCAGTCCGCGCTCTGTTTGACTGGGCCTTTAATCTGTTTAGAGCCTTCCATATAGCATATAACTGATTACACCCAGCAGCCGGTGCCTCTTTGATGTGCCTCCATTGTTCTTCAGGCAACGAATTTCGCTATAGTTCTAGACGTCGTGCTTCAGGGGAAGATGTTATGGCTGTAGTTGACTGTACGCAGCTCTTTCTTGACTTCAGCCTTGTGGGTTGAGGTTCGTGTCCAAGCAAAGGGTGTCTGGGGTCTGTTTCCTGTTTCCTCTTCTCCCTCTCTGCAGCTGTTTTCTTACGAATGCCAGGTGGTGTTATACCCATGGTTTGGTATATTTTACTAACAGGAGTTAGTTTCAGGCAATCTGTTACAATGCGACCAGTGTCATTCAATGCTATATCAACCTGTCTAGCATGTGAAGAGTTTTGCCAAATTGGTGCTGAGTATTCTGCTGCAGAGAAACTAAGTGCCAGGGCAAATATATGAAGCACATTTGGCTGTGCTCCCAGGAGTTTCCGGATGATGTTGTTCCGGGAGGATACTTTGAGTTTCAGATGCTCACAATGGGCTTTGAATGTAAGAGATCGACCAAGCTTTACTCCTAGATATTTTGGAGTACCGCAGTGTAGTAGTTGTTGTCCCCTCCAGTTGATGTTCAACTTCCTTCTGGCTTCTCTGTTTCTCAGATGGAAGGCACAGACCTACGTTTTTCCAGGGTTGGGCTTCAAGTGATTAGCATCATAATACTTGGCCATATCCTCAAGAGCTGTTGTCAGCTTCACCTCCACCGCCTCAAAGGTTGTGCCTTGAGCTACAACTGCTGTGTCATCAGCATAAATGAATGCTCTTGTTCCAGGAATAATTGGTTGATCATTTGTATGTATGTTGTACAAGAGCGGGGCCAGCTCACTACCCTGAGGGAGGCCATTCTTCTGAGTTCTCCATCGACTCTTCTTATTGTGGAGGGTGACGTAAAACCTGTTTTGTAGTAAACACTGAATGACTTATGTAAGATGGTGGTGTATTTAATAACAGTGTGTTACGAGAAAAAAATCAACAAATAGTATTAATTTACCACCACCTAGCCCACTTCCAGGCTTTAACATTGACATGCCACACGTATTTTTGGTTGATGGAGCGTTGACTCTAAGTACAAATATTATGAAACCTTTTCCTGAACATCATGCACTAGATTCTCCTCAAAGAATATTTAATCAGAAACTTTCTAAATCACGCGTAGTCTTCGAAAATACTTTTGGTATTATGTCCAGTAAGTTCAGAATTTTTAAACCTCCTATACCACTCAGTGACAATAAGGCTTCTATTATTACAATGACTTGTGTTATTGCATAATTTTTTGAGAAGAGGTAAAACTTCCAAGGAATTATATAGCCTACACCTCCAGGTACAATTGATACGTACGAAAATGTGTAGGTTCTTGTAGGACAAATAATGTTAATAATTTTACTTCCCTATAACAATTACACCACAGAGCTACGGATAAATGCTTTTCAAACAAGGAAAAACTTCATGACATTTTTGGTACCTAGTTCTATTAATTGTATATGACTTTTCATTTGTGTAACTACCTTTTATTTAAATAAATATTGAACTCGTGTAAAACTTGTTTTACTTACATGATCTTCTGAAGTATGTATGGACTTGCACTCATATACATTTGACATAAAAGCCGCCAAAGCATCATAATAGATCCATATTGGTTTGAAGATTTCATCTTCCCCAGCACCAGATTTACGAGATGCAATGACTTTCTTGTGGTTTAATCGGAAAGCCGACAAGAGAGTTTCCTTTTTCTTTTTTAGTTCTGCAATAGGTACTCCCATAGCATCGGCAATGCGGACCCACGCATCATTGACCTGTAATAAAAACGTACCTAATTTATGTACAGTATGACCTAATATTTAGATCAAATTAATAAGTTATATCAAATAGAAAATCTCTTTCTCTAATTTGAAGCGACCAGGAATCAAACCCGAGTCCTCAGTATGCAAGTCACAATTGAATTACGAATTACGGAATATAAAAAAAAAATTATAAGAAAACGTTATTGCTGGGGTCAGCAGTATTTATATGTATTACTATTTATTCTAACTAATATTCTATAAAGACGTCCTTCACCTAAAATGATGATGATGAAAGCAATATTCCAGAATAAACGTATTAAGGTGTAGTTAGGAATAACGATTTACTTACCTTGTTTCTATCCTTGTGATGTTTATCTTTTGGATTCCAAATGCAAGGCTCATTTTCATACAATTCAATAAATGTAAACGTTTCTGTGTTCGTCCATCCAGCCATTCTCGCGTAAACACAAATCCTCCACGCAGTACCTCTGCCGTGCGACTGAATGATGGGCGATTGTGTGGATACGTGCACGATCGTCGGCACGCATTCCTTTGATGTCGATTACTCACGATTATAGGCGATGATGGCCACTCACAGCCGATTATGCCCTCTACACAATCGTGCGTGTCCATAGTCGCCCATTATGGGCGATTGTGAAGAGGTGCTTTGAAATTCCTGTCGAAGTTTCAGTGTGTTTTTTTTCCAGCGAGAAGCGTAATAGCCAAAAAGTCCACTCGCTTACGAGCTGCACGACGCACGTGCCAGGTCGCCGAACGACTACGGGCTTTCCCCGGCCCCTGATTCTTGGTTCCCCGATCAGGTTTGTGAGATGCGAGAAAACACATCACTATTATTATTATTAATTACGCTGGAGCCAACACTCCGGTGGCAATTTCCCTAGTCATCTAATTACCCCTTTTATATATATAAATCTTCTTTTATAATTAGAATGATAAATTCCTTCCCCATATACTATCCTGATTTAGAAATTTTAATTTTAAATTCCTTAAGCGTTTTTGGAAAATTACTCATCATTCCAGTGGATAATTTGTTCCAACCCAGTCACCCTTACCAACAAAAGAAAATTTTCCCACTTCCTTATGCATGAAATTGAGCGCAAATTGTAATAGGTTAAACCAATACTTTCCTGTAGCTGAGACCCAGAAGTTACATCTAGTACTTAGGCATGTCAACTTTTTAGATTTCCACGACCGGACAAATGTCGAATTTTCAGATATCCACGACCGGACAACAGGACATTTGCCCCCGGGAGAGGGGGCTGGGAGTGTAAGTTACAAAAATTAAAATGTATAGGTCAATTCTTTCTTATTTTTACAAATAATTTTTATGACAATAACAAATACTCATGCAGAAGAAACCGTATTTCACTGCCTTTATGCGATCAAATTTGACAGTGAAAGTAATTTTACTGCAACGTTTTCGTTATGCACTCAAGTGTTAAACCCTTTATTTGACAACTACTCGTCCCTGGAGCGACAATAACGTTTCTGTATTTTCTTTGGCAAAACACTCATTATTTATTTGTAACGTACAAATTAATGATACTATTCATTCTTTGATTCTCCACAAGAAAACCAGTACGACGTTCTGTCTTTGACATAGTGTAGGTAATTGAAATAATAATCCAATGACTTCACGGTTATCGGAATTGCGACTAACTGTTACTTTCACTAGCGGCTTGTTATTGAAAATTACTCGTAGTTCCACGTTTTTTCAGCCGAAATGTTTTTCCACATTTTTTAAAGAATAAAATGCTACGAAAATCAATCTTTATGACTGTATTATGGTAATTAATTTCATAGCAGTTGCTATTGTATTAAACTGTGCACATTATAACTATTTTCTATTGTCGCTGTTAATTTACGGCAAGAATATCGTTCTTGAATTGCGATTAATAAATTGATCTTCACATCGCGTATACACAGTCGTATCCTTGGTGATCTAAATATACATAAAAAGTTAAACTTAAAGCTCATTTAATAGCTAACACGCGTATAAAAAACTACGGGTACCGTATTATCTATGATGGTAGTAGGAATTTATTCTGGAAAATCTTGTAAGGAAAAAAGAATAAGAATCATTTTTAATGATTTTTTCGTGATATGATTACCTTACTCAGGTTAGATTATCAAAGTATTTGGCTAGAATTTTTTTAAAATAAATTCATTTTACTTTAAATGACGGAGAGTATAATTTCGAAAACGGATAACTGTTATTTATTTGGCTGATACATTTGGAGATTACGTACGTTTCGTTAAACTTTCTCTGAGTTTTTAATAAACTACATTGTTTCTTATCTTCTGCCAAAAAAAATTCTTAGGTAATGCTTTAATCCAGTTACTCTAACTGATACAGATAATGTAGTGTAAATATCGAATACCCTTCTCTTTGCATGAATTTCTGCATCTAGTTGTAGTAAATAAACAAAACGCAACTTGTAAATTTAAACGAAGGTACGATTGTAACTTTATGGTGGCTGTTAATTTGCGAATGACAGCTGGCACGCGACTAGGGATTGCAAACTAGTAAAACGGGAACCTGCATCATTAGACAGTCAGGCGGATCCGCAATCCGCAAAATCCGGCGAAAACGTGTCAGTCTGCGTGACTCGCTGCCCCACTCGGTCTCTATCGGATGTATTGCACTATTTGTCTGTACCCTTGCAGTTGACATTTGACTCATGTGAACAAACGTTTGTTTTTGTCAACCTTCGTCATTCGTAAGTAAATAGATTCACTTTTACGTATGCAGGTCCTGGCAGTGTAGTGGCTAGCGCGCTGGCCTCGCATTGCAAGGGCCACCGGTTCGAGTTCGACCTCGGGAATGGGTGGTTTTAATTAAGTGTTGTGCTCGTCTTGTGTTGTCCTCACAGTAGTGTCCACAATATCATAGTGAATTTCTGATACAGCAGTTGCAACGTAAACAAATTGGAGCTGGCTAAATGGTCCAAAAGACCGAAGGCCATATAAAATAAAAAAAAAACTTTTACGTATTCATTAAAACTTACGTTTGTTTTGAGCACACATTTCTATAATTTGAGTTACGTTGCACATTTACTACGATTAGTAATTTTTATGTGTAGCATACGCCATCTGTATTTGCAGATAAAGTACTTGTGACAACTTCCTGTATTTGCGGCTGAAAATTTTTTTATTCGTTGATACGAAACTAATGTTATTGTAATTTTAATGATTGCATACCTATTTATTTAGCAGGTATCGAAAGGCAATTGTATATTCTTTGACTTAGTGTTGTCTTCATCGCCGCCTCAATGCGTTTGATAATCATATTCTTTGACGAAAGCCTCCTGCTTACATGTGCCACTCTGGCTTTCGATTAATCCTTCTTTGGATGATATTGTAAATTGCCACAATACATTATTTTTGAGTGAATAACATGCGTCCTTTCAACTCCTTATTATTTCGACTAATGGCAACAAAAGTTATAATGAAATATTCACGGGTGTATCACCGAATTGTGTTATAAAAACATCATGCCTCCGCTGTCTTCCTAACGTGTGAAATTTCGTGTTTTGACGCGCAATCAGGAGGACTTCACTGCAATTATACGCCGAGAAAGTTTCCTTTCTTACATAAAAAATTAATTTCCACTCTAAAAAAGTCGTTACGCCACTTAAAATAAAACTGAAATACAAGACAGTTTATGTCTTGGTGAGTAGTTTCTTTTAATAACAATGAATCAACTACAAGATCAATCAAGAAAGCAGGAGACATAGTAATGAATCCCACAAAAACAATTCTTGTGTAGTGACAAAAAGTAATGAGATCTTGTTCTGAGCCAAGTCTACACTTAACAGAGTATATTCACTTCACTTTTTGAAATAGATTGCTTTCTCTCGGTGTTATAGATCGTTTGTTTAAAATAATAATAATAAGAAACTTCGGTGACTTTGCCACTATGCATAACATGTTTTCAAACTGATATTGCTTATTCGAAGGTACATAATATATATAAAACTGAATATTTTGAATTTTTGATTATTTATTTAAAAATTTGTTTGGATTTTTTAACAATGTAAATCTCTAAATATTATTAACACAGGCTAATTTTTTTTAATGTCATTTGGCAATTAAAATATTGTTAACTGTTTATTTTTATCATTTAAGATAAAAATTGATATATTAATTTAATTAACAGACGATTATTAATTAATTTGCTAATACTTTAAATAACTATGTTTTAAAAATATACGGGATCCCGCGGGATTGCCGCAAATCCCGCAAAAATCCTGCGGGATTGAAAACTAGAGCTGTAAAAGTAACGTTAAAATCTGTACCCGTATGTATTCGTTACTAAACCAATCAATACCCGTTACTTTCGGTACAATCGAACAATAGCATGAAGCATTGTATCGAGTCGCGCCGCGTACGGCATAACTTCGTTACTATCGTATCGTTTCGTTACTTGTTACTTTCGGAACAATCCAGCACTAGCATGAAGCATCGCAAGTAAAATAAACATCAACAGTTATTTCTAGACGGAATTTTGAATTATAATCAAGTAAAATAGGTTTAGGTAAGTTGTTTGTTTGGATAAAACTAATGGCGGTTATTTTTTAAACTAGCCTACACAAAAGCCTGCATACAAGCCTGAAATGATAATATTGTAACAAATATTATAATCTCATCAAAGTATTTCGTTTTTAAGTAGGAGGTTTTCCACTGTCTTCCTTTACTTTTTTCATTTATTTTTGTAAATTCTATATCCGTTTGTGATAGATTTATTAAATAAATGTTAACATACCATCAAATCGGGCCGCAGGTAGAGTGCTACTGACTACCGCTTTGTTTCATATTAAAAATATCAATATTCAAAACTTTTAAATCAATAACAAAGCTAGATGACAAACATGTGATTACATTCGTAATTGTTGTTGCGTCGCGGTTACAACAAACATTCAACATCAAAGCCAGAACCGCATTGACGATTGATCACATGGATCCTGCGGTAATAATACAATAACTAACTACAGGCAAAAGGAATAAAGTTATTGTAACTTATTGTTTGTTTATGGAATTCTGGAACTGCAAAAAGGGCTGCTAGATTTTTTGGGAAATTATCGCAGAACGCAATCAGTAACAGATATGATAAAAGAGCTGGAATGGGATTCATTGCAAGACAGGATGAGGCTGAATAGGGTCATGAGAGTGTTCAAGGCGTATATTGATGATGAGGTATAGAAAGATATTGGTGTAAGAATTAAAAGTAATGCTTTGAAGGGAAAAGATGATCATGACCAAAAGCTGGCATCCGATTTCAGGCACAAAGGTGTAGCAAGATTCTCTTTTTTAGGTAAGGGTGTCAGGGATTGGAATAAGTTACCAAGAGAAATTATGAATAATCTACCAAAAACGTTGAAAGAATTTAAAGTTAAAATTTGTAAAGGGCAAATGTAGGTGGATGCAGGGAAAGGGGAAGATGAGTGTGTAGGGAAATTGCCACCAGAGCGCGCGCTCCATTGCAATTTAACTTGCTATTATTAGAACTTAACAAATGCAGAGATATCACAATCTATTAGAAAACTCTTTTATATTGTAAATTACACTATGATAAAATAGAAGCTATCAAATCAAAAAAAAAAACATTTCATAAATGTTTAAAATCAATAAATCTCACTAATGAACGATCAATGAAAAAACAGTAACCATATCAAATTATCCATACAAATTTTCTATATACAAATTATGCACTGTAAATTTTAATATTAAACAAAACAAAAACTACAAAATTAGTCTTTACGTTGTCAAAATTAGTTAGCTGCGAGAATTGTAATGTTTTCGTATCTATACGACAAATGAGAGTAACGAAACATGCGAGTAACGAAATGAATTTGTGAGTAACGATTCGGTACTTCGAGACAGGACGAACCCGTTACTCGGTAATGAATACATTGTTACTTTTAAAGCTCTATTGAAAATGCTGCGGGATTGCAATCCTTACACGCGACGTCACCGTTCTCTAACCAATAGCTATCGAGGTGCGTGCGCAGTCTCCAGACAACGCATTTTATTTAAGAGAATTAGATAAAATACTCGGCCGAACACCCAGCAACAATCAATCAATCAAATCAAATCAACACCCTTTGGCTACAGGCAACCCAAATGTACATAAATATGTAAACAGTCAACCAAACCCAACTGTAGTAATTAACTCATGTAAATAAAATCTAAACAGTAGAATAATTTCTTAAATATTAGTAAAAGCATTAAAAGATCCAAGTGAAATAATTTTTATATATATACATATATATATATGTATATACATGTATTAAAAAAATCATGTAAAATTAAATATGTTACATTAATTATAGGTAAATATAAGTTAGTAAATAAGCAAACAAAATGTAAAATACAAAATGAGTCAAATGTATTAAAATGGCAAGTAAAAATGTAAAACCTATATGGCTGAAAAGGGCTAACGCTCTCCAGCAGCCCGCCCCAGGCCCTCAGCCAGGGTAATGAAAGATTAAAAAAAAATATCTCGGACGGTGTAAGGACACAAGCGAGTATCGGCAACCGAGCGTTGTGGGTGAATGGTTAACGTTCTGGCCTTGCATTCTGGAGGGCGTGAGTTCGAATCCCCGTACGGCCATCCAAATTTGGGTTTTCCATGGTTTCCAATGGCCTCAACGTCGACGAGGCGTAAAGCCATGCGCAAAAAAAAGAAAAAAAATCTTTCCTCCAGTAGATCACATTTCACCGGTCAAACAGGCCCGGTTAGAGGTCTGGCAGGAACACACTTCCTCCAAACCTCTCTGTTTACGCAGGTGGCCTTTGCCTACGTGGTCTTAGCTACCCGAATCAGTAGGAGCAAAAAATAAAAAATGATAAATCTGAACTTGTTCCAGCTGTAATCTTGAAGTTAAGTGCCTAATTACTTTCGTTATTTGATTCAATGCTATCGTTTTTCATCATAACTAAAAAAATATTTGCAAGAGTAGAGTTTCATGTCATCAGAAATCACGAAATGTGTTCAATTCAAACTCTTTTCTGGTAGAGAAAAAGATTTGTTTTACCAAAACAAGGGCAATCAAATCCATACTGATCAAATATATTCATTTGATTTAATATCAACCGTTACTATAATGTATAGATTATATATTCGTTGAGGCCATTTAGGGCCACGTTATACATTCTTGCAATCGACAGCGAATCTCGTCTTCTTTTGGGTCAAGAAGTGCTTAATTTGTTTTCAATAGGCCTGTTTGCGTTCTTCTTTCCAAGGGGTTCTTGTAGAGTGTTCGTCACGGTTTATCCCATTAGTTGTACATTATCGGTTTTTTTTTCTTTCCTTCTTCTTTTTAACGACGTTACAACTTCACTGTCTGAGATCAATACCAGATATGCTTTCGCCACTTCAGACTTTTAACTCTATAAGTTCATGATAAAATTTTCCCAAGTCACTTAAAAACATATTTGACATAGAGAATAACCTAAAATATGTCCATAATGAACAACTTCCACGTTAAACCTACATGGCGCGATTGTAACTCAGTAATGATTTATTTAGTCTATTGTTTCTTAGCGATCTGTTTAATGCTCGTGGGTTCGAATCACGGAGCGGCTCGGAATTTTACGGACCTTTTTTTTAAATGGCTTTCGGCATCTAAAGCGATACACCCAGCTTGATGACTTTTTCCACTTAATTAGAGACACCGGACGGACATTGACAGACAGAACACTAAACACCCATGCTCGCTGCCGGACTCGAACCGGCGACCTTCGGCACACGGAGCTAGAACTCTAGCCTCTACGCTACAGAGGCCGTCTTTTATGCACTTAACTTTGTTTATATGAGTGTAAGTGGTTAGGATTGCAAGTTAACATGCGAGGCAAAATGGAAACTTACCAGCTAGTAATACCAAACGAATTTATTTTTTCGTTACTTTCTAATCCACCTTATACGCTGATACGGTTTCAAAGTTTTTTCTGGTTCTTCAACGTCAAAGTCATTAGATTTGGGGTATGATGGGGACCACGAATGGGAAGGAGTTGGGCCATGGTCTTTTGAAGGAACCATCCTGGTAATTCCGTGAAACCATAGAAAACTGAAATCTGGATGGAATTTGAACTCACGTTGTCCAGAATGTACGAATAAAACTTATCACTTATTGGTTATTCAGTAATGTTTAGATTCTATCACGGTTACTTTCAATCTCGGTGACTATTCAGTCACATTTTTAGTATAACTGAGACAATACTTCTGGACTATCACATCTAACAGAAGGCTTCCTACAATCCCAGAAAGATGCCACCGACTAGTGCGAAACAGAGATCCACGTTTAACGTTTGATGAAAACATTATGGTTGACTTTAAATGACCTTAAACCTTAGATAGGGAAAGAGGAGGTGATAAGAAAAAGATTTCCTTGAAGTTATTTTCACATGACGTGAGGAGTGGAAACTTGTACTGCAAGGAAGTATGTTTGACGAAGAGGAAAATACGGACTGACAGTGAATGTCGTTTAAGCAGATTATTATTCGACCCAGTAAGTTCAGCTTGTTGCCTTGGCATAATAACAGAGGACAGGTTAGTAAGAACAAGACAACCGCCTCACATGCCTGACTGTACGACGCAGGCAAGATGCAGATCTCCGTAATGACTTCACTCGGAACATTTTCCTGCTCCATATTGCTGTTATCATAGAGTCACTGATGTTTTGGAGAGACTGAAATCAAAGGTTGTAGGTGGAATCACTTAGGAGAGCACAGATGATTTGGTAAAGCGAATGTGATGCTACAAATTGACAGTCTAAGTAGTTATCGCTAAGCAAATCCGATGTGTATTCTTCATTACAACTGTTATGAAATCCTGAACCCTCTAAGTCTCTAGTTTACTTCGAGAATAAGGAAAGGTTTGTCCCTTCTTCTAGGAATGTCAGGGATTAGAGCTGGCAGGGAGTATTTTTCGAGAAGTATGGTGAATTCCCACGGCCCGTGGTTTTGTAGGCAGCGCTATGTACGAATCAGCAGGCGAGGCTAGCTTTCGGCAGTTCCCCACCACGTTGCCTAGTGACGTTTCAGCTACCCGGGCGTTTGATGATTACCGACTGGCTCCCTTCCCGCTGCCCGCTGTTTATAGCTAGACTGGCACGGCCGGCAAATGGGCCGTGGGAAGCCATTTATGGAATAGTCTAACGGTTCAGTGGTTAAGCTGTCTGACTAGGGATTCAAAGATTTACGGTACGTGTACAGGTCTCAGCTAGGATTATCAAAGGTTCTTAGTCCGTTCTGAATCTCTGGCAACGCTTGCTTCGTGTATGATAAGTATGCCAGAACTTTACTCTGGTTAGGATTACCTATTAAACCGCCAAGGTAGAGACGGATTGAGTAATTGCTAAGAAACTGTCACAAGGTCTGTTATTTTTCTTGAAGGAGGCATCCAGGCTTTCACCAGAAGTTATTTCGAGAAACCACGGAAAACAGAATAATGGGAGGTTGGACGAGTATTCGAAAATGTGACCTCCAGAATGCCAGGTTCGAGTCTCTCACCCACCAAGCTCAACAACTTTTTTTCCTACTTTTTTTACTTATGGCTCTACGCCTCGTCGAAGTCGAGGTCATTATGGGAGCGATGCGACTGGGAGAAATGGACGGGAAGGAATTCGGCCATGGCCTTTTGAAGGAAAGATCCCGGTATTCGCCTTGAGTGATTTGGAGAAACCATGGAAAATCCAAATCTGGATGCCAGGACGGGATTCGAACCGGTGTCCTCCCGAATGCGAGACCAGAGCGTTAACCGTTCACCCACCACGCTCGGTCTGAATCACGATCACACGAAGTTATAATAATTAATTTGATGTTATTATTTTTCATGAAGCCGCTCTGGACCTAATCGGTATTTTAGGGTGTAGCCCAATGAGTTTTTTAGACTTAGGAACATAATGGAAACTAGAAATATGTTAGCTGCAACAGAGAACATTGGGAACTCTATTTGATAAAGGAAGTAATATGTTTCAATTCAAAAATTAAAAATATTTGTCCTTTCACTTAAAAATAATGCTTGGGTATATGTTTAGAGCAGCAATTTGGCTATCTAGAGGTACACAATGGTCCACCCTTGACCATGGTAGTTTTTTTTTTTTTTTTTTTTTTTTTTTTTTTTTTTTTTTTTTTTAATGGCTTTCGGCGACTAAGCCATTCAGCCAGCTCAGTGTGTTTACGATATCTCTTCATGTGAATTAGTTTCTCCAGTACGTTTTATCATTCCTATGTATAGACACCACAGGACGGACAGGACATTCACACAGACACACAACACTTAACATCCATGCCCGCGGCCGGATTCGAACCGGCGACCTTCGGCAAGCGGAGCTAGCACGCTAGCCCCTACGCTACCGAGGCCGGCAACCGTGGTAGTTAATAGGAAGCAGCGGTATCGCTCAACTCGAGGTTCGCTTGTTTGGACTCCAGAGATGGAAGAAGGGCAGGAAAACTGAAAATACATGATTCCCAGCCACCAGATTGTGTTTGAAAGGCGAGATTTATATCCCAAACTTCTCCACATTTCATATAGAGTGAAAGCGAACGACACTGTTGATAGTGATTCGTCCGTCAAATGGAGAATTGAATTTGGCGGATACCTTGATGCAGTGGCGTAGCTAGGTCAACAAGGGCCCTGGTGCAAAAAATTTATTTTGGGCCCTCAGGCCAGATAGGCGACCTTTTTTTTTTTTTTTGCTTTGTGTTGCTGGTAAAGGACCCCTGAGCTGAGGATCGGGCCCTTGAGTTGTGCTTAGGGGCCCCCTTAGACGACTGTAGAGCCAAAAAAAAAAAAAATGGTCGCCAGTTTGCCATGAAGGCTCGTGGGCCTCTGAACTGTGCTTGGGGGCCCCCAGAGGTGCGCTTTGGAGCCCTCAGAGGTATGCTTGGGGCCCCCCTGAGCGTAGGGGCCCCGGTGCACTGCACCGCCTAGCCCCATAGTAGCTACGCCCCTGCCTTGGTGTCTTTCGGAAGAGAAAGGCTGTGAGGTCGGCACTGGGTTTGACCTTCTCTCCTTCATCGATCATATACAATGCACTTGACATAGTAATATAAACATACAAAAAATTAAATATTATGTATGAATCAATGGAAACGTTGTCTTTTAAAACTTGGCCAAAAAATAATCATCCTGCTACGCCCTAGTTTAGAACAAGGGATTCGAGCTTCTTTGGTTACTGCCGCAGACGGTGAACGATATGACCAAGTGATATGACGAGATCATGTGGACTTCGACGTCATTAATCTGAGAAAAAAAGAGTCTCGAGAAAAGAGGCTAAGACAATAAAAGATTTTTAATATTTCCTTCCGAAACTCAACTTTTGATTCATTTCGTATGTACCTATGGAGTATTTAAGATGTGGAGATTACGATACACAAATTTGTAAGTTATGCTCTTGCCGAAAGCCAATTTGTAAGTTACAAAGATTCGCCCTTTCACCGTATAGCAATTTGTAACTTCGCAGATATATGACTTCTTTTATATCCACTCCACTTATTAACAATCATTATTACTGTTCTTACGATTCTTTGAAATGCAATCTTTGTACGCATAAATCAAAACACCGTTCTCGTCTTGTTATAAATTAACGCATTTCTTAGTTTGCATAATTCCTTGCAACCCAGTCATTTCCAGTTCGATTATTGTCACTCTTCTGCCGAATACACAAATATTGTGCCTCTGCACACAGAGGATCCTATAACTATTCTCTGCTCAAAGCAGAAATTCATTACAAAAATATTACAAACATTCAATCAAAAAGGAAAAATATATGAAAAATGTTACCTTACAAGTGATCAAGGAAAAATTAATCCCTATCGACGTATGAAATGGATTTGTCTACGCTCAGCTCAGCTCAGTTCAGCTGAGTTCAGTTCATGATTCAGGATTTCGCCAGTAACATTCATACTAGAAGTCAGGTCAGATCAGATCTAATCATAGACGATGCCATTTCATTTCAGTTGCTCATAACGAAAAATGCCGTTCTCTGCGCTAACATTAATTAAAACCGCACTGATTTTGGGTGGAGAGGCTAACGATACGTCAAGATCAAAAAGACTTCGGTTCTGGGTGCATAAAATGCTGGAAACTCGGCAAGAAGAAGGATAATTTAGCGCTTTGAACCGCCAGTTGGCTGAAGGTGATGGAAAGTTTTACGGATAGGCCCTATTTTCAAATGTGTGAAGACAAGTTTATAAATTTGCTGCCTTATCCTAGAAGTGATTTGACTAAAAAGGATACCAAGTTTCGAAAAGCCATAACACCATCTGAAAAATTAGCTGTTAAAAACAAAAACACAATTATATTTTAAATTTTTTTCGTCAATTAATATACTGTTAAAACATTTATTTTTTATTTATTAATATTTTTTATTGCTTACGAGCAAAAGTTTTTAAGAAATAAATAAAGAATTTACCTTTTATAAATTGTTTCATTGTTGTTTTAAACTTTCAAACTTTATAATTTGTTTTTGCCAATCTTGTACGAGCTCTTTTCCTGATCTCTATCTGTAGTGCGGTTTTGTGCGATGAATCACAATATTTTTTATCACTGAAGTTATATAGTTCACTATAGACATTAAACAAACTCTATCAAACATTCGTCGTCAATATTGATCTGATCTGACCTGACTGTTCCATGTTCACACTAGCGGTCAGCTCAGCTCAGTTCTTGACCGTTGTTGATCGGTGGAGGCGCGATCTTACGACTACTATTGGGTTACATGTACGGCAATTTTTGATCTGAGCTGAGCTGACCGCTAGTGTGAACAAGCTTTAAACCGTACGCACTTCAAAGTCACGTGTGTGGAATTATTGCAAGGTTAAACCGCATATGGAAGTAATTTCTGCGATGGGCGTTGGGTGACCTTCAGACAGTGGCTTGTCGTTTTGTGTTCCCAGAAGGTGCGAAGGTTGTTTCCGGGGCAAGTTGTCGGTCTGTTCAGCAGCTGGCGTATCGCCAGAGTCAAGGTCAGCACCAGACGCATCTCCGGATGCGCAGAAACTCGACCTCTGTGACCTTGGCCTTAGTTCATTCAGAGTGCTGCGCTACGCACATAAACCTCGAATTTGGTCACCAAAATAACTCTGGTTATCTCTTGTTTTCATTCTTAATTACTTGCTACTGAGATAATTGGAACAGAAAGTTGCGTTATTTTTTTTACTATCGGTGTTGTTGTCCTCTATAATTGGAATCCCACGTTACAAAAAATATTTGATAATAAAAATTGTTTACATAAGAAGTTACATTTGATTGAAAACTGTCACGTTCCAGTGGAAGGGTGTTAGATTTTGGATAAAAAGGTCTTGTTTCTAATCTACGTTTTTGGAGTGAATATTTAATGATGTCTACATTTCTGTATGAAAAAGTAAGCTTGAAGGTTTTAATTATTCGGATTCCACATAAAACTATGGGTCCCGTTTATCCCGAATGATTGATAGGTAAGGTGCCATCAAAAGAGTCTAATTTAGACTCAGACACTAAGAGGTCAAAACTAACAAATTATTATTACAACTATTATTTTTAATGCCTCCTTTCGCTAAATGCTGACTGACAAAAACCAGTTTCACATAGTACGACTTGTATTCGTGTTCAGTACATACCACGTTACGAACACAATGGACAATAATCATGAATTGTTGCAAAATAAAAAAGCACTGTTCACAAAGTAAGTTATATCACATGTGTAGTGTAGCCGATACGTAATTATCTTCTGTTAACTGCTGATTTTTTTTTTTTTTTTGCTGTCATCAGTCTCCATCCCTTCCTATCTTGTGCTAACCTCTTCATCTTTACATTTCCCTTACAACCCACGTCCTCAATAATCTGCTTCATATATTCTAATCTCTGTCTTCCTCTACGGTTCTAACCTTCGATTGTTCCCTCCACCAGCAAATTAACAACTGCTGATATGCAAAATGAAAATGTTACTGTCATTTTTCCATTCACAATAACAGGAAAGCAAAGCACTCGTATAAATTGCTGGATTTGGAGAAACTTGTTGTTTGTTCCTCCAAAAAACTGCATGTTACATTCATACCATTTTAATCATCATCGGTGCAACTGCATACAATGTATGGCACCTCTGTGATTCCAACTCAGAGACGTTTTCGCGACATGGATTGCACGTTGTAATTTTCGAAACTTGTAATAAACATTATTCACGTTTGGGACACACATTAAAACTAGGGCTGGAATTCGGGATGTATTTATATCCCCGAAAAAGAAAAAAGAAACCTGTAAAAGTAGTTAAGTTGCAATTGTAATTTGAAAGTCCTTGAACAGAGCCAATGTACGTACAATGATGTGAACCAGTTAGTATAGTCGGTAGTTTACTTGTCGAGTGCAGTCGGGCCCAGATCTATATAATGTGGACTGAAGATACGCTCACCGTTGACTGCGTATTAACTGTGTACACTTTCTGTGAATCCAAGATTCCGATGTTTTGGTTACTGGCGACCGGTCATGGAAATAGCGGTCCAGGGACACAGGCGAGTTGAGTCACCTCAGTCTACCGGGAATCTTCAGTCTTCTTGAGGTACAGACGAGGGGAAGATCAAACCTCTTGAGGACATAGTATCGCTCGACGTTTGCAACGAGGGTACCCCAAGTGCCTAAGATACTTCCCCATTGCCATTGTACCTGCTGTTGGCAACCCGAATGTTGACTCAACTGGAAAGTGCTGAACACCTGCAGTTAGCAGCATCCGGTACCTGCCATCCATGATGTGAATACCTGGAACACATAGGTCGTGCCGCTGCCACCGGAATGCACTCTGACCCGTGATTCCGACTCAATGGAGCGGATGGAGGCTCAAGGGCATTATGAAACCGAGCAGTACGCCGACATTCACTGGCATGGCTGTTATTGTAGGCACGAAGAGAAATTGCCTTGGTAGCTTATGTAAGTGAATTTCATATTTGACACAAACTTTCTTCTTCTTCTTCTTCACCACCACTTCCCAACATTAGGGGTCGGCTGCTTTCGATGAGCTTCCATGGTAAAATTTGGAGCCTGAGCTCTGATTTTGCAGCCGCATGCCCTTGGTGACGCCAAAAATTTTATACCTATAATAATATCTACTGCCAGGTAGTGAAGTGTTGCCATATGTCTGTGGTTTTTTTTATCTGCTTTACGTCTCTCAACAGCGAGGTCTTTAGAGCCGGGAAAGGATGGGGGCAAGGAATAGGAAGGAATTCGGCCATGGCCTTTTCAAGGAAGCATCCCGGCATTTGCCTGGGAAACCATGGAAAACCCAAATCTGGATGCCCGGACGGGGATTCGAACCGCCGTCCTCCCGAATGCGAGGCCAGAACGCATCTGTCTGTGAAACGTGTAACTATGTTCAGCGTGTGATATATGTATATCTTTGGCAAAGTGTAGATTGTTTAGTTTTGTAATAAAAGCTAACAAGCTTGTTGTATACGATTACGAATTTAGTTGTATCTCGCAACATTCGTCAATATTATGCAGTATTATAGATTTCTGATTTGGATCCTTCAAGAAAGAAATGTCGTTCCCTATTGCAGGCAATAATTGAGAGATGTGTGATCTCTGTATATCAGTGAGAAAGACCTGTACACAATGGACCAATACTTCGAGCACACACAAATTTCGTAAACTTATAAATAGAGTTACTTATAATAGAGTTGCTGGATTCATAAGCTAAACATAATACAATAGTGTCCAAAATATATAGATTTATCCAATAAAGTCCAGTTTAACATCTGTACTAATCTTCTGCAGACTTTATGTCAATTTTATTTTTAGTTAAGTGAGCTTTCTATAGTTAGTATCTTCGTGTTTACATCCAGAACGCCACATATTTCTATTTTTCCACTGATTTTATTCTCTTCTTAATATTTGAGTTGACTTGTTTTGTCCATTCTTATGTAGGTATTCCGACTTTCCATTGGTTACCATTCCCATCATTTTGTGAGCCGTCGTTTGTGTGACATACATGTGACTTGCTCATATAGGGTGGAGAGATTCTATCTCCTCAACTACTGTTCGATTAGTATTCGTTCGTCTTTTCCATCCCTCAATTTGCATGTGTACTAATGTGGATATCTGTTCACTTCTCGAAGGTAAATCCACTGCAACAGTATTAAAAATCTTTGCCGATCACCTTCACTCATTTCCCAAGTTTCAGATCTGTTTAACAGTATACTCTGAGAAGTCCTTTTTACAAGGAGAAAATCCGCAATACATCCTGGACCTATCTTATTGCCACAAACAACTTCTACAAATCAGATGCAATATGACATGTAGGGCCAGTTGTGATCTAATATTAAAAACGCACTTTTAAACAGGACGGGATTATAATGTGTGCAGGCCGCTAGTCTGTCAATACGTTGAGCCCTTCTAACTGTCAGAGAGTTTATTAACCTGCCCCGTTGGCTCAATCGGTAATGACATCGTGACGGTACCAGGCGTTTGATGTGGGGTTAACTGGTTCTAGTCCTGGTACTGCAACCGATTTTCAACATCAGGACTTCGCCGGCTGAGTAGGAAGGGTGGTGGTTCACAGTTTATAATCACCAGATGATTGTCACCAAACTCCTGGTTTAAATCTCAAAATTCTCGCAGTGTGTACGAAGTAAGAGCATATAACACTATTGATGGTGCTTCGTCCATGGGGTGGGGATGTTAAGCCTTGCGGCATTTTTGCATCCTTTGGGAGAGTAGCTTTCAATGCGCCAGAACTGAGTTTTGCCCTTGCCCCTCACCTTTCCTATTTATTAGCAACACAAATAACACACTACACTCAACACACCCACGGTACAGTCATCCACACAACACAATAAACACGTAAATATACTTCTAACAATGGGCCAAGCAAGGCGAAACCACTCCAGTATGTAACGTGAGACAAACAGTGTAAAACGAAAGCGATATGTTCATAATGTGCATTTATATCTTTCCGGTACGTCGTAGTAAGCAACTAATAAGTAATAAAATTACCCTTTTACCAAAACTGGTTGCCCTGTATGGCTGAGCACATGGTGCTGGATTTGCGGAGGTAGAGCTCAGCTTTCCCTTCCACAAACTCTGTATTTTTTTTTTTTTGGTTTAAATTTGTTTATTAGTCGTTCAGCAGTTTTAATTTAACCGGAAAATGATAACTATTTACGTATACCGTATATTGACATGGTTGACGTCAGCTCGCTAGGGCAGGGATATTTGCGATTAATAAGCCGTTTGTAATAATAGTATCAACAAATAAAAATACAATTATATTAGTTTAAATTAATTACAGTTGTGTCCACAGAATACATTTAGCTTCTGAGCACTGAGGAGAGTTATATTGTGTTAACAACTGAATCAAAGAAACAGGAGATGGGTGAACATATTATGTGATTTTTTTTTTGTGAGTCACTGTACATTTTACTTAATTTAATTATTCACTTATTTTTCAGAACCACTTTCTGAAAGAAAAATATCTTGAAGTTTCAACTTAGTTTGTCCCGTGTTTTTATTATTTCAAATAATTGTTCACTAGTTGCTTCATTAATCTGCTTGAAGAAGCGTTTGGCTTTTCATGTTATCAACTGACTGCCATAACCAATATTTATTTAACTGCGTAATTGACTTTGCGTCCAAACCACGACGCCTTCATTGAAAATATAGCACTTTGTTCTGTAATATGTGCACTCCATGTAATTTTCTATAGTCGTGTGGGTAGGGGTAGGATAGGTTGACTGTAAAGAATCTCAGAGACCCTACTCCAACCAGTTTCATGAGCTTCATCTGGTGGGAAAGAAATATGAAAATAAAATGTTGCAAATAGTACATTCCAGTAACGTGCATGCATATGTTCTTAAAGTTCGTAAGATCATTTTATAAATTAATAAGGAATACTCTGTTTTCAGTGGATAATTCTTATTGAATATCGGATATAATATATTAAGTTTGGTTTAATTTATTTTTGAAGTATATGTTCCACGTTAACCGCCTATGAAGATCGACTCCGAGATATTGTACTGAATGGTTATGTGGATTCCGTGGTATGTTGTTTCCCATGATGTCTATCTCCAGCGAGTTTAGTGGCCATCTTAGTGTAAAAAGTTTTGTCTAATATTTGCCTGGGTTTATTGATATGCGCTATTTCGCCATCTTCCTGGAGATGATTTCGTGCCATATGGATGTCATTGCATGAGATTTTTGTGACTGTATCGTCAGTGTGTATGGAGTTGAGTATGTCGAAGCATTGATATAGTGAATAGAATGGGCCCTAATACAGATCCCTGTGGAACTTCTGCTGTTATTGTTAGCTCAGCGGATATTCTATGCTAGTTCGAATGGTGGAATTTCATATGACAGATCAGTAATTTGTAATAATTAACGGTTCTTCCTCTTACTCATTGGATTGGAATTCGTTGAGCAATCATTCCGTTCTGTGGTTTATGTCTATATTCGTCGGCTTTCATAACCAACACTCATTAGATAGAAACGACACCTTGCGATTTCAGGATGAAACCTGTCGTTACACCTGCATCATAGATGTGCCTCGCATTTGTACAACGGAGTATTCAAGGTTCTGGAATAGTTCCAAGCGGCGTACTCTTTGGCTCCGATCTTGGAATGGTGCTCTTGAAATGACAACGCGGCATAGTGAAGATTCCTCGACACTCCGCAAATAGTCTGATAAAAGCGAACGCACCTGGTGTTTATTGTAAGAGATAACCTTGATCTCTTCTAACATCTGTAGCAAAGAGAATCTGAGGGATACGATTCATTCAAACATTGGGAAAATCAAGGTGCGACAAAGGTGGTATACAACTTCCTTCCATTAGTTTCCATTCTTGCAATTAACGAAGCAGAACAATTAATATTTTGTTTGAAATTTTCTTCTTCTTGTCATTGCGTTCTGCATCTGCTTATTAGAGCTTGAGTGTGTAAATAATGTAATTCTCTTCAATAATTTGTTTGTAACTTTATGCCCCGTCGATGGGAAGGATTTCGGCCATGGACTTTTGAGGGAACTATCGCAACATTCACATGAAGTGAAGTAGGGAAACTATGGAAAACCGAATTCTAAATGGCTGGACGGGGAACTGAATTTGAACGGGCGTTCTCAAGTATCCCAGGCCAGAACGTTGCGCTGTCTTACGGTATCTTGAAACTTCTGAGGAATGTTTATGTGTGAAACTTACAAATACAGGTAAAGTTATGAATTGGGAATTCAACCCTGCAGAGTTTTTCTTCTTCTTTCCCTTGGCGCTGCGCAGTGCCCACTTTTGCTATATGTATCCTACAACCAAACATACTAATCAGTAACTTTTCGCAGTCTGCTATGGGGAGCAGTACCGGATTAACCATGTAGCAGGAGGCAGCAAATGCTACGGGCCTCGCGTCTTCTACGGGGGTCTCGCGCCTCCTAGGGGACCCCCCACTGCTACGGGCCCCGCGCTGTCTTAATCCGGCCCTGATGGGAAGCACAAGTCACATCTGTCTGTGACGGTGTTACATATGTTCTGTACGGTTTTGTTTGTGAACTGTACTGTTTTTGAGGCGAAAGTTGGAAACTATCCCAGTATTTGCCTAGATGATTACGGGAAAGCGTCCGAAAACCGTATTCAGGACGGGTGTTGTGTCAAGGCCAAGGTTTGAACTAGTGTCCGTAGAACCCCATGGTGCAGAATGGCCTATATTAAGGGTTGCAGCACAGCCTAAAAGAGTTATTAAACTACAATGTCTAAAACAAAAGGAAACAAGTAAACAGCTTCAATTAGTATCTCACGCAGATTTAAAAGTGAAAATGTCTAAAGAGATTCTTAAGAAGAAATTTCGACTTAATCGCACCGTTACTGAATATATTAACGCGGTATTGAAACCATCAGTTGCTATTCCATTACGAGAATAGCCGCTTCGATTCCCGGGAAAGCTTTGGGTGATTTGTTTTGTTCGAATTTTTCGGTTGCACAAAGATTTTTGCCCAATGTAAATTAATACATAATCTTTTTACGAAGATAGTCCTTCCCATTTTTGAACTGGTGTGAATCTCTGTTGCCTTCCCCAAAGTGTGTAGTAGTGCTTTATTTTTTAAACTGCTTAACGTCTCTTAACGGTGAAAGGATGGGGGGGCAAGGAATGGGAAGGAATTCGGCCAAGGTCTTTTGAAGGAAGCACCCCGGCATTTGCCTAGAGTGATTTGGGAAACCATGGAAAACCCAAATAGGATGCCCGGGCAGGGATTCGAACCGCCGTCCTCTCGAATGCGAGGCCAGAACGCTAACTATTACACCACCACGGTCGGTGTGTAGTAGTGTTGTGGCTTGAATGTAGATGGCTCAAGATGAAGGGTGTTGTCTGTTCTGGGCAAGAAGATCAAAGAAAGGAGAGCATGAAATCTAGTATTGGATCTTCAAGTCTTCCCTTCCAAATGATATCAAGACAGACGATGAATGAATCCCCATCAATCATTTTCGTATGCTATAACTCCATACGCACTGCACATAAATTTTGGCATCAATTCAGGTCTTCATGAAAGCTTCACGATAAGATATTGTGCAACGTAACTTTTCGCAGTTCCCTGGGCAAATATTGGATACTGTATATTTCTGTACTTTCTTAGATACCGACCGGAAATACTCGAATCGAGCGCAAACACAGTTAATCAGCTTTAACAAATACAACCGCCACCCTTGTACAAATTTTGAAGCCTTCGGCCACGCTGAATGGAACAGTAACGAAATAAAACAATGCTGACTGGTATGACATTGGAGCGAGTCCTTGGCTGTAACCTGACACCAACTGCACGTGAACGACGAATGGTGACATCTGAATGGTCTATTTAAAATCAACAGAATAAATCTTTCCTTCAAGGAAAACATCTACAATACTATGCCATTTAGTTAGGATACGCTTCGAATAACTCTTCAGATATGTCAACCTTATTTCACGATAATAATAATTCCGTGTGGTGGTAAAACCTAGTGACAGGGTTTCTATTGGCTGCGCATTTCACCCCTGTCATAGCCGTCTTAAACTAACCCGGCAATCCTACCGGGTATAGGGGACCTACAGTTTAACGTGGAATCCGAACCACGGAAGTGTTCTGGCGTACTTCACACTACTCAGCAAGCTGTGAAAATCCCCGTCGAAACAGGGATTCGAACCGGGGACCTTCCCGTCTCCATTCAGACGCCTTAACCACTGAGACACTAGACCGCTCTATTTCACGTTGTCATCACTATTTGTCTGGACACATTGTTCTTTTTTATCAGTAGATATTTCTACTAAAAAACCGTTATAACCGTCATTCCATAAGATCTTGGCCTGATCAGGAAAAAAGGAAATTGTATTTTTTTCGTAATCTGTATATAATTTTGTAGTAGTTTTCAAATTATTGTTCAGGGGTCCTAGAACACAACTTCATTTTGTTGCATGAGATAGAATTGGATGAGATGTGCGTTTAATTTGAAATGGAGAAAATGAAATTCTTGCTGTGGTTAAAATATTTTGTAACAAAGGGATGTCATCAGAGGACATAAAAACGATTAAAACGTTAGGCACAGTTAAAAACTTGGTAGGCTATCTGAATTTAAACTTGGAGAAGCATCACTGTAGATAATCTCCATCCAGGAAGACAAGTGGAAACAATCAGTCCGGAAAACGTGGAAGGGGGGCATAAGTAGGTGATAACAGGCAGAATATTAATAGTTTTACACATTAAGGAGATATTAGGCATGCCAAGAACAACATTTTGAACGACCATAAGAATGAAATGAAGTCTTCGCGGGTTTACCGCCGGATAGTGTTTTGAAAATTCTATCCGGCGGTACACCCGCGAAGACTTCATTTCAAGCATACGCCGGGAAAGTCTCCGTTCATACATCATAAGAATGGTTTCTGCTCGTTGGGTAAAAAACTTTTGGCAGCAGATCATAAGGTACTGAGAAGACAGGTTATTGCGGAAAATCTTGCCCTGTTTGTGGTCGGTGCAACAAATTTTGTGTATCGATTTGTGACTTTGGATGATAACCGACATATCACTTCAGGTGAGAATCAAAGTAATAGTCAATGCAATCTCCCTCTGCAAAGAAGACCGAGGTTGTTCCATCATCTATTTGGGGGGGGGGGGGGGAGGGATACTATATTGCCTAAAAAAGGGTGAAACCATCACGGGTCTTGTGAATAATTCAAGCGAAGAGAAGATTCAAGCTGTCAGAAGAGATACTATTTATCAAGACAATGATTCTATTGACAAGTCTCTCACTTCAATGTTTGTAATTCATGAGTTGGCGCACATTTCAGCAGTCTGATGCTTTAGGGCTCCACTTGTTTCCAAACCTTGAAATGTTTATACCTGGCACCAATTTCTGGTTAAATGATGTGATATATGCATGCGCACCATTTCTGAACACTCTGTAGATATACTTTTATCAAGATGTCATGAATGCATTGGAACGTCGTTAGAGGAAGTGTGTGGCATGCAGAAGAGACTATGCTGAAAGTTAGGCCATCAATTTTCTTTTAACTTGTATGTGTTAGCCTTAGGACGATCTTTATGTTAGCAGTTTGTGTTATTTGAAGTCCTATTCGATCATTCCGAAAAATGAATAGTAGTCCATCACCTCAATCTTATGTTATTCTAAATGAAATCAATTTAGGTATGCATAAAGAGTTAGGTCCGCTAGTTCCTTTCCTACATATATCTTGGTGTTCTTGTGTGTGTGCGTTGATCACTGAGGTGGGTGTTGTGAATTCTAATACCGTTTAATGTTGTGTATGTGATGTTCTGGGTCATCTCGTCCAAAGGAAATCAATGTGACCGCCAAATTTTACATCCCTATTCGGCGGCGGTGTCGCATGCCTTCACTCAATACTTGCTACACTGTTGGTGAAGTGCGGAATAATTTAAATTTCTTCCACCATCGGGACTCGAATAGCTGTCCCCGCGTAGAACGCCAGAGTCTCAGGCAATGCAGGAACAGCGAGCGCATAGTGTCTTTCTCATCCGTGCCACGCAACAGGGGTGCTACATCATAGAAAACTGGTCAAGATTGCACGGCAGTAACATTCTTGAATCTGCAGTATAACAATGATTACTACCAACATTTTGTGTATGTTCTGTCAATTGAATCGTCATAGACATGAATTGCAACGTGTATGTGTTTGACAAATGTATGTAACTAAAGTATTACAGACTATGAGATCAGAACACATTGCAACGAGAATCACGACATAAATAAGTTATCTATAGTTACTACTATGCATAAAGCATACTCTGAATCCACATTTAGTGCATAGTTATTTATACGGAGGTTTCAAAAATATGTGATGTCTCGTAAGGATTTCTAGCTATTAATCCATAACATTGAACTTACTTTAATGACGTAGCTGGTATCACGCTAATAAGTGATTATTAATAACCAAAAGATTATTCATATGTTCAGGATGTTTTATGTTGGAACATGGCTACAGAAATGTTGAACTGTAGTGCAATCTGCCAATTTTTACTTTTTCACATAGAGTTGTGCCCGGTCTTTAAGTATGCGAATTTTCAAGGTAAACGTATATAATCTTATAAAATGATTCAACAGCACGTAGAAAATAATAAAAAGAACACATATACTCTCGATGCTTTAATTTTTCAATTACGTCGTTCTGCAGTATACCGATTTTAAGTCTGCAATGCAGCTCGTGGCTTTTCCGATTGTACCGGTCGAGCACCAGCGTCGCTTCGTCTCCACGCAACACGGGAATAACAGCCCGAGCCTACTGTCAGGCTCGAACTTACGTCCAGGCTAGGTCATCTACCCTGTATTTTCAGCATTTGGCCATCTGAGGTCGCGCTGGCAGCGACAAACCGACCGAGCCTAGACAGCTTTTTCATGACTTTAATTTCTACCACATGTATTAGAGAATAGAAGGGAATTACAATCCGTCACACGACATTGCCGTAACCTAATACGGAACTCTAAACCCGCCAATCTGTTTTCCTCAAAGATTGCTTCATAGCTCGTTGTTACTCGGCGGCGGCGTTTCCTCATCTCGTGTATCAGCCATAAAAGGGATCTAGCATCCAATCATAAATTTGCTATGGTACACAGCATGACTTCTTGGTATGGAACAGTGACAAATACTTACCTCCAACATTGGAAGATTGATTTATGTATTCAAACCTGTGTTGATTACATCCGTAACATGGGATGAGCATAAAACTAGTTGTTTTTAAGTTAACAAGATTTCTTAAATCACTAACTGGTGCCCACGACTTCGTTCGTGTTTGTAAAGAATTTGGATTGAAAGCTACCGACATTTAACCACCATAGTGCATGATGGGAGACTCGATGCTATTACCACACACAACGCCAGTCATCTGCGAAATACGAAAATATCCTTGATCGAACTATTTCAACCACCATTCTCATACTCCCACAGTTACCGAAATTCGTCCAACGTTGTGATCGATGGGTGACTCTGTGCTACTGCCAAAGACAAACACCAGTGATCTGCGCTAGATAGTTTTGGCTGAAAATTGACGCACCATGACACATACATCTTTGGTAGAAATATGAAAGAGCCGCAGGTCGACCAATTTCAACCACCATATCTCCCACATCCCCATAGCTATCAACATCTAATCACCATAGCGCACGACGGAAGACACGATACTACTACCACACACAAACATCAATGGTCTACGCTATGTAGTTGTGGCAGCAAAGTGAAATATACGGAGACACATGTCTTTGGTCGAAAAACGAAAATGTCCTTGATCGGCCACTTTCAACCACAATATCCCCCAGACTCCCACAGTCACCAAAATTCGGTCAACGTTGTGATCGACGGGGGACTCTGTGCTACTACCACACACAAACACCAGTGATCTGCGCTAGATAGTTTTGGCTGAAAAGTGATATACCATGATACACACGTCTTTGGTAGAAATATGAAAGTGGCGCAGGTCGACCACTTTCAACCACCATACCTCCCACATCTCCATAGCTACCGACATCTAACCACCATAGTACACTATAGGAGATACGATACCACTACCACACACAAACACCAATGGTCTATTCTATATAGTTGTGGCAGGAAAAAGAAGTATAAGGATACACAAGTCTTTGGTCGAAGTATGAAAATGCCCTGCATCGACCACTTTTAACCATCATATCCCACACATCCTCACAGCTATTGGCATTCGGCCTACCTTGTGCACGACAGGAAACTCCATGCCACTTCCTCACACAAACACCAGAGATCTGTGCTAAGTAGTGGTGGCTGAAAAGTGAAATATGGGGAAACACACGTCTATTTATATATATATATATAAAAGATTAGAATCGGGAGAGAAATGAGGACAAGGAACGGAAAGGATTTTGGTTCTGACCTTTTAAAGGAACCATTCCGGCATTCGCTTGGAGTGATTTCGATTAAATCTAAATTAGGGTGACCCAACCTGCGTCTAACCAAATGCCAGCCATGAACTTCAACCGGTCGCCCATCAGTCGGTATTAATTCTTTCTAAGAAAAACAACTGTACCGGTAGAAAAGAAATCAAAATTTTCTTCCGTTGGTTACCGCAGCGTTAAGAAAATACGCTTTTTATGAATAACAGTAATAGTCTCAGTTCTTGAAATGTAATGTAACATTTTCCTGCCAGTTCTCAATTAATTCGGTAACTGATCTACAGGCAATGGTTTGACAGACATGGGTCAGCAGGTCATTCAGTTTTAAAGTAATTGCAGCTCAAAAACAAGGTTTGATCACAAAAGCTGAGGGTGAAGCGAAGCCATCAGGAAATAAAACACCAGCTCAACAGGTGCCTGACCAGCCAGTATCTTCCAATCAGAGAAACTCCTCTGGAATTGAGGCATCGAGAGCCTATCAGTGTACTGTACATGGCGACATGGCTGCGTTAACCTTGTCAAGTTAGATTTCGAAATTTACGGCAGTCTGCGAGATGGCACTCGTAACTTACCCGTCTAATGTAAGACGGATCCATTGTCGCTATACCAACAAAGTTTCAGCAGATCGCGTTCGTCTTTGATTCTGGTTCTGCCAAGCGAGGAAGAAATACGAGTACACTTCTATGCGCATATGTGTCGAGAGAGTCATTTTCTGTAAAACAGTGAGTTTAAGCCGAAGACATTAAATAATTTCGAAAGAAGAGTTGCTGATTTTCCCATTGATTAGCGGGCAGTCCTTCAGATACAGAGAATCAAAAATGTAAAAGACCTTTCTTCAGCTTGCAGTTTGAGTGAGCGTGCAGATTTTAAAAAAATTTAAAAAAATTTTATTGACACTTGGCCTGTTAGCCATACAGTCAAGATACATTACACTTAGTTCTGTATCTTTATATACATGCGCCCACATTTACATACACCCATTACAAATAGATACAAGTCACTGTTCATATTATAGTCTCACATCATAGTTCACAGTAAATGGAGCTCTATTCATGCCTGATCATCGAGGTAACATCATTCCGCTATCTGTCATTGTGTATTGAGAAACTGAGCCTAATAAGTCGGATCCTTGTATCAGCTGTGTTCTCGTAGTTACTCTCTACTGTCCGAGTGATATCCACAGCCTACCTTCGCTATTGAGCCATCTACTTCGAACCGGGAACTCCATTCAACCCACCCGACTCCTGATCTTTCCCGGGTGGATTCGACGTATATAACAGAAATAGTTATTTACATACAGTGCTGCCAGTCTTGTGACTTTGAATATCCGTAGATGGCCGCTAAAATTTCCGTAGATTGGGTACAAAAATCCGGAGAATCTTTCGCTAACTGAAAGACTGAAACAATAATTATTGAATAAGGAATCAAAACTAAGAATACTTTATATTTCAAGGTCTTTAAAATTCGAAATACAAAATAATATTGTACATTGAAAGTAAGAAATATCTCTGAACATATTTTATACATCGTCACTTTTATCTCTGCTGCTGCTATGCCTAGTAGTTTTTTTTATTTTTCCCTAGTGACCATATATTTTCTTTGTTGACATTAAATGTAGCATATCTTCTGGAACAGGAAATGTTAAAAACTGAGACCCTTTTGATTCTCGGATATTGGTTAGGCCTTGTCGGAAGCCACGTCTTTGTAAGCCATGCCAACGACTGTGTCACAGTGCATAAAGTGTGCGCCGATAGTTTTGTGTTACGGTCTTTTAAGATCTATAAAATGTATATTCAATCAAAATATGAGCTTTATTTCAATTGTTGATTCACACTAGCGGTTTCAAGGAATAGATTCACAATAATTGACAATTGTGTTATGCATTAACACGTTACGCTCTAAGTTTAACAAAACACCAATATAAGGAAAAAAATCAACAAATAATAAAAACTATAAAAAATCCGTAGATATTGTAACAAAATCCGAAAATCCTAACTTTTTATAAAAATCCGCAGATCTACTGATAAATCCGTAGAATTGGCAGCACTGTTTACATAGCATTGAGAACATAAACATGAACATTAAGGACATAAAATTATAATAGGAGTTAAACGGCGCATTAATAGTTAAAACATTACAAAAGCATTAAATCACAGAATTAACAGTAATACTTTGATTATCCAATGGTTTTTATTCATGGAAAAGTTAAATGTGTTATGAAGCGTTTCCATTAAAACTTTTTAACAATATAACAGTAACCAAACTTAAGTTTTTGAAGTGGAAATGGGTTTAGGTTTTTTTTTCCAACAGTGTCTGTAATAATATATTTTCTCAGGTGAAGCTATGTCCGAACATATATCACTATTATCTGCTAGTGCATATAGCTACTACCACGGTACAGTAACACATTGTATCTAATTTTAAACGGTTTGAATTAATACGAAACTCTCAAGAACCCAAATAAAGCCTTCAGCGGAGCGTTCCACAGGATTAAGAATCTGTCCCTCCCGCCCCCCCCCCCCCCCCGAAACAGTACTAAGCAAATTCGCCTATTATTACGAACTATAAGCTAAGCAAAATATTGCGCTCCAAAAGTAACATTAAGAATAAGAAATCCCTTAGGTGAGTGAGATTGTTTTTCATGTATATTTTGTATCTTTGTTGTTAAGTTGTGGTTATTTCAATCAGTCTGTTTGTCTTGATTGTTTATGAATTTAATAACATTTTTTTTTTACTTATGGCTTTACGCCTCGTCGACGTCGAGGACGTTAGAGGCGGGATGGGAGTGAGTACAAGGAACATAAAGGAATTCGGTCATGGCATTTTTGAATGAAGCAATCCAGCATTCGCCTGGAGTGATTTGGGGAAAGCATGTAAAACCCAAATCTGGATGCCCGGACAGGGATTCGATCCGGCGTCCTCCCGAATGCGGGGCCAGAACGTTAAACGCTCACCCACCACGCTCGGCGATTTAGTAATAAATGTACCTACCGTCTATCAGTCATGTGCTTTTATATAATAAATTGTCAGGCTATGACTTCTGTTTAGATTTATATGTGTTTTAAAATCGATTTTAAACAGTTGTTTCATCCATAAATAAGTCTAACAATCAATGAGATGCAAAGTTATAATAATAATAATCATCATCATCAATACTCTGCTCTCGGGCAGGTTTTTACTTGGCTGCTCTCCATGATCTTCTATCTTCTGCCTTTCTCTTAAGATCCATGTAATTGCCGTCTTCCTTGATGTTGTCTATAATTATGCACCTCCTTCTTCCTCTTATTCTTCTCCCAAAAACGATACCTTCTGAGGCGTCTTTTATCAGGCACTCCCCTCTAAACAAGTGTCACCTCCAGTTCTTCTTTCTCTCTTTTATTACTTGGAGAATTTTTCTGCTTTCACTGACCCTGTCCAGCACTTCAACATTACTTATTTTATCCACCCAGCTTATCCTCTCCATCCTCCTCCACATCCACATCTCAAACACTTCTAACGACTTTTCATACTCTCGTCTCAGTGTCCACGTCTCCGCCCCATAAAGAGCCATTCTCCATACAAAACACCTGCCGAGGATAAAATAATTAAAAATTATAACATTTTTCATCAGGGGAATCAAACACCGTTTCTACAGCATTTTTTCTGACTGTTAGAAACCATCTTCAAACAAAAATACGTTTAGATTCCAGTCATCTTTTCACGGAGTCCTTACGTAGCTAATAGGGCGCATATCCTGTTCCCTATTAAAATTGGTCACTCACTAATTGACATCAATTAAAGTCATTATGTATAAAGATCCACTGGGCGCCTTCCCGGCCGTCGCGTTGTCCTTGAACAACGAATAGCACGTTCTGTAGTATCGGCTTTTGTATATGCAACTTAATAGATCACAATAGAAAACGATGAATACGACTTTACGAATTTTCTTTTTATTACTAGCCTTTTCTGAAAGAGCTCATCAGCTTAGCAGACAGCGAGTTACGGTTTGTACTCGAATAACTCCATGAATATTAATAAACCAATATATTCTTGGGCTTAACTGGAGATTGATTGGTGCCCGGTTCGTGTCCCAGTCTCTTCAGGAGATTTACGTCCTTTCCCTCCGCTAAAGTTCACGTCAAGTACTATAGGATGCTCCGTAGCTCATATTCCACATAAAACAATTGGCCCCATTTACCAGGTAGGATGACGGGTTAGGTTAGAAAAGCCACGAGTGGGGTGGTATACGCGGCAAATTGAAACTCGATCACTAAGGATGCCGAACAGCGTTTTGGGGTCCCGCGGTCTTAATATTATACTCATTTATTTTTTTTTTACATGATCTAATATATGGATACATAGGTCATGTTAGATTTACTGACAATGAAATCCAAAAGATGAAAATTATACATCGCTAAAATCGACTTTGAATTTCACTTCGGACACCAAGAATTGTTTAATCAGTTTCGATTAAATAAAGACTGCAGTTTAATACCTTCACTAATCCAAGAATCTGATCAATTATTCTACGTTCGGTAGTTTGACATACGGCCGATAGCTATGGTATTTAATATTCATTTATGAATAAATCTTATATATATATAAAAATAGACGTGTTTTTTCCTATATTTCACTTTTCAGCCACCACCATCTAGCACAGATCACTGATGTTTGTGGGTGGAAGTAGCATGGAGTTTCCTGTCGTGCACAACGTTGGCCGAATGCCGATAGCTGTGGGTATGTGGGAGATATAATGATTAAAGTTGGTCAGTGCGGGGCGTTTTCATATTTCGACCAAAAATTCGTATCTCCGTATACTTCTCTTTCCTGCCACAACTACATAACATAGACCTTTGGTGTTTGTGTGTGGTAGTAGAATCGTCTTTCCTGTCGTGCACTATGGTTGTTAGATGTCGGTAGCTTTGGGGGTGTGGGAGAAATGGGGGTTGAAAGTGGTCGACCTGTGACAATTTCATACTTCTGCCAAAGACAAAAGTGTCATGGTGTATCACTTTTCAGCGAAAACTGTAGATCACAGATAACTGGCGTCTGTGTGTAGTAGTAGCACAGAGTCACCTTTCGATCACAACCGCGGCTGAATTTCAGAAACTGTGGTACTGTGGTAGATATGGTGGTTGTAAGTGGCCGACCAAGGATATTTTGGTATTTCGACTGTCTCCGAATATGTCACTTTTCTGCCACGACTACATAGCATAGAGCATTGGTGTTTGTGTTTGGTAGTAGAATCGTATCTCATGTAGTGCACTATGGTTGTTAGATGTCGGTATCTATGGGGGTGTGGGAGAAATGGGGGTTGAAAGTGGTCGACTTGTGGCAATTTCATACTTCTGCCAAAGACAAAAGTGTCATGGTGTATCACTTTCAGCGAAAACTGTAGATCACAGATAACTGGCGTTTGTGTGTAGTAGTAGCACAGAGTCACCTTTCGATCACAACAGCGGCTGAATTTCTGAAACTGTGGTACTGTGGTAGATATGGTGGTTGTAAGTGGCCGACCAAGGATATTTTCGTATTTCGACTGTCCTCCGCATATGTCACTTTTCTGCCACGACTACATAGCATAGAGCATTGGTGTTTGTGTTTGGTAGTAGAATCGTATCTCATGTAGTGCACTATGGTTGTTAGATGTCGGTAGCTATGGGGGTGTGGGAGAAATGGGGGTTGAAAGAGGTCGACGTGTGGCAATTTCATACTTCTGCCAAAGACAAAAGTGTCATGGTGTATCACTTTTCAGCGAAAACTGTAATTCACAGATAACTGGCATTTGTGTGTAGTAGTGGCACAGAGTCACCTTTCGATCACAACAGCGGCCGAATTTCAGAAACTGTGGTACTGTGGTAGATATGGTGGATGTAAGTGGCCGACCAAGGATATTTTCGTATTTCGACTGTTTACGCATATGTCACTTTTCTACCACAACTACATAGCATAGAGCTTTGGTGTTTGTGTGTGGTAGTAGAATCGTATCTCATGTAGTGCACTATGGTTGTTAGATGTCGGTAGCTATGGGGGGTGTGGGAGAAATGGGGGTTGAAAGTGGTCGACGTGTGGCAATTTCATACTTCTGCCAAAGACAAAAGTGTCATGGTGTATCACTTTTCAGCGAAAAACTGTAGATCACAGATAACTGGCGTTTGTGTGTAGTAGTAGCACAGAGTCACCTTTCGATCACAACAGCGGCTGAATTTCAGAAACTGTGGTTGTGTGGGAGATATGGTGGTTGTAAGTGGCCGACCAAGGATATTTTCGTATTCGACTGTCTCCGCATATGTCACTTTTCTGCCACAACTACATAGCATAGTAGATTGGTGTATGTGTTTGGTAGTAGAATCGTATCTCATGTAGTGCACTATGGTTGTTAGATGTCGGTAGCTATGGGGGCGTGGGAGAAATGGGGGTTGAAATTGGTCGACGTGTGGCAATTTCATACTTCTGCCAAAGACAAATGTGTCATGGTGTATCACTTTTCAGCGAAAACTGTAGATCACAGATAACTGGCGTTTGTGTGTAGTAGTGGCACAGAGTCACTTTTCGATCACAACAACGGCCGAATTTCAGAAACTGTGGTACTGTGGTAGATATGGTGATTGTAAGTGGCCGACCAAGGATATTTTCGTATTCGACTGTCTCCGCATATGTCACTTTTCTGCCACGACTACATAGCATAGAGCATTGGTGTTTGTATTTGGTAGTAGAGTCGTATCTCATGTAGTGCACTATGGTTGTTAGATGTCGGTAGCTATGGGGTGTGTGGGAGAAATGGGGGTTGAAAGTGGTCGACGTGTGGCAATTTCATACTTCTGCCAAAGACAAAAGTGTCATGGTGTATCACTTTTCAGCGAAAACTGTAGATCACAGATAACTGGCGTTTATGTGTAGTAGAAGCACAGAGTCACCTTTCGATCACAACAGCGGCTGAATTTCAGAAACTGTGGTTGTGTGGGAGATATGGTGGTTGTAAGTGGCCGACCAAGGATATTTTCGTATTTCGACTGTCTCCGCATATGTCACTTTTCTGCCATGACTACATAGCACAGAGCATTGGTGTTTGTGTTTGGTAGTAGAATCGTATCTCATGTAGTGCACTATGGTTGTTAGATGTCGGTAGCTATGGGGGTGTGGGAGAAATGGGGGTTGAAAGTGGTCGACGTGTGGCAATTTCATACTTCTGCCAAAGACAAAAGTGTCATGGTGTATCACTTTTCAGCGAAAACTGTAGATCACAGATAACTGGCGTTTGTGTGTAGTAGTGGCACAGAGTCACTTTCGATCACAACAACGGCCGAATTTCAGAAACTGTGGTACTGTGGTAGATATGGTGATTGTAAGTGGCCGACCAAGGATATTTTCGTATTTCGACTGTCTCCGCATATGTCACTTTTCTGCCACGACTACATAGCATAGAGCATTGGTGTTTGTGTTTGGTAGTAGAGTCGTATCTCATGTAGTGCACTATGGTTTGTTAGATGTCGGTAGCTATGGGGGTGTGGGAGAAATGGGGGTTGAAAAGTGGTCGACGTGTGGCAATTTCATACTTCTGCCAAAGACAAAAGTGTCATGGTGTATCACTTTTCAGCGAAAACTGTAGATCACAGATAACTGGCGTTTATGTGTAGTAGAAGCACAGAGTCACCTTTCGATCACAACAGCGGCTGAATTTTCAGAAACTGTGGTTGTGTGGGAGATATGGTGGTTGTAAGTGGCCGACCAAGGATATTTTCGTATTTCGACTGTCTCCACATATGTCACTTTTCTGCCACGACTACATAGCATAGAGCATTGGTGTTTGTGTTTGGTAGTAGAATCATATCTCATGTAGTGCACTATGGTTGTTAGATGATGGTAGCTATGGGGGTGTGGGAGAAATGGGGGTTGAAAGTGGTCGACGTGTGGCAATTTCATACTTCTGCCAAAGACAAAAGTGTCATGGTGTATCACTTTTCAGCGAAAACTGTAGATCACAGATAACTGGCGTTTATGTGTAGTAGTAGCACAGAGTCACCTTTCGATCACAACAGCGGCTGAATTTCTGAAACTGTGGTTGTGTGGGAGATATGGTGGTTGTAAGTAACCGACCAAGGATATTTTCGTATTTCGACTGTCTCCGCATATGTCACTTTTTCTGCCACGACTACATAGCATAGAGCATTGGTGTTTGTGTTTGGTAGTAGAATCGTATCTCATGTAGTGCACTATGGTTGTTAGATGTCGGTAGCTATGGGGGTGTGGGAGAAATGGGGGTTGAAAGTGGTCGACGTGTGGCAATTTCATACTTCTGCCAAAGACAAAAGTGTCATGGTGTATCACTTTTCAGCGAAAACTGTAGATCACAGATAACTGGCGTTTGTGTGTAGTAGTGGCACAGAGTCACCTTTCGATCACAACAGCGGCCGAATTTCAGAAACTGTGGTACTGTGGTAGATATGGTGGTTGTAAGGGGCCGACCAAGGATATTTTCGTATTTCGACTGTCTCCGCATATGTCACTTTTCTGCCATGACTACATAGCATAGAGCATTGATGTTTGTGTTTGGTAGTAGAATCGTATCTCATGTAGTGCACTATGGTTGTTAGATGTCGGTAGCTATGGGGGTGTGGGAGAATGGGGGTTGAAAGTGGTCGACTTGTGGCAATTTCATACTTCTGCCAAAGACAAAAGTGTCATGGTGTATCACTTTTCAGCGAAAACTGTAGATCACAGATAACTGGCGTTTGTGTGTAGTAGTAGCACAGAGTCACCTTTCGATCACAACAGCGGCCGAATTTCAGAAACTGTGGTACTGTGGTAGATATGGTGGTTGTAAGTGGCCGACCAAGGATATTTTCGTATTTCGACTGTCTCCGCATATGTCACTTTTCTGCCACGACTGCATAGCATAGAGCATTGGTGTTTGTGTTTGGTAGTAGAATCGTATCTCATGTAGTGCACTATGGTTGTAAGATGTCTGTAGCTATGGGGGTGTGGAAGATATGGGGGATGAAAATGGTCGACCTGCGGCAATTTCATATTTCTGCCAAAGACGCATGTGTCACGGTGTATCACTTTTAAGTGAACACTATCAATCGCAGATCACTGGCGTTTGTGTGTGGTAGTAACACAGAGTCTCCTATTGATAACAACGTTGGCCGAAATTCGGTAACTGTGGGAGTGTGTGAGATATGGTGTTTGAAATTGGTCGATCATGAATATTTTCGTATTTCATCCAAAGACTTGTGTGTATCCGTAAATTTACTTTGCTGCCGGAACTATATAGCGCAGAAGACTGGTATTTGTGTGCGGTAATAGTATCGAGTCTCCCATCGTGCATTATGGTGGTTAGATGTCTATAGCTGTCAATATGAATTCTGTACAATCACGAACGAAGTCGTGGGTACCAGCTAGTATTTCTATAAAAAATAATACGTCAAGAGAGATAGTACTTATTATCATCTGGGTAGTGAATATAAAGTATAAGATAAAATTTCTGTGATAAGTTTGGATATATGATTTCGAAGTTTCCTAAATTTTTTCGTCTCAGACTGGTACGTTTTGGTTTAAGATCTTTGATCCCGGCACGAGAAGTAAATAAAAATTGCTACCGTGGCGTGCGCTGCATAGTTATTAATTAAATTTCTTTCCTGTCAGTTTGAGCTTTATGGTAATATCCTAATTTATTACTTTCAATTCTAATCGTCGTAATTAAATATTTGAATTAGATTTAATCTTATCTTATATATATATAAAAATAGACGTGTTTTTTCCTGTATTTCACTTTTCAGCCACCACTACGTAGCACAGATCACTGATGTTTGTGGGTGGAAGTAGCATGGAGTTTCCTGTCGTGCACCAACGTTGGCCGAATGCCGATAGCTGTAGGGATGTGGGAGATATAATGATTAAAGTTGGTCAGTGCAGGGCGTTTTCATATTTCGACCAAAAATTCGTATCTCCGTATACTTCTCTTTCCTGCCACAACTACATAACATAAAGCTTTGGTGTTTGTGTGTGGTAGTAGAAATCGTCTTTCCTGTCATGCACTATGGTTGTTAGATGTCGGTAGCTATGGGGGTGTGGGAGATATGGGGGTTGAAAGTGGTCGACCTGTGGCAATTTCATACTTCTACCAAAGACAAAAGTGTCATGGTGTATCACTTTTCAGCGAAAACTAAACATCACAGATAACTGGCGTTTGTGTGTAGTAGTAGCACAGAGTCACCTTTCGATCACAACAGCGGCCGAATTTCAGAAACTGTGCTACTGTGGTAGATATGGTGGTTGTAAGTGGCCGACCAAGGATATTTTCGTATTTCGACTGTCTCCGCATATGTCACTTTTCTGCCACAACTACATAGCATAGAGCATTGGTGTTTGTGTTTGGTAGTAGAATCGTATCTCATGTAGTGCACTATGGTTGTTAGATGTCGGTTAGCTATGGGGGTGTGGGAGATATGGGGGTTGAAAGTGGATCGACCTGTGGCAATTTCATAATTTCTGCCAAAGACAAAAGTGTCATGGTGTATCACTTTTCAGCGAAAACTATAGATCACAGATAACTGGCGTTTGTGTGTAGTAGTAGCACAGAGTCACCTTTCGATCACAACAGCGGCCGAATTTCAGAAACTGTGCTACTGTGGTAGATATGGTGGTTGTAAGTGGCCGACCAAGGATATTTTCGTATTTCGACTGTCTCCGCATATGTCACTCTTCTGCCACAACTACATAGCATAGAGCATTGGTGTTTGTGTTTGGTAGTAGAATCGTATCTCATGTAGTGCACTATGGTTGTTAGATGTCGGTAGCTATGGGGGTGTGGGAGAAATGGGGGTTGAAAGTGGTCGACCTGTGGCAATTTCATACTTCTGCCAAAGACAAAAGTGTCATGGTGTATCACTTTTCAGCGAAAACTATAGATCACAGATAACTGGCGTTTGTGTGTAGTAGTAGCACAGAGTCACCTTTCGATCACAACAGCGGCCGAATTTCAGAAACTGTGGCTACTGTGGTAGATATGGTGGTTGTAAGTGGCCGACCAAGGATATTTTCGTATTTCGACTGTCTCCGCATATGTCACTTTTCTGCCACAACTACATAGCATAGAGCATTGGTGTTTGTGTTTGGTAGTAGAATCGTATCTCATGTAGTGCACTATGGTTGTTAGATGTCGGTAGCTATGGGGGTGTGGGAGAAATGGGGGTTGAAAGTGGTCGACCTGTGGCAATTTCATACTTCTGCCAAAGACAAAAGTGTCATGGTGTATCACTTTTCAGCGAAAACTATAGATCACAGATAACTGGCGTTTGTGTGTAGTAGTAGCACAGAGTCACCTTTCGATCACAACAGCGGCCGAATTTCAGAAACTGTGGTACTGTGGTAGATATGGTGGTTGTAAGTGGCCGACCAAGGATATTTTCGTATTTCGACTGTCTCCGCATATGTCACTTTTCTGCCACAACTACATAGCATAGAGCATTGGTGTTTGTGTTTGGTAGTAGAATCGTATCTCATTGTAGTGCACTATGGTTGTTAGATGTCGGTAGCTATGGGGTGTGGGAGAAATGGGGGTTGAAAGTGGTCGACCTGTGGCAATTTCATACTTCTGCCAAAGACAAAAGTGTCATGGTGTATCACTTTTCAGCGAAAACTATAGATCACAGATAACTGAGCGTTTGTGTGTAGTAGTAGCACAGAGTCACCTTTCGATCACAACAGCGGCCGAATTTCAGAAACTGTGCTACTGTGGTAGATATGGTGGTTGTAAGTGGCCGACCAAGGATATTTTCGTATTTCGACTGTCTCCGCATATGTCACTTTTCTGCCACAACTACATAGCATAGAGCATTGGTGTTTGTGTTTGGTAGTAGAATCGTATCTCATGTAGTGCACTATGGTTGTTAGATGTCGGTAGCTATGGGGGTGTGGGAGAAATGGGGGTTGAAAGTGGTCGACCTGTGGCAATTTCATACTTCTGCCAAAGACAAAAGTGTCATGGTGTATCACTTTTCAGCGAAAACTATAGATCACAGATAACTGGCGTTTGTGTGTAGTAGTAGCACAGAGTCACCTTTCGATCACAACAGCGGCCGAATTTCAGAAACTGTGCTACTGTGGTAGATATGGTGGTTGTAAGTGGCCGACCAAGGATATTTTCGTATTTCGACTGTCTCCGCATATGTCACTTTCTGCCACAACTACATAGCATAGAGCATTGGTGTTTGTGTTTGGTAGTAGAATCGTATCTCATGTAGTGCACTATGGTTGTTAGATGTCGGTAGCTATGGGGTGTGGGAGAAATGGGGGTTGAAAGTGGTCGACCTGTGGCAATTTCATACTTCTGCCAAAGACAAAAGTGTCATGGTGTATCACTTTTCAGCGAAAACTATAGATCACAGATAACTGGCGTTTGTGTGTAGTAGTAGCACAGAGTCACCTTTCGATCACAACAGCGGCCGAATTTCAGAAACTGTGGTACTGTGGTAGATATGGTGGTTGTAAGTGGCCGACCAAGGATATTTTCGTATTTCGACTGTCTCCGCATATGTCACTTTTCTGCCACAACTACATAGCATAGAGCATTGGTGTTTGTGTTTGGTAGTAGAATCGTATCTCATGTAGTGCACTATGGTTGTTAGATGTCGGTAGCTATGGGGGTGTGGGAGAAATGGGGGTTGAAAGTGGTCGACCTGTGGCAATTTCATACTTCTGCCAAAGACAAAAGTGTCATGGTGTATCACTTTTCAGCGAAAACTATAGATCACAGATAACTGGCGTTTGTGTGTAGTAGTAGCACAGAGTCACCTTTCGATCACAACAGCGGCCGAATTTCAGAAACTGTGGTACTGTGGTAGATATGGTGGTTGTAAGTGGCCGACCAAGGATATTTTCGTATTTCGACTGTCTCCGCATATGTCACTTTTCTGCCACAACTACATAGCATAGAGCATTGGTGTTTGTGTTTGGTAGTAGAATCGTATCTCATGTAGTGCACTATGGTTGTTAGATGTCGGTAGCTATGGGGGTGTGGGAGAAATGGGGGTTGAAAGTGGTCGACCTGTGGCAATTTCATACTTCTGCCAAAGACAAAAGTGTCATAGGTGTATCACTTTTCAGCGAAAACTATAGATCACAGATAACTGGACGTTTGTGTGTAGTAGTAGCACAGAGTCACCTTTCGATCACAACAGCGGCCGAATTTCAGAAACTGTGGTACTGTGGTAGATATGGTGGTTGTAAGTGGCCGACCAAGGATATTTCGTATTTCGACTGTCTCCGCATATGTCACTTTTCTGCCACAACTACATAGCATAGAGCATTGGTGTTTTGTGTTTGGTAGTAGAATCGTATCTCATGTAGTGCACTATGGTTGTTAGATGTCGGTAGCTATGGGGGTGTGGGAGATATGGGGTTGAAAGTGATCGACCTGTGGCAATTTCATACTTCTGCCAAAGACAAAAGTGTCATGGTGTATCACTTTTCAGCGAAAACTATAGATCACAGATAACTGACGTTTGTGTGTAGTAGTAGCACAGAGTCACCTTTTCGATCACAACAGCGGCCCGAATTTCAGAAACTGTGCTACTGTGGTAGATATGGTGGTTGTAAGTGGCCGACCAAGGATATTTTCGTATTTCGACTGTCTCCGCATATGTCACTCTTTCTGCACAACTACATAGCATAGAGGCATTGGTGTTTGTGTTTGGTAGTAGAATCGTATCTCATGTAGTGCACTATGGTTGTTAGATGTCGGTTATCTATGGGGGTGTGGGAGATATGGGGGTTGAAAGTGATCGACCTGTGGCAATTTCATACTTCTGCCAAAGACAAAAGTGTCATGGTGTATCACTTTTCAGCGAAAACTATAGATCACAGATAACTGGCGTTTGTGTGTAGTAGTAGCAGAGAGTCACCTTTCGATCACAACAGCGGCCGAATTTCAGAAACTGTGCTACTGTGGTAGATATGGTGGTTGTAAGTGGCCGACCAAGGATATTTTCGTATTTCGACTGTCTCCGCATATGTCACTCTTCTGCCACAACTACATAGCATAGAGCATTGGTGTTTGTGTTGGTAGTAGAATCGTATCTCATGTAGTGCAAGATGGTTGTTAGATGTCGGTAGCTATGGGGGTGTGGGAGAAATGGGGGTTGAAAGTGGTCGACCTGTGGCAATTTCATACTTCTGCCAAAGACAAAAGTGTCATGGTGTATCACTTTTCAGCGAAAACTATAGATCACAGATAACTGGCGTTTGTGTGTAGTAGTAGCACAGAGTCACCTTTCGATCACAACAGCGGCCGAATTTCAGAAACTGTGGTACTGTGGTAGATATGGTGGTTGTAAGTGGCCGACCAAGGATATTTTCGTATTTCGACTGTCTCCGCATATGTCACTTTTCTGCCACAACTACATAGCATAGAGCATTGGTGTTTGTGTTTGGTAGTAGAATCGTATCTCATGTAGTGCACTATGGTTGTTAGATGTCGGTAGCTATGGGGGTGTGGGAGATATGGGGGTTGAAAGTGCGACCTGTGGCAATTTCATACTTCTGCCAAAGACAAAAGTGTCATGGTGTATCACTTTTCAGCGAAAACTATAGATCACAGATAACTGGCGTTTGTGTGTAGTAGTAGCACAGAGTCACCTTTCGATCACAACAGCGGCCGAATTTCAGAAACTGTGGTACTGTGGTAGATATGGTGGTTGTAAGTGGCCGACCAAGGATATTTTCGTATTTCGACTGTCTCCGCATATGTCACTTTTCTGCCACAACTACATAGCATAGAGCATTGCTGTTTGTTTTGTAGTAGAATCGTATCTCATGTCGTGCACTATGGTTGTTAGATGTCTGTAGCTATGGGGGTGTGGAAGATATGGGGGATGAAAATGGTCGACCTGCGGCAATTTCATATTTCTGCCAAAGACGCATGTGTCACGGTGTATCACTTTTAAGTGAAAACTATCAATCGCAGATCACTGGCGTTTTGTGTGGTAGTAACACAGAGTCTCCCATCGATCACAACGTTGGCCGAAATTCGGTAACTGTGGGAGTGTGTGAGATATGGTGTTTGAAATTGGTCGATCATGAATATTTTCGTATTTCATCCAAAGACTTGTGTGTATCCGTAAATTTTACTTTGCTGCCGGAACTACATAGCGCAGAAGACTGGTATTTGTGTGTGGTAATAGTATCGAGTCTCCCATCGTGCACTATGGTGGTTAGATGTCTATAGCTGTCAATATGAATTCTTTACAATCACGAACGAAGTCGTGGGTACCAGCTAGTGTTATATAAAACGTATAGCTATAGAATAGGTAGTGGCTTTAGTACTTCAGTTTTTAGATCGTCTTAACCCATTTCAGGACAATAAAAAATTGAAAATAGCTAAAGGAATAACATAATTACAAAAAATATGGATTGAAGAATTACATGTTCTTAATACGTGAAAATTATGTTTACCATATTTCCGTTTAACTATTGGAAATTACTGTAATTCACAGAAAACATCAAACTAAGTCAATGAAGTGAAGAGAATATGTTTTAAACATGAAAGTGTATTTTTAGGTATCGTTTACACATATAGATTTTCAGTGTCTGGATATAAGGTTCTTCGGTATCTATTAACCTATTAAGTTGTTGTCGATTTATAAAGAAGTAAGCTGAAAGTAACAGGTGAACTTAAATGGTAAACGAAACCGGACCATTCATGACAATTTTTAATTCAAAGCAGAGTAATAAGAATTTGCTTGAGTGGCAAAGATTTATTGGTGACAGGTTACAGGATCCATATATTTCTACAGACCATAAGAAATAAAAATAGACAAATGAAAATCTAGAACACTCTGGGCCGTTGGGATATGCAGTTGAAAAACTATTTAAAAAATACACTTAATTGAATAAGTTAACGACTGATAAGAATTACAAGACATTTCTAAACTTTATGTCTATTCTCCAAGTTGACAGCGAGATCGTTAGGTATAATTGTTGAATGAGACAGAAAATGAAATTGGCCATGGACTGCATCCGGGAAACATCTTGGCGTTAGTTCAGCGTGAAACCGGGGAAAACAGACAGCAAGATATTTCGATATCTTGGATTTCATGGTCTCAACTTTTTTGTTAAAATATTTCAGTGATACTTTTTTGAGGATTGATTTAAGAATTAGATAAAGATCACGAAAACAAAGAGTTATTCCCTTTGTAACGTGACGCGCTGTCGCCACGTTACAAGGTGCATTTTTTTTTATTATATATGTCATAATGTTAGAGTAATTTATATAAATCTTGGGCGACCACCTAAATAGATTTTTGTTGTAATTTTATAAAGTACGCAAGATTCCAAGTGAGGACTGTAATGAAATGGATGAACATACAGTGTATCTTGGTAAAGCGGTTATTAAAGAGTTATTGAGCTGTGTAGGCTTGAAGCTAATCGTGGTCTTCCCGAACCATGGCGACAGGAAGTCGCGGATCTGGGGTTTTGCCGGACCACACATTCTGCTCCCTGTGGATGGGTGGTCAACAGGGTCACTCACCTGGCGGGAAATGCCTGCCGCCCGACACCCGAATGTGCTCTCACCCCGGCGACCTTAGCCGAATATGTCCGACCTCTGTGATATGAGCGGGGCAAATCAGATATCGGGGATATCACGTGACATTAGGTGCCGACCTGAAGATCCAATCCAAATGAGCGTATAACTTAAAATACTGGGAATTTCTGTTACATGTGAGCTTCGAGACTACAAGGGGTGGAGCGAGAAGTTTTCCTCGTGGACCGAAGAGCGAGGAGCTGAACATTCTACATTCGATCTTCGAGTCCATGCTATGCGAGTCTAGTCTGTGGCGGACTACGAAAGTTGACTTCTCGCCAACTGCTGCTATATGACTTCTGGCTGCCGGCTTGCTGGAGCAAGCTTATCACGGTGACACAGCCGGTAAAGCCTGTAGCCGCCTATGTGAGATGGTCTCACATACCGTGGGTCCGCTCCAATCACCGCAGACATCAGACGCAGAACTACAATGGTAACTTATTACTACCAAGCCATCTGATCGTGCATTCCGTGAAACTGAATCCTTAAGCGACTATGAGAGGATAGATCCATGTTCTAACTTTGTAATTGAACCAAACCCCTGAGCTAGCGGCATAATTTGCCAGAACTAATTGTTTTCTAATGATATTGTTCATTCGTGGCGTCCATGATTTTCTTTTAACTGTAAAGTAGTATTTATGATACCTTTTTCTAAGATCGTAATAACTGTTAATTTTCATTGTTTCCAAATGTCATTACTTCTTGCATTTTAATTCTGAGATGGATTTAAAAATGAATATACAATTGTTTGCTTGCTCATGACGGCTAATTGTACCTCTGAGCGTTGCTTTTATTATTTTGCCAATCTGTTTTAATGTTAACGGTAAATTCGCTCAGACTTGTAATCGCCAATGATAAGAAAACAAATGTCATATTGGACAATTTTTCCTAAATTCCAACTAACGTCGAGATTCTTGCAAAATTAAGAAATTTTCACTCCTTCATAAAAATTAAGATTAAAAATCCCCCTTTTTTTAATCAAAAGGTATGAAAGATAATTGTAACATGGCTTTCCCACTAAGGCACTCACTACACCTTATATCTTTGTCTTCCGGCCGGTGACTGGAAGCTATTGAGGATGATGATGATACTAGAAGCTATCATTGGTATTATACCAATCGATATTGCAAACACTATATACTCAGTAGCATCAAGCTTCTATAGGATTCCACCACCACCAGTATATACCATTGAATGGTAAGTAAATGTATATGATATGAGTCTTTCCTTCTATCAACTCACAGTGATAACACTGAGCCCTGCGGGTGTGTGGAGGACATGAGTTCAAATCCAGATTTTGGTTTTCAGCCGTTTCCCAAAATCACACCAGGCGAACGCCAGGATGGTTCCTTCCAAATGCTCGGCAGAATTCCTTCCCATTCGTTGCAATCCCCTCCCGCCTCTAATGTTGCAAGTCGACGTGGTACTAAACGCAAAGTGGAAGACCACTATAATAATTTAAATTGATGCAACTTTGGGTCATTTCTTCCTCTTTTTGTAATCATTCAATCATTTATCATCAGATGCAGTTATTTGTCTTTTTTTTTTGCCAATTACTGACTTCCTTCACGCAGTATGTTACAGATAGACGTGCAGTGGCAATTGGCACGTTTACAATCAACTTCTACAGCTGAAACTAAAAGTTTGCTCTCCCGATGCATTCATTTTGTCACATTTCGAGCTGCTGATTACAATCAGTTTCTTAAATTAATAGTTTTGGTCGATTTCAAGAATAGCTTTTCCTAAGCTATTCTGTAACATTAAAATAGTTTTACCTTCACATGTTTTGGTAAAGTAATTGATTTATAGATTTTATTAGCATTTCATTAAACTGTTGTTAGCAAGAAGTGTTAGTAGTAAATCAAATATGTTAGAGTATTTAAAAATAAAATTAAAAAAAACTCAAAATCACCCGGCGTTCGCCTCCAGTGATTTCGAGAAACCATAGAAAGCCGAATTCTGGACGCTCAGTAGGGGATTCGAACCCACGTCCTCACGACTATGGGAATAGAGCGTTGCCACTTGCCCACTATGCTCAGTGCAGTTGACGAGTGAAAAAACGTAAATAAATAATAGTTAAATCAGTTACTTAACTACTTATAATATGGTTAGTTAGAATCTAATGTTTCCACCTATCGCCATGAGTGCACGTAGTAAAAATTTGATTATTATAAATATTAGTATACCGTATTTTTATGAATTACCGTTCGTTATAGACTCTACTGAACGAACATCTGAATGTACAGATAAAATTCCATGTGGTGTGACCAGTTGTCCGTCATCATTTCATCTGTACAATAATTTGGATTGTACTACTTTTGATAAAAATAGTTTTTCTTTAATTTAACAATGTTGTGCCAAACTCTAGAGTCAAAATTTTCACAGCATGTTACGTGATTTGGTTATTATTATTTTTCTTTTGCGATACATACAATGTACGTGGATGGAAAGTATTTGGCGGGCCATAAATTATAGAGCACGTGAAATAGTAATGTGAAAACCATTAAAACAATGAACTGCTAAGTATTAGAAATATCTTCTAACAAATATTAAATTTTGTATATACAGGGTGAGCGCAAAACAACTTAAAACTTTAAAAAATTAGTTATAACGGAACAGTACAACTTATTCACTTTAAATCTTTTCCTACCAAGACAATATCTGGTTAATGCTTTTCTTTTTTTTTTTTTTTTAAACGCATGGCACTTTTTAATTTGTTGTAGGCTGCCACTTCTAGAAATTTCTAGTGCTGAAAATGGCCACTACACCACAACAAAGGAGCTGACGTGTAAGTCAGCTAGCAAACACGGAGTCGGTAACTACTGTTCAACGAGCAGGAGCCACCGAGCAGAGTATCCATTCATGTCTCGTACAGAAACTTTGAATAGAAGCGCTGCTTTTGTAAAGGCAAAAGTCCTGGTCGCCCTCCTGTTTTTGAGCAAACTGTGGATTGCGTTCCACCAGCGTTCATGCGAAGCCCACAGAAATCAACACTTCGAGCAAGTCGTGAGCTTCACATGCCACAAACAATGGTCTTCAAAATCCAACTTATCGCTTGAACATGTAACAGTATAGATTGTCGTTAATCCAGACTCCCACTCCAGGTGATTATGCAGCACGACCCGAAATCAGTGCCGAGATGTTGGCAAGGATGGACATTGACAACATCCTGCGCAAGTTGTAACATAACAGTAGCATTCCGCCGACCCGCAAGTAGCGCCTAAATGAGCGCATGAGTACATTGTTTCAAGTCAGTCGTAGCCGAACTATGGTAGCGGACGGCTCGCGTCATGTACTGTGCTAGACGCTAATCGAACAGTGCGGTGTAGTAAGCATCCAGAAGAATACTGAATTTATTTAGCTAGTACAATGTGTGTTTTACAGAAAGATGAACAGTGTAAGAATAAAGCAGAACAGTGAAATGTGACGTCGGAAGTAGTTTGGTGTAAAACAGATTTTGATTATCAATTTCCTTTTGTCGAAAGAATATAGCAATCTACGGTTAACGAAGTCTCGATAGCTTTAACACCTAAATTTTGGTAGTGGCCAACCGGTTCGATGTAGTACGTTATTTCAATACATGTGTGGAGAACTTAACTTCATTATCTTATGTGTGCGTGGAGTCTTTCCCGGCGTAGTGAAGCAATGTAGTCTTCACGGGTGTGCAGCCGGATGCACACCCGTGAAGACTACATTGCTTCATTATCTTATACTTGAAGACTTTTCTTAGTTAATTATCCACCTCTTGTGTCGGACTGGTTGAGGACCCTGTCTGGTGACCTACGGTGACTACGAACGAATTAAAATTCAATTAACTGGCTTCTAGTGCTGTGTATTAATGATTTGAGAACTTTAGTAAGCACGAAGTTCGGTCTTACAGTAATCAGAACTATGTCTCACATCATCACATATATTATCACCATTAACCAAACAGTAGTCTTACAAAGTGGTTAATTTTTAGTGATGAAACAACGTTTGACACTAATAATAAGGTTAATCGGCAGAATGTGCGTGTTTGGAAAGCAGAAAACTTCCATTTCACCATGAAGAATGAAGGAGATTCGCCAAACGTAATGTGTTCAGCGCAACGTCGATGGAAAAGATTCACGTCCCGTTCTTATTCACGCAGAAGCCGCGACGATCATTTGCTCTCTTCACGTGCGTCCTTTGTGGTTTCTCTCCTTAATTTCAAGAAGGCTCCAACAACTTCATCTTGTAACAAGACGGTGCATATCCTCACTTCCACTAGACTGTACGGGAACACCTAACCACACATCTGCCTGGACCGTGACCCGGCCGTGCATGTGCTCACGTGTGGTGCAAAGAACTTAACCCCATGTGATTTTTTCTTATAGGGTTATCTGGAAGACAAAGTGTCCCTACAAAGATCCTTGTGTATCGCAGCCATTGGGTAAGGTTTGGGAATATGAATTTCATCTCGACTTGTCCTGTGACTCGAGGAACGCGTATCTACATCCTACTAACCTGTAAAATTATTTCCGGAGATGCTCTTTTAACAGGATGCAGTTCGAAGCACTGTACCGTTTCATTTTTATGAATTTTCGAAAGTGTGAATTTCTTTTTTGCTCGTCCTACACGTCACGTGAGGTGATGACACAATCAGATGTGAAATATCACAACCAAGTTTTCACATAGCATAGGTGTAAAGTGTAGTAAATATTTTAGGAAAATTCTTCGACGTTGTGAAAGAAGAGCCGCAGACAAGCCATCCACACTCTTCGGAACAATAGTGCGGCAATAAGCGATAAATCGTTCACCCGCTATCCGCATTAAATCGCTCTCACGTCGTTAATAATGAAGGCGCAGCGCGCACAATCTGCTCTGCTATCGTAAATTATTCCGCTCTCAGAGTCGCCATAAACTTCAACATTGCTCAAAGCTTTTTCCGGTATTCGCGCCCGCCTGGTAGCGGTTCGCCCATAAACCTACCTCGTTTGCATTTCACGGTACAGCCCGCCGCCTCGCGTGAATGTATCTCTATACTGTTTTCTTCGCTACATATAAACGACGGCCGCTCAGTCACTATTCATTACACGTGAACCAAGAAATTCACTCGTCCATTCCTGGAATAAAGTTGATCACTGTCATTTAAAAAAAAAAAAAAAAAAGTAGGGAATGTGAAATTATTTGCCTTTTTTTTTGCTTGTGGCTTTATGACTCATCAACGTCGACGTCATTAGAGGTGGAAAATGACTCTGGGCAAGGAACGGAAAGGAATTCTGCCATGGCCTTTTTGAAAGAAGTATCCCGGCATTCGCCTGGAGTGATTTGGGGAAACAATGGAAAACCCAAATCTGGATTCCCGGACGGGGATTCGAACCCGCTTCCCCCGAATACGAAACCAGAGCGTTACCGCTAATCCAGTACGCTCCGTATTATTTTCCTAACTTCTAAGTTCCGTACGAGCTTTTCTGCGTAACCATCTGCAGCAGCAATAACAATTTCAAGGGTTTTTAGAATATCTACATATATAAAAATCAATGCCACTTTTCGTTGTAATTTTATAACTCAAGAACGGGCTCACCTATCCAAACAAAATGTTTAGGCTTTGTTCGGACTATTTAGTAGATGGTTTATGTGAAGTTGGCACAAAATCGGTCCAGCGGTTCTTCATTATCACATTTTTTGTAACAAATGAATTCAATAAATGGCGGATTGTGCTGTCAATTTTTTCAGTGTTGACAGGCAAGCATATTGTTCTGTCATTCATGCGGTCATTTCATTTTGGACGTGCTTCGATTAAAGCAAATTGTCAGCGATATTGTTGAGTGCATTCATACAAACGGTGAGTCTTGAATTGTTCAAATGTACTATGTATATGTGTGCGTGTACTTTTCTCAGCTTTTTAGCGAGCCGTCGTTGTTTCATATCGTTTACAGGCTTTATTTGAATTAAATTGTCAAACGCATTTACACAAACGGTAAGTTTTGAACTGTTGAATTGAATTACATGTATGTAAACTATTGTGTGCATACGAGTGTTTTATTTTGTAACAGATGGAAGCACGTCGATTTAAAAATGAATTATTTAATGACATTTTTATATACATTGACGTATGCAGTCATATATATTTCCATACACACATATACGCACATGTATAAATACTGATACACCACTATTAATGTAGCAATTTGTTTTTAATTTGATTTATTCTTTTTTATATGAAGGAAAAATTCCACGAGCCAGGCGAGCAAATATAGGTCGGCGAACGCGTAATGCAAATGATGTGTCATTACTAAGACGATCACAGACTGCAGATGAACGCGCACAAGCTAATGCATCGCAGCGTGAACGTAATGCACGAAATAGATCTGTTGACCCTGTACCTGTACTGAATCTTGCACGGCGATCACGAATACGTCGTGCTGTTTTGGCTGAAATGATGCGTGCTGCTTTTAATTACAACAGTCAGATTGATTATAGTATGTACGGATACATTGGAATGATGGACGCAAAATGTCCACATTGTGATGCGTCTAACGTTCCAGGTGAAACGCCCAGCATGTGTTGTGCTAATGGCAAAGTGAGATTGCCAGCATTAGGAACTCCACCCGAACCATTGTATTCATTTATTTTTGGGACATCTCAAACGTCGAAGCACTTTTTGAGTCATATTCAACAATACAATTCGGCATTTCAAATGACTTCTTTTGGTGCTACTAAAATTATTAGAGATAA
>CM061919.1:79011654-79258729 GCA_031002005.1 Vandiemenella viatica
AAAGTCGCTGCCTGGAGACGCATCATAGAATCGTTATTGTTGCATTAATGCTATGTTAGAAAAACGGAATTCATTAGGAGAATTCCATCTACAAATCCTCGTCCGGCCATCTGGATCACTCCAGGTGAATGCCAAGATGGTTCCCTCAAAAGGCCATTGCTGGATTCCTTCCTGTTCATTACCCCAGTCCCTTCCCATTCATTACCTCGGTCCCTTCCCACCTCTAATGACCTCGACGAGGCGAAAAGCCAGAAACAAATAATAATAATAATTTCGTTTAGCGTGATCTTTATAGATCTGTGTACATAAAATAATAATAATAAGGGAGCGTGCACAAACTACGTGGCTCGGTCAAGGGGGGGGGGGGTTGGCTGGAAGGCTACGCTGGGCAACGAGGGGAGAGGGGGGGTCCCTAGCCAGACCATGTAGCTTTCCTTTCATAACATTTTTAACAGTTAAAATGAGGAACAGAACTCACAACAGCATGTGAATATTTGTTTCCCTCAGTTAATTATCTATGCATGTAAGTTACAATCGTCTGACAAGAGAAAACAGTACAAAATGTCTTCTGGAATCAAAAGGGGAAAAAGCTACGTGCTAAGTGGGGGGGGGGGGGGTTACAGACAAAAGCCACGTAGGACTACATGGGGGGGAGCGGGGGGGTTCACATTAGGCCAAAATCGAACTACGTGGTTTATGCACGCACCCTAATTTTATAAACTTTTCACCAACTAAACTAAAAATAAAAACAAAACTGTTTACATTCCTTACAAAATTCTCGAACAACACCGTGTATTTTCAAAGGTTTACAATTTTTTTATTTTTAATGGGGTTGAAGTGAGCACCGTCGTCGGGTGGTTCAAGGCGTCAGAGATGAGGAACGTTCTTCAGAACTGGGAGTAAACTGAAAAAAATGAATATTACTATCTCCCTAAGAGTCTAAGCGGCACTGCTAATAATTGTAATTTTGCTCAATCAATTTTAAGAAACTATTTGTCAGAAATGCTATGATCCATTTGTTTGCGCTTAGTCTGGGTAGATATGGTAGTGTGGAATCCAATTGTTGGTGGTTGAATGGATGGGTTGCGGATTTATTGCACTGGTGCTCAAAGTTTGGAAGAAGGTGAATTAACACCATGTCACAAATTACCTTCGGTATTTTGCCAGTTATCTTGTCCAGAAGTCCCTTTGGAGATTTAACGTTTCTTTTCCGTTCCCTCGGTTCAGTAGTATATATAATATTTGTATTTTAATTATTAATATATTGACTTGAATTAATGATTGATTGCTATGGAGCGTATGCTCCAGTACCGATTTCCTAGTTTTCTTAGCATTTTTAGCATTTTATATCTGATTGTTTAAATTTCTCCCCCATCTACTTTTGTGATATAGGAATTTTAATTTTCAAATTCATCAGCGTTTTTGATAAATTATTCGTCACTTGGTAACTTTTTCCAGCCCCTGAAGCTTGTATCAACAAAAGAAAATTTTCCTACTCTCTTATGCGTGCCAGTTTGTATTCATGATCATATTTTCCCTTCAATGCACTATTCCCAATTGTTCGACCAATATCCTTCCAAGCCCCATCACCTTGTACAATCTCGGCACTCTCTTCACCCTCCACTGTCTTCCAATTACTCCCAATCCAGCTTCTTTATCAAATCAATTACTGATCGGGTCTTGCGGTAATTTAGCTTACGCACACTCTCCAACTCCTGTATTTAATATCCAAATTTGGATCTCAAACTACACCACCATATTCGGGCAACGGTCTGCTAATATTTTGTAATCCAATTCCCTATCTTCTTTGGTACATTCATCACCCTCTTCAGTAAATGAAGGATTTTGTAATCGTTTCCCTGCCAAGTGTGTTCTGCCCAATTGAGTTTACTATCATACGTTATGCCAAGTTATTTACACTTCAAGCATTCAACAAACAATTTTGTCCCATCTTATAATCATAAAGAACCCTTAGATACTTATCTGTCTGCCTAATATGTTTGCAGTCTTCTACGCTAGAAAAGTCTAGAAAAGTTAGTTAAACCACAAATATGCGAGTACAGTTACATAATGACACAGCGTCAGGCAATATGCGACTGAATTTCTTAAAATAGTTTAATATTGCACTGCGATAGATGCGAAAGGAATGATTACATCAAGTGTGAACTCTGTAATGTTGTCGCAAACACTTTCTAAAATATTCAAATATTCTTTCAAGAAATATAAATTCTATAGATATTTTCTAGCAGGTGTATTTATGTAACTGTAGAATAATCGTAAATATTGCTATCCCAAAAAGTATTACTACAGTATAAGTATACAGGGTATAAATTTTAAAGTACCTATGATAGTATACTTGTCAAGATTACCTTCCATCTTTACTACCCATTTCTTCTGCAACTTTTCCCCCCATAGTATCCGCTGAATATCACGTGAGTAGTACCGCTTGTCTCTCATATATCACAACAGTATTTTCTCATTTACGGCACTAATTAATTTCTCACCACCCATATTGATGGGTAAAATTAACAAAAATGGTGGTATGCACGAAAAGGAACGTGGAGCTTAGAATACGTAACGGCTACTACAAGCGATTAATCCAACTCTGGTAGGATCAATCGCTCGTCGCCTGTTGTCGGCTACAATCGGTCTCTCAAGATCGCTTGTAGTGGACGCCGTTCAGTAACGTTCTGTGTGTTGGGATCAGTTGCGCGACTACACGAGACCTGTTAGTCGCTCAAATACGCTTGCAGTGGACGACCGGCCTTAGACAAAGATGTTATTATATGCATCTCAAAAATAGAACCTGGATTTGACAATTTATTAAAAAATTAACAGGCACAGCCTTCATCCTGAAAATTTTGTATTTTTATTATATTGTAAGACCTACAACCCTTGTTATTTACATTTATTGCAAATAAAATCAAAAACATGGTTTCGGAAGGATCAACAGCTTCTTGATGTGATGAACATTGCAGTTTATGAAGATTTGTTTGGCATTTGGGAAAAAATAAGAAGTTCTTAGGCAATAAATCAAGTGAATAGGGACAACGAGAAATTAATTCGATGCTTTTCTCCATTAAATAATCAACTGTTTGACAGCTGTCAGAACTGGAATTGTTATAATGACTAATGATGTGAAGTTTACAGCCTTTTTTTTTTTTTACTGTATTGATGTCTTCTAGCAAACAAATTGTTGTATACCATTCACCAGCATTAAATAGCTGTAAAATAGGGATTCCCAAGGTTTTTCTTACCAGGCCCCTCTTCTTTCAAAATAAATGATCCCACACATCCCTCCCCCTTCCAACAATTTTATTATTAAAAATGTAAATGCGTACGTCTCAATTCTCACAATGACATCTCAGACGAAACTCGCTATCTGTGGTGTTAGAATAAACGTTTTCAACTCTTAACAGGCAGTGAAGGAGATAACATTTTCAATGGTGTATTGTCCACACAGGTGATGTAGCACCTGGCACCCCCATATCCCCACTGAAATGTCTTTGCCCCTCCCCATCCCCTGGAGGTGTTCCCTAAGTTTGGAAACTAATACTCATAAGCATTGGTGATGACATGTCCAGTATAACCAAAGAAACAAGTGATAATTTTCTTTGAAGTACTTTAGTTGGATTCAGTTCATGTTAGAATGCCCAAGCAACTGATTGTTATCTAGTTTTAATCTCATATGAATATATCCAAGTTTTGTCTCCTGTTACAATGTTGTATACAAGGGTGGTCCAGAAGTACTCAACCTAGCAATGAAAAAACAAAAATTTTGGAAAAAAACTGTATTTATTTTTCAACGTAGTCTCCTTTTAGCTCTATACATTTATTCCAACGATTTTCAATAGCTTCGATACCACTTTTATAAAAAGAACTGTCTTGCTCCTCGAAATAGCCATTAACTGCTGACATCACTTCTTCATTGGTCGAAAATCTTTGACCACTGAGCCATTTTTTAAGTTCGGGAACAGGAAGTAATCCAAGGGAGCTAAATCTGGCCAATAGGGTGCATGTGGTAGCAATTCGAACTTTAATTCATTAATTTTGGCCATTGCAATAACGGATCTGTGAGCTGGAGCATTGTCGTGATCAAACAACACTTTCTTCTTAGCCAAATGTTTGTTTTATCTTGATTTCTTCACTCAAACATTGCAATAACTTCGCCGTTGATTGTTTTTCCTTTTTCAAGATAGTCAATGAAAATTATCCCATGCGCATCCCAAAAAACAGATGCCCTGACCTTGCCTGCAGATGGAACGCTCTTGGCCTTCTTTGGAGCAGGTTCTCACTTTTCAGTCCATTGTTTTGATTCTTCTTTTGTCTCTGGGGTGAAGTGATGGACCCATGTTTCATCCATGGTTATGAAATGGCGCAAAAATTCAGCTTTGTTGCGGTGAAACATCGCTAAACACTCAATTGAAACATCTTCACGACATTGTTTTTTGCCCAAGTGTGAGAAAACGTGGCACCAGTCTTGCACATAACTTTGTCAAGTCCAAATTTTCAGTTAATATGCGATGTACCGCACTTTCTGAAATGCCTACTATGTCTGCTAGCTCACGCACTTTCAGGCGACGATCATCCAGTACTGTTTTGTGGATTTTCTTCACCATTTCTGGAGTCGTCACCCTTTTGGTCGACCACTGCGATGTTCGTCTTGGCAGCTCGTACGGCCTCGTTTAAACTCTGCCACCCAATATTTTACTGTTGTAAACGAAGGAGAAGACTCACCCAGAGTAGAATCTAGCTCAGGTTTTATATCAGTTGGGCTGAGGCCTTTCAAATGAAAGTATTGTGTCACATAACGATGACCAATTTTCTCCATTTTCACAAATTTACTCACAACGTTCAAGATTAATTGTTGCCACACAAATACGAAACAACGTTGCATCTTCAAACTTGAAACATGTGCTTTATAGACTATGTGCTTTGAAATAAAGGGATATTTGTCAAGAAACTAGTACCATCTCTCGGTCAGGCCGGGTACTTCTGGGACCACCCTCGTACAAATCTTGCACTTGCTCAGTTGAATTTTTTGAGCATTTATTCACACTAATTGACTTGAGCTTGTTTCTGAACTGGAGTCAAATTATTAAGAGTCCATTGGAAACAGACGTTTTTCACATATTCATGCAAAATCAAATGTAGCACAGGTTTTGATATGCCTAAGGATGCTTCTCTCTCATGACAAGTCACATACCGATCCTCTTCATTATTTTAGTTAGATAGATAGATAGATAGATATGTTCACTTTGATCCCATGTGAGAATAATCTCGGGGATGTGGAACAGTACATACACTTATTAGTAATGTCAATATTACTATATAATTGATAATATCTTATATATATATAAAAAAGACGTGTTTTTTTCCTATATTTCACTTTTCAGCCACCACTACCTAGCACAGATCACTGATGTTTGTGGGTGGAAGTAGCATGGAGTTTCCTGTCGTGCACAACGTTGGCCGAATGCCGATAGCTGTAGGGATGTGGGAGATATAATGATTAAAGTTGGTCAGTGCAGGGCGCTTTCATATTTCGACCAAAAATTCGTATCTCCAAATACTCTTTCCTGCCACAACTACATAGCATAGAGCATTGGTGTTTGTGTTTGGTAGTAGAATCGTATCTCATGTAGTGCACTATGGTTGTTAGATGTCGGTAGCTATGGGGGTGTGGGAGAATATGGGGTTGAAAGTGGTCGACCTGTGGCAATTTCATACTTCTGCCAAAGACAAAAGTGTCATGGTGTATCACTTTTCAGCGAAAACTATAGATCACAGATAACTGGCGTTTGTGTGTAGTAGTAGCACAGAGTCACCTTTCGATCACAACAGCGGCCGAATTTCAGAAACTGTGGTACTGTGGTAGATATGGTGGTTGTAAGTGGCCGACCAAGGATATTTTCGTATTTCGACTGTCTCCGCATATGTCACTTTCTGCCACAACTACATAGCATAGAGCATTGGTGTTTGTGTTTGGTAGTAGAATCGTATCTCATGTAGTGCAACTATGGTTGTTAGATGTCGGTAGCTATGGGGGTGTGGGAGAAATGGGGGTTGAAAGTGGTCGACCTGTGGCAATTTCATACTTCTGCCAAAGACAAAAGTGTCATGGTGTATCACTTTTCAGCGAAAACTATAGATCACAGATAACTGGCGTTTGTGTGTAGTAGTAGCACAGAGTCACCTTTCGATCACAACAGCGGCCGAATTTCAGAAACTGTGGTACTGTGGTAGATATGGTGGTTGTAAGTGGCCGACCAAGGATATTTTCGTATTTCGACTGTCTCCGCATATGTCACTTTTCTGCCACAACTACATAGCATAGAGCATTGGTGTTTGTGTTTGGTAGTAGAATCGTATCTCATGTAGTGCACTATGGTTGTTAGATGTCGGTAGCTATGGGGGTGTGGGAGAAATGGGGGTTGAAAGTGGTCGACCTGTGGCAATTTCATACTTCTGCCAAAGACAAAAGTGTCATGGTGTATCACTTTTCAGCGAAAACTATAGATCACAGATAACTGGCGTTTGTGTGTAGTAGTAGCACAGAGTCACCTTTCGATCACAACAGCGGCCGAATTTCAGAAACTGTGGTACTGTGGTAGATATGGTGGTTGTAAGTGGCCGACCAAGGATATTTTCGTATTTCGACTGTCTCCGCATATGTCACTTTTCTGCCACAACTACATAGCATAGAGCATTGGTGTTTGTGTTTGGTAGTAGAATCGTATCTCATGTAGTGCACTATGGTTGTTAGATGTCGGTAGCTATGGGGGTGTGGGAGAAATGGGGGTTGAAAGTGGTCGACCTGTGGCAATTTCATACTTCTGCCAAAGACAAAAGTGTCATGGTGTATCACTTTTCAGCGAAAACTATAGATCACAGATAACTGGCGTTTGTGTGTAGTAGTAGCACAGTGTCACCTTTCGATCACAACAGCGGCCTGAATTTCAGAAACTGTGGTACTGTAGTAGATATGGTGGTTGTAAGTGGCCGACCAAGGATATTTTCGTATTTCGACTGTCTCCGCATATGTCACTTTTCTGCCACAACTACATAGCATAGAGCATTGGTGTTTGTGTTTGGTAGTAGAATCATATCTCATGTAGTGCACTATGGTTGTTAGATGTCCGTAGATATGGGGGTGTGGGAGAAACGGGGGTTGAAATTGGTCGACCGTGTGGCAATTTCATACTTCTGCCAAAGACAAAAGTGTCATGGTGTATCACTTTTCAGCGATAAAGTATAGATCACAGATAACTGGCGTTTGTGTGTAGTAGTAGCACAGAGTCACCTTTCGATCACAACAGCGGCCGAATTTCAGAAACTGTGGTACTGTGGTAGATATGGTGGTTGTAAGTGGCCGACCAAGGATATTTACGTATTTCGACTATCTCCGCATATGTCACTTTTCTGCCACAACTACATAGCATAGAGCATTGGTGTTTGTGTTTGGTAGTAGAATTGTATCTCATGTAGTGCACTATGGTTTTTAGATGTCGGTAGCTATGGGGGTGTGGGAGATATGGGGGTGGCAAGTGGTCGTCCTGTGGCAGTTTCATATTTCTGCCAAAGACAAAAGTGTCATGGTGTATCACTTTTTAGCAGAAAACAATCGATCACAGATCTGCTGGCGTTTGTGTGTGGTAGTAATACAGAGTCACCTTTCGATCACAACAGCGGCCGAATTTCCGAAACTGTGGTTGTGTGGGAGATATGGTGGTTGTAAGTGGCCGACCAAGGATATTTTCGTATTTCTACGAAAGGCATGTGTCTCCGCAGATTTCACTTTTCTGCCACGACTACATAGCATAGAGCATTGGTGTTTATGTGTGGTAGTAGAATCGTGTCTGTTGTCGTGCACTTTGGTTGTTATATGTCTGTAGCTATGGGGGTGTTAAAGATATGGGGGATGAAAATGGTCGACCTGCGGCAATTTCATATTTCTGCCAAAGACGCATGTGTCACGGTGTATCACTTTTAAGTGAAAACTATCAATCTCAGATCACTGGCGTTTGTGTGTGGTAGTAACACAGAGTCCCCCATTGATCACAACGTTGGCTGAAATTCGGTTACTGTGGGAGTGTGTGAGATATGGTGTTTGAAATTGGTCGATCATGAATATTTTCGTTTTTCATCCATAGACTTGTGTGTATCCGTAAATTTTACTTTGCTGCCGGAACTACATAGCGCAGAAGACTGGTATTTGTGTGCGGTAATAGTATCGAGTCTCCCATCGTGCACTATGGATGTTAGATGTCTATAGCTGTCAATATGAATTCTTTACAATCACGAACGAAGTCGTGGGTACCAGCTAGTATTTATATAAAGAAGAAGAAAACAAAATACATTACTCATTCATGTCAGAGAAGCGGCATCAACTTCCTCTGGAATCTGTTAAAACGATAAATTTGTTTCTTCTGAATAAGTTAGATGTTACTTGCCTCTCTGGTTCAACAGGAAGAGATCTGAGTATTAATGTCGCGGAGGATAGCAAAAAGTTCTTGACCTAAGAATGAAATTTTCAATGTAGCCTACTTAATTTCAGCCTCCAAAGCAGACACCACTCTTGCGAAAATTCGAATGCTTAAAAAATTAAAATTCTTCTAAAATTTAGAAAAATAACAAAATTACTCGAAATGATCTAAGTGAAATAATCCATGATTATCGAATAATATTTATAATTTGTCAACGTATAAATATTTTGTCTATATCAGCAGCTATTTCTTCAATATTATGATTATAAAGGCATTTCTATATGATATGATTTACAGAAAATCTTTCCTATTTAACCCCGCAAATAAATAGTTCACTTAAGAACTTATCGTGAATCTTACTACCGATTGCTGATATGTAAGTGAAAAGTTAAAAACTCTGCAGCAAAAATCCCGTTGAAAGGATATTTCTTTTTAAGGGAGTACTAGCTTATTACGAGTAACAGACATATGATAACTTATAAAATAATGATAGTACGAAAGGGTAAATTAATTGAGAGTTTGATATGTAATTACAATGTATCTCTGGATTTACTGAAAAAGGAATACTATATCATTAGCCGTCTTTCATTTTAATTTTGTCCTATATCGAATACTACTCTGAAATAACTACAGGACAATTCTGGTGCATGTAAAAATAATTGTAACGTTCCACATTCTCCCACCCCTAAGTCTCCGATAAAGCTCTACCATAATGATCTCTGGGAGATGCAATGGCCATAATACGTACAAGATGTAATCACGAATCTTTTCGTTGCCGCTTAAGGGAATCCATATATTTCAATAGGACACGACTGACTGTGCGTATTATACGCTGTCAAATTCGTACATAAGTTAAAAGAAGACTTGTCTGTTTTCCAACACAGTACCCTCTGAGCTCCACACACCTTCATCAACGAGGCTGCAATACTTCTATTCCAGACGCATAATAGGATTCGCCAAGGGGTATCAAAATGAGGTGACATCACATGTCACGTCGTCATCTGCCAACTGAAACCCACCCCATGTCTACAAGACACTTTTGACTGGAAACACTTTTCTAATGAAACAGCACCTTTTTAAGCAACTAGCCACTTTGCTTTTCGTTCACAACAGGATAATGGTTTCATAAGGTTACCATGGCATGTTTATATGCTTCTGTACTAATTTCAACCGTTTTAAAGGAAGACGTCTAGAAGCATTACACTCTCCTAATTTCCCCCCTTCCCCTCCCAGAAAACCATATATCATCAATTATTTGAGTGAAGAACTGGCATGATTCCACTGCTGTATCATTAATTGTTGCTTCCATTATGGGATAAAGTGATGCGCCCAGGCATCATTCATAGCCATAAATCATTGAACAAGTCATCAAAGTTTGAAAAATTTTGGTTTCAACTTGCATTAAAAATGGGCTTCATTTTCACATTACCTTTTTAGCTTAGATAGTATGAATTGAAATCAGAAGATGGCAGTGAGGATACTTTTTTAAGTTAAAGTATGAAATATAAGTTATTTAAGTTTATTTAAAACTTCATTATATTACTACATTACATTATTTTAAACTTCGGAAATCACAGAATCTATATATATAAAGATGTATGTATGTATGTATGTATGTTCTTCATACAAATCCACAGTTTTCATCCGATCTCGATGAAACTTTGCACACTTTGAAACAATGAAAAAAATACTGTCTACATTTGGTTGAAAAATAATCTGTATAAATAATACATGTTGTCTTTTTTTTGAAATATTACTGAACGGCGATAGACAGACGCGTTGGATATGGAGGTCTCCGTACTGTTTTTTCATGAAGCGGTCATGTAGCTGAGTGGTTAAAGCGCTTGCTTACTAATGCTTGGGTCGTGTCTCCGGTTCAAATCTCCGTGGAGTCACGCCTGGGCCGTTGGATATTCGGATTGAATGTTAAACTGTAGATATCACACTGTTAGGGTTGCAATGCAAGACAAATCGTAGGTAGTCTTACAATGCTTTAGGTGTACACTTTCTTACGTTATATTGATCCCTCAGGGGTGATTCACACTCAGTGTGTGTGTGATCTGCAGTAAAAATACTATAAATGCAGAAATAAGTCTCTGTATTTTGTTACGTTTTGACAACTAAATGTCTATACCGATATTGACGGAATTTGACAAGAATATCTTTAGGTACGGCACAGAACATTTTATTCGGTATGATTAACAGTTGTAGTCACGAAATTTTAAGAACTTATCGAACGGTGACAGAGATACGGATGTGTTACTCTGTAATGTTACGTCGCTTGCTCAAGCTATGATTCTCGCGCATTATGTTAGTGTATAATCTTATGTATATATAACAAAGACGTGTGTTTTCCTATATTTCACTTTTCAGCCACCACTACCTAGCACAGATCACTGATGTTTGAGTGTGGAAGTAGTATGGAGTTTGCTGTCATGCACAACGTTGGCCGAATGCCGATAGCTGTGGGGATGTGGGAGATTTGATGATTAAAATTGGTCAATGGAGAGCGTTTTCATATTTCGACCAAAAATTTGTGTCTCCTTATAATTTACTTTCTTGCCACAACTACTTAGCATAGACCATTGGTGTTTGTGTGTGGTAGTAGAATCGTGTCTCCCGTCGTGTACTGTGGGTGTTGGATGTTGGTAGCTATGGGGGTGTGGGAGATACGGGGGTTGAAAGTGGTCGACCTGCAGCAATTTCATATTTCTGCCAAAGACGCATGTGTCATGGTGTATCACTTTTCAGCGAAACCTATCTATCGCACGTCACTGCCGTTTGTGTGTGGTAGTACCACAGTCACCTTTAGATAACAACGTCGGTATTGTGGGAGATATGGTGGTTGGAAGTGGCCGATCAAGGATATTTTCGTATTTCGACGAAAGATATGTGTCTCCGCGTATGTCACTTTTCTGCCACAACTACATAGCATAGACCATTGCTGTTTGTGTGTGGTAGTAGAATCGTGTCTGTTGTCGTGCGCTATGGTTGTTAGATGTCGGTAGTTATGAGGGTGTGGGAGATATGGGGAACGAAAGTGGTCGACCTGCGGCAATTTCATAATTCTACCAAAGACGGATGTGTCTTGGTGTACCACTTTTTAGCGAAAACTATCTATCGAAGAATACTGGCGTTTGTGTGTTGTAGTAACACAGAGTCATCTTTCGATCACAACATTTGGCCGAATTTCAGTAACTGTGGTTCTGTAGGAGATATGGTGGTTGAAAGTGGCCGATAAAGGATGTTTTCGTATTTCGACGAAAGACATGTGTCTCCGCATATGTCACTTTTCTGCCCCAACTACATAGCACAGACCATTGGTGTTTGTGTGTGATAGTAGTATCGTGTCTCCTATCATGTACTTTGGTCTGTCAGATGTCGGTAGCTGTGAGGGTGTGGGAGATATGGGGGTTGAAACTGATCGACCTGCGACACTTTCAACTTTTTACCAAAAAGTATGTTTCCCTGTGTCAGCCAAAACTATGAAGCGCAGATCACTGATCTTAGTGTGTGGTAGTAACACAGAGTCGCCCATCGATCACAACGTTGGCCGAATTTCGGTAACTTTGGGAGTGTGGGAGATATGGTGGTTGAAAGTGGTGGATCAAGGATATTTTCGTATTACCTTCAATGATATGTGTGTCCGTAAATTTTACTTTGTTGCCTGAACTACATAGTGCTGATGATTGTCATTTGTGTGCGGTAATAGCATCGAGTCTCCCATCGTGCACTATGGTTGTTAGATGTCGGTAGCTATGGGGTGTGGGACATATAGGGGTTGAAAGTGGTGGACCTGTATTTTTCAATCCATATTCTTTACAAACACGAACAAAGTCGTGGGTACTAGCTAGTTTGTTAATAAATTTCGTTTAGAAAAAAAACGTATTATTTAGTATATACGTATGTTGATTTACTCTGTCCTATTACTTTGTGTCTGCTTAAATATTTCTGGCCCCAGTTTATTTTGCATTCTTTTTTGACATGCCTTGCGGGCGTAAACTGGCCTAAGTTGTAGCTCTAGCAGAGCACCAGCAGCTAAAGTTATTAGAACCCAAGAATCGGATGCTCATGCTGAAGAAAGAAGAAAAGAGCAAGCTGAAATAAACCTGCTCTTAGTTAACATCCCTCCCCACTCCCCACACATCCCCTCACCTTCGTTTGTTTTTAAATATCTTGGAAATTGATGCCCTTCAAGAGACAGGTTCGATGGTAGAATGATATAGTGATGGGTTTCCGGTCATATTATGCCGACTCGGTGTTGTTTGGGACCAATCCTTCGCTACCAACAACTTTCTATATTCAATTCTGGCAAAGAAATTCTTAATCCACGCGTACAAAGTATATTATAAATGTAAAACTAATTTCTTTAAATAAAAATTTCATATCATGAATAAGCACTAGCCAATACCAGTAAAACATTACAAAAATAACAAACAGATTTGCAATTCGTTTATTAAGTTATTTAAATAAAAAAGATATTAATCCTTGGTAGGGTTTTTTCCTTTAACTGCGGGTGGAAATATCTCGACACACGTTGAATGCAAATAATTCACCAAATGCGGCGCATTGCCTCTTACTGCTCTGCCCATCACAATGTATTGAATAACATGTGTGTAAATTTTACTAACAAAATGAATTTATGGTACTGGTTACTAATAGAATATAGACAAGCGAACTAGTTCGGTAATCCCATAAAATCGTCGATAGTGTATGGCACAAACGCACAGGGTAGTCCCCAAAAGATGTACGGAACATTCTGCAAAAGGTAACTAACTGCCTATCATATAATCGATCGAATAATTCCTCGTAAAACATAAACGAGATGGGTTGCCAACCTAAAAATGTAAAGTCGAGAAAAAAATTAGGGAAAATTTCGTTGTATTCTCAGAAATGGTTACATTTCGGTAGGACAGACACCATATGGGTAGAAATACCGAAAAATCGGTTGGTTCGAGAACACCGGGGGGGGGGTGTCTGCAGAAAGCTCACGCCTCCAGAGTCCGAGGTAGATCCCGAGGGGGAAAGGGGGGGGTCAATCAGCAGATATCTCATCAAGGGGGGTTCCAGATTTCCGAAACTGTTCATGTAATTAATGGACGCTCCCTAATGACTTCCTCCAGTGCAGTCACCAAGTCTGGGTCGTCGGGTAGTGGAGATAATAAATATCACTGTTGAAATAATTGTAGATATTCAACTGTGGAAATTTTTTGACTTTCATGATAAGCTTATTGGAGAAAAAAAAAGGAGACTGTGAGTTGACTTTCTTTACCATCATCACTGAGGTCCAGTATCCATTGAACAATTGCCGCCAAGGACAGCTGAAAACTCCCAACGAAGTGAAGTGACCGTGACAAGTTCAAGGTCTCCTCCCACTGGGTAAACACATTGGCGGTCTGTTAATGAGCGTACGTCATAGGCTAGAGTATGTGCTGAAGGCTACGCGAGGGTATTCACGGTCTGCTGGTAGGACATTATAGCAGAGGACTAGACCTGTTACCAGGCGGATGTCAGTGACCAGTGCGCAAGCAATTAGACGTAAGTTATTGTCATTCGGGTCCGTCGAAGGCTTCAAGTGGGTAAGGTGTCAAGGAACTGACTTGACCAGTTCAAGGTCCGCACGCACAGACCGAAAGCATTGAAAGTCTCGTAGTGCCATTTAATAAGCGAGTCCCAGACACACGTTCCAGGTGACAGGTGTAACTGAGCAATATTTAGAGTACTTTTAATGCTCTTAAAAACTTGTTCATGGCACATAAACAAACGTTGGCAGCACAGGACTGAAAATTGCAAGATTTACGTGGAAACGAACGACCATTCTATGGTGTGCTAATTTTATTAGTAGATTTTCGACAGACATTACCTGTTATTGTCCGTCAAACACCAGCTGGTGAACTAAATGCGTGTTTAAAAGCATTACATTTGTGGATACATGCTAATAATTTGGCGACAAATATGTGTGTTAAATTACTAAACGATCCTTCTGCAGAATGCGAAAAAATTATTACATATTGGAAATGTTAAAATTATCTCTTAATTGCATGTTGCAGGCTCTTGTATAGAAAACCAAAGTGGTCTGTTTTTATAGATGCCAGATGCATTGGTTTATGCAAGAAGAGACTTTAGTCCATTTGCATGCATTTTGAGAAAAACGACAAAAAGTTGTATGCTACCGTATGAACTAAAAATTTTTTAACCAAGCTACCACCGAATGTTCGTTAAGACAAAGGGTATTTAAAAGGGTAATGCTTTTGAACCTTGAGTGATTACGGTTTTAATTTTTAATAAAAAACAACGCTGTAGTTAGGTTCCTTTTTGCATGAATTAGTGTGGGCGGCATACTAAGGAAACAAAATTATGCTAAAAAATGTATATAATGAAGGAAACATTGTTGTAAGTATAAATACATATTCCATTGGTCATCTTCATCTTGTTCCTCTTCGTCTTTAGTGGACCAGTTGATAAGTAAGTTAAAAAAATAATGTAATTTTCCTAGTAGGTATGCCTTCGTAGACGGAAATTATAGATGCTGTGTTCCCTTCCGCATAAAAAAAATAATGACTCACAAGTCGGTCAATGAAAAAGTAAGCTTTAACAGATCCAGAGGATGAACAATCGAATCTGAAGTGATGGAAACTGGTTATTCATAAGTACATCTTATCTTATTTTTTCGTGTTCCCCTTTCTAGTTTCAAGAGAGACAGGATTTCTTTTGAAATATTAAGGGCACCGTCCTTTGCCGTCCAACATATTTTCATCTTTTACGAGAAATTCTTTTAGGGGTTTAGAGCTATGCAGGATGTAGTTGGTTTTATCTGACTGAAATGACGACCACAGCGCAAGAACCTGAGCCCTTTAATCGGGTAGTATTACTCATTTTTGACAAATATCTTTATTTTAATAAGAGCAAACAGAATTTTGAACAAAGTATAATTTTTATTGTACCCTTTACTGTTATCGCTGAAGAGGTGCAGAATTGTCAGAGCTGCAGGAATTTTGTTCATAATTTAGTACAAATAAAGAAAAAAATCGTTTGGTCATTTATTTACTTCACCCTCATGGTAAGTTTATAATTAAGCATTGTTGTTTTTAATATCGTGGATGTAAAACGCGTTCACCTTTACCTATTGGTGAAAGAATGTGTCTTGAGCAAGTGTCTTAAGTGTCGTAAGATTCTGCATGAGATGAAAAGACAAGGCAGCATCTTCGGTGCGAACATGTTTTTCTTTTAACAATTTCAGTCTTTTATAATAATTTTTACCTGTGCGCTTGTGAATCATTAACTTAGCTTTGGCACTTATTTTTGATGGCAACTAATATGGAAGTTTCTAAAGTATTGTTGCTAACATTTTGCACTCACAACAATTGTTGCTACCCAAATCTTAGATTAAATTTTTTCTTGAAGTAAATTCGGAAAGCAAACTGGGCTCAGGATGTTTTTTCAGTTTACATTCTTCTTATTGTTTTAATGGAGAGAGGAAGCGCGGTCTCGAGTATTCGTACAAGAAGGAACATAAGTCCTGGACTTAGGTCTCTTGTTGCACACAACTTCTACAGTTTCAATGATTGACGGTAGAAGATCCTTTCCTACACCAATCGTAAACACCTTCCAAAACCGAAATTCAACAACTCAAAACCCCTTAAATATGCACCTAAGTCCCTTCTTACATAAAACAATACAAACGAAAACACCAAAAACTTTGTATGTCCAAGAGCATTGCAATGAACTTATAATCGAATAAAACAGTAATTATAATTTGTGTAATTCAAACCTAAACATTATTTATGCGTAAATATCTAATTTTAACTAAATACAAAAATTGGTATCAAACTTTCAATTGTGTTCATTCCATCTCTGAATATACTCAATACAAGAAATAGCAATGCCTTGAAGTGTCAGCTAGTTAATTATAAAAATTTATTTACTGTTTCACGTTAGTTAATTTGCTTTCATTGTTAAATTATAATTCAATTTCTTCTCACGAAGAAAATAGTAATTTAATTGAGTACTGAGAATAAAAAAATGGCTTTACTTTATTGCTTACTGATCAATTTAGGAGTTATTGGAGAGCAATTTTAATGGATGTTATGATTGATTCAAGGACAAGGTCTCGGTAGCCGCGAGGAGCAGTCACTTGAGGTCAGGGGGACGGCCATTAATTACGTGAGGTGAAATGCGGGAGGGTGGGGGGTCCGGCGAAATCTCACCAAATCACACCAAGGAGGAAAATGGGGGGGGGGGTTTTCGACGGAAATCTTACGTGCAGTTTTGCAGGACAGTGGAGCTACCTAAAAAAAAAAAAACTCAAGTCTCAAAAATCTAAACTGCGAGGTCATCTTAGGGGAGGGGACCTATTAGATCTCACCAAATTTCACTGGGGGGGGGGGGTCAGAAAAACACCATATGTCATTAATGGACGCCCCCTGTCGGAGCGTACTCAGATCTAATATCCGAGACAAGCTCTGGCCAAATCTTTTGGCGGGTGGCGTCAAATGCGCCGTTGCCAAGCCGTGGGCGTAACAGTTGTATTCACCTCTTTACTTGTAGTAATGGTTTGAAACGTGTTTTAAGTAATTTATGATCACTATTCTGTCATAAAATATTGATGCATGTCATTTCGTTAAGAAAGTTATGCATTGCAGATGCGTTTAATATAATTGGAGGTTTCAAAAGACCTGTTATTTATTATTCTATTATCTGCGCAGAAAAATAAAATTCTCGACAGACTAAGGAAACTTATGGAAATATTCTTTTATTTGTGGCTAAAAGTCCACGTGTTAAATTTTATTTTCAGTTTGTATATTTATTTATAACTAAAATCAAAATTTTATTTTGTCATCTTCTGCACTCAAAAACTTGCATAATTAACGACAAAATTATCTGTTTATATATTACCACTCATCACTATCGTAAAATTCGTGTACTGTCCTCCTGACAAAGGACTGTCAAAGTCGCTAAGCTTTGTTAGAATGCTGTATTGTTTCATATTTTTCTTTCGAGAAACAAACGTAGGTTATTTTCCCTCACGACACACGCGCTGGACAGTTCTCAAACCGACATCACAAGCTGCAGCACAAATAGCCTGTCCATTCCCTATTTTTTTCGCAATATGGTTGTTTTTTGCGGTAACAAATCACTACAGGTTTTTATTTCATCAATATCAAGTACGTCCATATTTTTCAAGTCTTTTCCTACTAGCGTACATGTAGAAGACAAAATTTTACGATCATTGTCCACAAAAAGTTTGAAATATTTATATACGTTGTGAATGATAGATGTACTCTGTAGTCTGCTTCAGCCGCGGTGGTTCTGCTGTCGATGACTTGCGTCTTGTTGGAGTCGTTAGTTCTGGAACACCTGGAATAGGAGAATAGGAGAATAAGTCTCTTCCTAAGTATCCACTTTTAGTAGCAAGATTCTCTTGCTAAATTTCCCTAATTATAAGTTATTGCACTTTTTGTTTGGTAACATTATTACACTAAATTACTATAATTAATAAATAACCAAAAGGAATTATTTAAATCGCACGTAAAAATCGTAAATCGCCAAAAATCAAAATATCCTCTCTCGAGCAAGGTCACACTCACACTGACACTTTCTAATTCCGATTCTCAGGTTCTCACATTTTTTTTGTTTTTTTGAAAAGGAGGTGGAAGGTTTGGGGGTGGGTGGGTGGGTAGCGAGCTGTTGCCGCTTGTACTAGGCAACACAGGCCGCACAGCGTTGCAATTTTCAGGTGATAGAAAGAGAGCGCATCGCGAGATTGTCCCCAAGTACGACAAAGGCGCGTTCACACTGACCCGCCAATTAATCTGGCCACATCTATAGCTCTCGGCACAATGCAATTAAAGCTACTGGCGAGCTAACCAATCCCAAAAAATTCGGTAACGGGTGCTTGTCAGACATTCTTAAACAGCCCATTTCAGCTTGAAACAGCGTGTTATTGATAATTATTTCTGCTATTAGCATTTCATTGATCGGATGGCCAGGTAATTTTAAGGCAACGGCTATACAAACAACGTCAAAGCTTCTTTTTTTAAAAATGTTCTCTGACCGCTACGCATGTTGACATCAACACTTCACAAAGATTCATTTCCTGAGGGTATAATGTTTCCTACTTTTCGGTTACGTGTGGGAGTACTCGCTGTCGGTGATGGTTCATGTGAACTGTGTGAATTGGAGTCGTTTTGCGGCTGTGCTTCTGCTGTTTCCTACCAGCTTGTTTATTTATGTCGTGGTATTCCTTGCACTTCACTTCTCGTAGACACCGCTCACTTTCATACATTTTAATAAGCTCTTCCTATACACGGAACATCACGAAACCAAACGGTACAAACACAACAGAGAAACAAAATCGTAACTCACACAGGCACTCACCAGAAATCCTCAAGGCCGGATGAACGCAGGAAACACACGCTGAGGTTCTTACCCTTCCAGCCCGGCCTTGGGGGAAATAAGAATTGTTTTTCGGTGAGGATAAGGTCGCATGAGCAGGCTACCGGGATGCGGCGACGGCCTCAAGGAAATGCCCACACACGTTCCGGAATCGCTCAAGACCGGAACTATTTATTCCATACGCCGTACGTGTATGGCACCCTTTAATTAATGCAGGGTGGTTTGACCGAGCGTGGCGGTGTAACGGATAGCGTTCTCGCCTCGCATTCGGGAGGACGGCGGTTCGATCCCCGTCCGGGCATCCAGATTTGGGTTTCCCAAATCACTCCAGGCAAATGCCGGGATGCTTCCTTCAAAAGGCCATGGCCGAATTCCTTCCCATTCCTTGCCCCCATCCTTGCCCCCCATCCTTTCCCGTCTCTAAAGACCTAGATGTTGAGAGACGTAAATACAATAAAAAAAAAGGGTGGTTTGACCGTGTGCAGGACAATGAAAAGTGACACGTGTTGAGTTGATGTCAATACACCAGGTATTTTGAGATGAGACGACGACAGAAGTTGAAAGTGAAGGTGCTGGAATAACTTTAAGAGATCAGAAGGTAAAGCTTTCATAAAATGCTTGCTACGCGACGAGGACACTGGACAGACATTATTGTGGAGTGGGAAGAACACCACAGGGCGCTTCAAAAGGAATATCTAGATTTTGAGGAGTTCCAGAATATTTATTATTTGACTCACAGTTATAAATGATTCATCAAATGTGTGAGAAAATCAATGTTTCTTTACCTACAATTGTTTAATATGAGCATCATTCGTCACACGACACACATCCAGTCGACAGGCGAGTTCTTCCTGTTACCTTGACCAGCATGTCTTGAGTAATTGATGCAACAGCTGCTTCAATCCTGTTTCTTAAGTCGGGTAGGTCAGCTGATAGTGGAGGTACCTTCATGAACCTCCTGAGATAAAAATAGCATGGCGTCAGATAGGATGACTGCAGAGGTCACTCGAAACATGCCCTGTCATCAGGCCCAGTCCAGCCAATAGAGCGGTTGAGAATACCTAGGGATGTAACGGAGCTCCTCATGAAATCCTACCTCCGCTTCCGGAAATTTTAACGCGGAAGTATAATGGAGATTATTTTTTACATGACAGTCTTTATGCAAGATTTGGCCCATCCCGGTTAGATAACAATAACGTGGTTGCTTTTTTCTTACGGTCCTGCAATATAATGACAAAGAATTAAATGGTGTTGTTACCAATGCGACGAATTTATATATATGTATATATAATTTTTAGCTCTCCTGTCTTCAAGCGCGGTTATATGGGAGATTTCTGTGCCCCCCACCCCTCCTCCTCTTGGTGAGATTTTCCCTCCCCCCAAGGTACTTGTATGATGTTTCCTCCAATCACAATCCAACGCCGTAGCTTGTAGTGCGGCAGGGTCCGTGTTGGTTGTGTGGGAGTCCAACAACATCCTACATGTACTCCTGCAACCCTTTCACGGCCCACCAATAGTCCTCCATCGAAAAATCGGATCATCGTAGGTCCTACATGTTGGACTGTGAATAGGCCACTACGGCGGTGGAAAGGCGGGTGGCCGCAAGGATATGTGCGGTGGCGTGGCCTTGTGCTTGTCACTCGAATTAGTAGAGGAGCCGCAAGCTTCGCTAAGTTCATATGATAATGATTGTTTTGTTGACAGGTGCGTGGTTATGTAAATAATTTAATTCACTTGTTAAATGATGCCAAGTTGTTTGTTGTTGAAAGATAAGGCAAAAAAATAAATCAATGTGGAAATACAGGTCTATACAGTAGTAGGACTGATTTTTTACAAAAAAAATATTGAAGATATCTTTACAATTCCTTAATCCTCTTCGAAATAGCACCCTTAGGCAGCTACACACCAAAAATTACGCTGCTGCCATTGGCCGTACGCCTTCTGGAAGTCAATTTCGGGGATGCTGTTGAGAGCCCTCGTCGATGCTGCTTGAACGTCCTGGATTGAGTCAAACCGCTGTTCCTTCAGTTGCATTTTCATCCGTGGGGATAAAAAAAAAGTCAGTTGGAGCCAGATTGGGACTGTAGGTGGGGTGCAGCAACGTGGCAACGCTGAATTGGGCCGACAGTTGCCTTCTTCATCCTCCCGTCCAATGATGGCTCGCATGAGCAAATCAAAGATCAAGACAATGCTGATCATGTCTTTTGACCGTCGCGGGGTGATTCATAAGGAGTTTGTTTCCCCTGGGGAAACTGTCAATTCGAACTTTTACGTGCAAGTGCCAGCCCGCCTGTAAGACCGAGTGAATCCCGTCCGACCAGTCATCTCCGCCAACTGGACTCAGCATCACGACAATGCGCCGTGCCAAGGCGCGCCGTCATGAGCCAACTGTTAGCCCGAATTGACATTGCCGCCTTGCTGCATCCCGCCTACAGTCCTGATTTGGCTCCATCTGACATTTCTTACTCACACGTATGGAAAGGCAGCTGAAGGAACAGCGGTTTGACTCGATTCAGGACGTTCAAGCAGCATCGACGAGGGCTCTCAACAGCATCCCCGAAACTGACTTCCAGAAGGCGTACGGCCAATGGCAGCAGCGTAATTTTTGGTGTGTAGCTGCCTAAGGGTGCTATTTCGAAGAGGATTAAGGAATTGTAAAGATATCTTCAATATATATAATTTTTTTAAATCAGTCCTACTACTTTTGGTATATACCATGTAGACTACGCTTAAGTAAAACGTAGAATTTGTGGTAGAAACATACTTAATTTTTATTTTAAGTTTATTTTTGATAAGACATCGCTTGCGACCGAGACCTGAAACTGAGGTGTCGCATCAGCCGGCAACTGGCATTTGGAACAGAGGTAAGAAGAATATTGCAAATATTGTTACTTTAGTTGTGTTTCAATGATCGATAGAAGTTTTTATGATGGAAGCAACAGTGTTCTGAATGTGTGGTCACAAATACTGTGGACAATAGTCATTCAATCAGCGTTGCTCTCTGTAATCAACTAACACTGATAATTGCCGCATAATTTCATTTTGATTGCATTGTGCTTCACTCGATCGAAACCTGAGATACCCTGGAAGGGAAACGTATAAGATAGAAATTCTCAATTTCTAAGGAACCATAAATCAACAATGTTGAGCTAGATGAGTGGCACCCAAAACCTGAAGTGAAATTTTTTTCGTTAGTGAGATGTCACGTTGGGAAAGTTTGGTTCATCTGGCTCATATAGTAACAGATATTACCAAATGTTGATGTAGTTTAATGTAATATCATGATATTTCTGAATTCATGAACCGTTTTCATGTGCTGTTGTTATTACGTGCATATGCTGCACTATGAATATTAAAAATATAATTTCAATCATGTTCTTTATTTGAATAAATATAAAAATGTGAAATCTATCACTTTCATCATTGTAAAATAAATAAAAGATTCCACCATAATAATTATTAATCATAAATAGTCGATACCAACGTTTTTTTTTTATATCTGCTTAACGTCTCTCTAACAGCGAGGTCTTTAGAGATGGGAAAGGATGGGAGGGCAAGGAATGGGAAGAAATTCGGCCATGGCCTTTTGAAAGAAGCATCCCGGCATTTGCCTGGAGTGATTTGGGAAGCCATGGAAAACCCAAATCTGGATACCCGGACGGGGATTTGAACCACCGTCCTCCCGAATGCGAAGCCAGAACGCTAACCGTTACACCACCACGCTCGATGATATACCAAGTTTAGTCTACCACACCAAACGTCATTATTATTATTCCACAATAAATCCACTGCAATCTTATCCACAGAAATTATATTTACTAACTTGATCTCAAATTCTTCGATAAAATTCTATTTCTACACGACATACTGAAGTCTTAGATGATATTTATTTTGATCTTTATTGTTTCTTAGTCTCTGATGCCGAATCGTCGACCTCTATCAGAGAATCTTCCTCACGGTAAGACAGATATTTCGTTGTGCATGTTTTTATATTTTTGTGCTACTAAAAACTATTTATCTAAACACAAAATTTTCCTTTTTTCGTTTTCAAATAGCGTTGACTACGAAAACAAGAGGATAAATGAGAAGCCATGTTATGATCCACTACTTGCAATGAAGCAACCAGCCGGCCTCTGACAGGTTGTGGTTGTGGTTGCAGCACACGCGGGATGAAGCAACGTTGGAGGAAGCCACAGAGCAGGGCAAAGTTACTCGTCCTGCATAACGAGCTTTTAGAGTACGAAATACCTGGAGCATTAGACTCAAGGAATTGCTGATACTGCTTACAGCGAGAAGAACACTTAAAGCCGACCCCGGCAGCGTAGGGGTAGCGTGCTTGCCTTTGTTGCAGGGGTCGCCGGTTCGAGTCCGGCTCAGGGCATGGGTGGTTTTAATTAAGTGTTGTGTTCGTCTTGTGTCGTCCTTACAAAAGAGAGAAAACGATCACACTTGGATGAAATCTATACATTGTAAAATGAAAAAACACATTGAGCTGGCTGAATGGCTAACATGGCCGAATGCCATTAAACAAAAAAACAAAAAAAAAAGACTACTTAAGACGGTGAATGGGAACGAATTTGGCCCTGACCCTGCCGGAATTCCCTCGGAGTGATTTCGGAAAGCTATGGAACTTCGGAATTTCGACGTCCGCATCGAGAATCTAAATCGCGCTCTGCTAAATGCCGGATCCTAAGTTAATCACCTACCAGGCTTGGTCGAGATGCTTAAACACAAATAGATTTTATCATGAATATTCCATTTCTCAATACATGTAGATGTATAGTGCCGTATACACAACGCAGAACTCTATAAAAGGTAAAGATATTTCTATTTTGAGTCCTCCCCTTCCTCCTGGAATTCGCGGACGTAGATATCGGTATTGATGTCTCAGTGTAGGATATGTAGGTAATATGATCGGTGTTACAAAACTTCATAAAAAAACGCCATATCATCTAGCGAGCCACTTATGAGTTGTTCTGAAAAGAGGATCGCATTAACACCATTTCCACAATCTATTTGTGTAAAAGTGCTACTCCTATCTTCGGAAACCGTTGGACCGTTCACTTTTGACTACTTAACAAGCTGCTAGGTTAGCAGTGGATATCATTATCCCGTAGTTTTGATGGAGAAAATTTGGGCTTATGACTCTAATACAATAATCAGTTAAGTAACAAAAACGTGATAAAACTGATTTCCTGAACCCAGCGAAAAGAGGATCTCAGTATTCAGTGAAAGTGTGAAACACAAGATGACTCAGATAACTGGAATAAGTTACCGAATAAAGTTGTAAACCCTATGCCCCAAAGAGTTAAAGATGTGAAGCAAAGTTTGTGGAACATTGATAGATGGTTCATGGTTAATCAAGTTGTCACCCGGATGATACCTTTTCTGCAGTTATAGTAAATCATAACTAAACAATCAGTGCTAACACACTCTAAAGGCGAAACACTCTATAATTATAATTTCAGGAATTTTGCATAAACTAGAAATAAAAAAGTGTAACGCTATTGTAATTTATCAAAGTGAGTATTGGTCGAATATCTACAAGAACAACTAGAGTTCTTTTATGGCCATTTTAAACTGTCGAAAAAGCGGTTTTGGCCTTTTGGAAAATGTGTAATGAATTTTACGTTGTGTTTGAGTCTCTAAAGCCGGCATTTGAGTCTATGAACTAAGCATGTTGATCATTTTGATTCAAATGTAGAAAAAAGTTTGAAAGATTAAAAAATTTAATTGCCTTGAATCTCTATAAACGTAGATGCCCCTTAAAAGTGTACGTATGCTTGACCTGGTGTCTGAGTGGTTAAGCTCGGGTCTGAAATTCAGCAGGACGCGCGTTCAAATCTCTGTCCGGTCATCCAGTTTCTCGATTTTCCATGGTTTCGCGAAGTCACTGCAGGTGAAAGTCAAATTCCTTTACTCCATCCTCTCTCGGCTCCTTTTACCCTAAAGAAAAATCTTATACCAATAGAATATTTCTTCTAGCAAGGGATACCTTTGACCGCGAACGCTCTGAATTACACGAAAACATGCTTAGAATAACAAGCGATCATAAACAAAAGTGGTGTGTGTCATTTCCATGTAAAACTTTGCATTCTACCTCAAGTAACATTTTAATAGAGAGAAACAAAGTAACAAGATATCAAAACCATAAGAAGGAAATTATACGTAATTCAATGACGTAAGTGTATCATTACATTTTCAATCAACAGTGCTAACACTCTCTGCTTAAAGTACTTAATATAGCGCAAAATACGCATATAGAGCAGTACCACACACCTGATTGTGCTTGTATTAGTCCTCAAAGTGCAGATGCGGGAGTTCGATGAAGTGGTTAAAACAAAGTGGAAGAGAACAATGTGCACACCTCACTAAAGCCACATTAACACATTCCAAATCACTTTCGCATTCACACAGTCCGATATCAAAAGCCACACTAATTAAATTTTCAAATAATGATGTTAGTATGTCAATTAGTGTGGCTTTTGATATCGGACTATGTAAATACTAAAGTGATTTGGAACGTGATAACGTGACTTTAGTGATTTGTGCACATTGTTCTCTTCCACTTTGTTTTAACCACTTCATCGATATCCCGCATCTGCACTTTGAGGACTAATATAAGCACTTTCAGGTTTGTGGTACTGCTGTTATGCGTCTTTTGCGCTATATTAAGTACTTTAAGCAGAAAGACTGATGACATCAAAAAAAATTATGAACATTTTCCACTGCAAAAATAATACACATGATGAAATGTTTCGATGCCTAACACTTGGTGCAGATTACTGTACTCTAGTCTGAAGACTGTTTTATATTACACAGACTAATTACTGTCTTGGGATGTGTTATTGAGTAGTACACCTCCTGCAGAAGCTTGAAGAGACTGGTGTAAACCGCCTAGCTACAAGCATGGCCTCGGTAATTAGGCGAAGGACAGTTTGCCATTGTATTTCGCAGCGCCAAGGCATACACAAAGTTACAATGGCCCGACCTTAACACCTTTCATTTCGAGTTCCCTTATTTGTGACCATGAAGAAATTCACTTTGGCCTTTTGACTTTTACCAACTAACTCACATGTGTCCAGAATGGCACTGACCCGTCATGGGTCATTGTCTTTGCGTTCAGACACTTCCCGTGTTCTCTGCCAGCAGGTTTCAGTTGGCAAGTCAGGGACGAGTATGACCCACTCTGTCATCCGCCATTCGCCGCGATTCCAAACTTCAAATGAATAAATAAATCGCGATATTGTTAAATGTTATTGTCTTGAATGTTCTCCACGTCGCGGTTTAAAGAGGTGGTTAAGTAGTATTAATCACAGTTCAGCACAATAATGGAATTCACACTTTTGACCATGTTTCAATCACTTTCTCTGACATCTGGTTATGAGATAAATACATCTACGAGGGTGAAAAGTTTCAGTCCTAACAAAGATACAAGACATTTTTTTTATTTTTCAACATAGTCTTCTTGTAACCCTACACACTTCTCCCAGCGATGCTCCCATCTTTGTAACCCGTCCAAATAGTACTAGGCGTTTTTCTCTGAAAAATAATTATTCACGAAATTATTGATGAAAATCTCCGTCCTCCGAGCGCAATTTTTAGATGACGGTACAAAAAGAAGTCGCTTGGGGCTAGATCTGGTGAGTAAGGCAGATGGTCAAGCAGTTCAAACCGTAATTCATGAATTTTCGCCATGGCAACCGCTGAGGTGTGGGACGGTGTGTTGTCTTGGTGAAACAGGATTTTCTTTTTCTGCAAATGTGGTCGTTTTTCCGCAAGTTCTGTATTCAGCTTGTCAAGTAATGATGCGTAGTATGCTCCTGTAACGGTTTTTCCTTTTTGAAGGTAATCGATTAAAATAACTCCATGACTATCCCAAAAAAACAGTCGCCAGCACTTTCCCAGCCGAAAAAACAGTTTTTTGCTTTTTTTGGAGCCAGTTCCCCCTTTGCAGTCCACTGTTTGGACTGTATTTTTGTTTCGGGCGTATAATGGTGTATCCAAGTTTCATCTACAGTAATTAATCGGCGCCAAAACTCGGATTTATTGCGCCTAAACTGCGCCAACAGAGCGTTGGAAATGTTCATTCGAACCAAGGGCGGATCCAGCCTTTGGGTCAGGGGGGGGGGGGGAGGGGGGTGTTACGTAGTCGAGGTCTAACTAGGACATGCTTCAAAATTATAATAGTACTTATTTATAAATAAAAGATAAATTAATTTAATAGCATTATGTCAAAATCATTTTAATTAAATAACAAAATCAATTATTCTCTTCTGAACCCTCGCGAATCTTGTTATGACTTCCTTCACTTGAACGAGTATGGTTTTGTGAACGTGCAGAAGTGCCGGTCCAGTAAGGTGGTCTTCTGGCAGTGATGCACGAAGTCAAGTTTTGAGCCTCCTGAGAGAAGAAAAAGATCTCTCTGCCAATGGGACTCTATCTGGTAGTGTGGCAAGATTACACAAATATGTGTTTAAGATGGGTTATATTTTAGCATGGCATTTTTATATTAGATTTGAAACCGACTTGCGGAATGTTCTGATTCCGTTGAATTTTACAATCCACAGCCAATATTCGCTTATAATGACTGATAATGCAGTGTCTTCTATTACCTGCTTATAATCTAATGCGAGTTGCTTAATTGTTTCAACGTCTTCATTAGTATAGGTATAATTGACTTTCGGAACAAAAACGACTAGTTGAAATAAAGTATTTCAGGAGACAAATGGTCTTGTGGATCATTTATTATAGAATCTAGAAGTATAATGTATACAGCCCTACCGAAATACTCTTCAACTGATTGAACAGGTAGGTCATTGGCTCTATGCATTTATATCGGAACTTTTCTGGGGCATTAAAGTTCCATCGCAAATTTCTCGGCAAATTCTTTTGACTCTTCAAAACATTTGTTCCATTTTTTATCTCAGAACACTCATTGTATCATTTATTGCGACAGGAGAACTTTTTTTTAAGACAATTGAGTTCGTCGGCAATATTCTGCTTAAGGATATAGTTGTACAAGTACCTGAAAAATAAGGTATATTTCTAACTAACTGAGTAATTAATCAAATCTATGTATACTATTATAAATCTGTGTGAAATCTGCGTGTGTCTGATGTTTTGAAATGGCACCACGCAAAAAATTCTTCAGCAATTAAGATGGTACTTTCAAATATTAAGAGCTTATGTTCCAGATTAAAATCTGCGAATACAGCTTGCGACTTGTATGTACTGAGGAACGGAGAAGGAAATTATAATTATTTCTAGAAGGAGAAATAAGCGAGCAGATCACTCTGTATTCGATATGAGCATTCAATAAAAACTGACAAAAGATCACACTAAGATCATGCTTTGATTCTGTTTTGTTTTTTCACTTCGATTATATAGTTCTCAGTTTTGTACACTAAAATAAACATAATACGTGAATCAAACGTGGTAAAAATCTTAAACGCAATAAGAATCTTAAAATGAATAGTTAGTTTGGGAAAAGTCATTATTAATTCGCATTTTACCAGCACTAAAAACCTTCAACTTCCTAGCCAGTACTGTTACATTTACTCATTGCTTTTCAGAGACCAGAGCAAGAACATATTCAATGATGCTATTCATTTAAAAGCCTGAAAATTAATTCAACTGATAAACTAGTAGCTCCGGAGTAGGAAATTTTGCTCTTGCGGCAAAAAGTAAAACGGTGATTACATGTCAGCTTGATACGAAGCCCGACAGAAAGGAAGGTTTGAATACAGTGACCAGGGAATTTATTTTCGTAGTTGCAGTCGCAGTTGTTATTAAGTAACGTTCATAACCTTGATTTTGTAATGTACATTTTAGATTGTAGTTTAAATCGTCATAAAGTTCGAATTACTTACGTACTATTTGACTGAAATTTAAAAAAAAATCAACTAGGAATCCTAAAATCTTATGCTACATCACGCGAATTACAGAACTAAATCCATCGTGCCTTATAAAAACAAAACGTGGCAGCAGTCATTCTGTCCAGGCTACATTTCAAAGTAACCACAACCTCCACTAATACTGCCATTCGAAAATCGAAGGTGCTTAATTTAATTTAATTTTTATTGCAATGGAGTGCACACTCTGGTAGGAATTTCCTTACGCACCCTTCTTAATCTTTTCATGCACCCACCTACATTTGCCCTCTACAAATTTCAACTTGAAATTCTTTCAACTTTTTTTGTAAATTATTCATTATTTCTCTTGGTAACTTATTCCAATCCCTGACACCCTTACCTAAAAACAGAATATTCCTACACCTTTGTGCCTGAAATTGAGTGTCAGCTTGTAGTCACTGTTATCTTTTCCCATACATGCATTACTTTTAATTCTAATGCCAATATCTTTCAATGCCTCATCATCAGTATACGGCTTGTAGACTATACCTTCATTGCGTTTATCTTCATCTCATGTTTACCAACCCAACTAGGTATCCTGTCCAGATCACCCTGCAGCTGTTCGCAGTCCTCTTCCGTTTTTATCCTTTTATATCGCATTATGTCATCCGCAGACAATACAAATTCTGGTAGTAAACCAACACAATTATTCATCAGAATAATGAATAGCAAAGGTTCCAATACATTACCTTGTGGCACTTTCATTTTTACTTCCACTGCTTTTGAAGCCGCATTTCCTAAGCTAACTTTTTGTTTTCTACCTTTTAAAAATTCTTCTACCCACCATACACTTTCCCATCCATTCCAATAGCTTTTACCTTATTTCCTATCATTTTGTGGCTCACTCTGTCAAAAGCCTTTGAAAGATCTAGTGCTACACTGTCAATTTGTCCTCCCTTGTCCATTTCATCCGAAATATCTTGCATATATACCACCAACCAAGTTTCGCATGAATAATCTTTCCTAAAGTGTACTTGAAAACCACTTAATATCCGTGACTCCTCACATATATTTCTCTATTAATTTACCTACCACTGATCTCAAACTGATTGACCTATAATTTTCGACTCTATTACTTACTCCTCCTTTATGTACCGGCGCTACTATCGCACTTTTTCAGTCTCTGGTACGCATAAAGGATCCAGACTCATTTAAATATTTCTAGATAAGGTACAATGCCACATCTGACTATCTTTAAGATATCTGTTGTAATATTATCTACACCAGCCCCTAAAAATATTTTCAGCCTTCTTAGTTGCTCCATGATATTCTCAGGATGAAATTCAATTTTTTCAGTCTGCTCATTTCTAATTATGTTTTTAAGCTCGTTATCCGATTTCCTCCCCTTCCCCCCTCCTGTTCTTGATTCACTGTCCATAATGGTTCACTAAACCAGTTACTTAAAATCTCTGCCTTTTTAAAATCTTCAGTAACTTCTTCTCCATCCTTATCTATAAGCGTCTCTACACCCTCCCTTCCCGTCTGTTTTCTAACATAGCCATAGAAATTTCTTGATGCATCAGTCAATGGTCCCACTGCTCTGACAATACTCTTCATAAACCCATCTTTAGCCACCTTCTTAGCTATTATCAAGTACTTGTTTAGTTGTTTTTAAATATTCCCTACTACCCTGCTGCCCCTTAACTCTGTTATATTCTCTTCTTACCAACCTCTTTAACACCCTCACCTCCCTATTACAGTACACTGGTTCACTACTTTATTTTTGTTTCGGAATAAATATTTCTTCCCCCTTTCTTATTATTTCCTTGAACTCTTCCCACCCTGACTCTACTGTACTTGTGCATTCCCTCCAATTGCTGAAACGTTCTCAGAAATATCTCTCACACGTGCATCAATACATTCTCTGTATTGTGATCGAAAGTTGTTCGGTTAGAACTAATTACTTGCGGCTGAAATCAGTAATATGGCGTCAGAGAAAGCTTAGGAAATTAAAAATAAGTCCTGACGATCTTAAGTGATACCACGTAAGATTAGTTTTAATTCACACAAATTCTTATATTAAAGCAGAAGTAATTGGTGTAATCAATATATCGTCAAAATTAAACCAATATCGAAACAGAAAATAATTTGACTTTTTTGGAGGATAAATATATGGAATTGCTTTTTCATTTAGGACGTAAATAAATTTTCATTATTGCCGTATTTTTATTATTACCGTAATTATTGTTAAAGAAAACTCTTACACTATAAGACACTTCCATACATACGAAGTCGTGGGTAATTGCTAGTAAGTTATTAAATTTTTGCTTTCATGAATTAGTACATACATAAGGTAATAAATAAAATATTTAGGTACCTACCTAAAACCCCGCTCGAAGCAGATAGATAATATTATAAAGTCTGAATTGAACAATGTTTGCAGTAAGCAACACGCGTCATTAGCATTTTCGCTGTCTTGCCATGTAGAAATCTTTTCCAGAGCGCTACAAATTTTCACTGTCTCATGAAATTGTAGACGGCCATTATGCCTCTCAACCCAACGCGTCTCGCAGATACCTTGCATTGTAGCTCCAAATTCTTAAAAAAAAATTAATTCCTTTTAGTGGATGAATTGGCAATTTCATTGTGTCCTAGTTACTAACGGCAAGAAATGGCTGGATGACATAGATGACATGTTATTAAGAACAGGACTGTTGCTTGTTCAGCATATAAAATTTGCAACTATTTTCGCAAGTTCCATATCGCCTAGATCGTTATCATCACATCTAGGCGTATCGTAAGCATCACAGAAAGTCACAAAACTTCCTTTATTATACCATTGAGTATGTATTTAAATGAAAGGCTGAGCTGTGAGATATGTGTTATGTTTGTTGTTTCATCGAATAAAATATAAAAGTATTTAGTTACATTCACATTCAGTAAAATACTTTCCTAAATGATTTCACTGCAAACATCAATCAAACTAATTTTGCACAATTTTGCTGATGTATGTTACATTAGACTTAGAAGTCTCTAAATGATGCTGCTAATGCTATGTCACGAGATTCTACACGGAATTTTAAAAGTGCTTCCTTCATCGACTACCGTGCTGTTGTTACTTGCTTCTTTATCGAAAAATTTGTCCTCATCGCGATGACCACGTAACGATATATCTTGATGAACACAAAAAAATTATCGTTTTGGCAATTGGTAGTAAGCTTTACTTTATTTTCATTAACTTTTGTCATTTTTTGACTGCTAAATTTGGTTTTCAGTTTTCTGAAAAGCTTTTTCCAGCTTCGACAGTTATTTCGTGGTATTTATTTCGCTGGTGAGTTAGCGACACACTATTTTTACCAAGAAAATCATCTAAAGCTATTAATGCTTCTTTTATGAATCGTTTAAGAGGTGTTTTTGACTGTGTGGCAACTCAAGGGCGTTACTGTAATTAAAACATAATATTTTCTGTAAAGGTCTTGGTCTTTATGCGATAAAACAAGCCAGTGAAACTTGTCAATGTGTGACTTCTATATATATATATATATATATATATTTTTATTACAACACAGTGTGGGAAAATATAAATTTGAGAAGGCAACTAATGTTTGTCGATCAATATAGCTCTTGTTGAAACGTCTAGGTATTTTCTTACAAACCATCCAATATCTGAGGAAAATTTCGATTGAGAAAGCAAACTTTTTATCTGATTAGAACTGGAAGTCGAAGTACATGAAATCGGCAAGCATAGAACAGCTTCAGCAGGAGTAATATTTTCTTCTTCATCTAAGGTTAAGGTAGTTGTTGAAGCATCGGCAGCACACATATGCATTAGTGCTCAGTATAGGTAAATGTTTTGGGTGTTTATCAATCTCAAACCTAGGTTTCTTCGTAAAAGAATGAATCTATCTTTCTAAATAAACCACTACATGCATTACGTTTCGACACACCCGCACAATCACATTTTTCGCTGCATCCTGTAGTAAAAAACACCCGTCCATAACTAAGCAAAAATGACAATATTTATGTAAATACATCAAACGGTTTAGTGGCGAGAAGCGATCGGAGCTACGCGGCTGTGACGTCACCGAACATCGGACGCGCAGCCGCGAACGAATAGTACGACGCGCTGCGCGACGCGGCAAAATCAAAAGTTGCAATTGCGTGCACAATATTCAGTTCACAATGACCGATCGGATACAACATAATATTATAAACAGCATACAGTCGCATTGTGACTGTCGTGTATGTTTTGTGAGATCTGGCCATCCATTATTCAAAGTAATCTTGTTTAATTACAATCAGTGAGATTAAAAATATTATCAGAGGCTGAGCCCAGGGGGGGGGGGTCATGACCCCCATGACCCCCCCCCTTGGATCCGCCAATGATTCGAACACGTTTTTGGTCTAATGTGAGCAAACGCGGCACCCAACGCGCGGACAGCTTTCTCATACCTAAATGTTGATTTAATATGTAACAAACACGTTCTTTTGAAATGTTCATAACCTCTGCTATCTCTCTCACTTTAATTAGGCGGTCGTCTAGCACCAATTGGTGAACTTTGGTGATGTTTTCGTTGGTAGTTGCAGTTTTTTGACGTCCTGAACGTTCATCGTCTCCCAAGCGCTTACGGCCACGTTTAAATTCAGCTGCCCAAAATTTCACTGTGCTAAGTGATGGTGCAGAGTCCCCATACACAGAATCCAACTCTTCTTTGATTTGCGTAGGCGTATTGCCTTTCAAAAAAATATTTAATGACAGCTCGATACTCGATTTTGTCAATTTTCACAAAAAACACTCACATCAACTCACTCAAACGACTGTTACATAACAACTACGCGTCCAAAATGGCTGAAACTTTGATGAGTAGCTGTCAACAGATAAACAACGAAATTCACTAGCTTTTATTTACGAGTGCTGCCATCTTCATGTTGAGGCCTGAAATTTTTCAGACCACCCTCGTACTAGCAGGTTTACGAGTCAAAAGTATTAATTACAATGTTAAACGGTCGCCATGCCTTATTTAGGAAAAGTTTATAGTTACTGTCTGCAACAGTTCTCACAAAATGAATGTATGATCTGTTAATAATTTAAAGAAGAAAACCAATCCAGTTACAGTTTACACGAAAGTTTATTGAAAATTCATTCAGTATGAACTGGTACCAGACCGCATCACAAGTTCATCAATAATTAACGGACTCCAATCCTTAATAGATTGCAAGCTGAACCTTGGGGCTGTCTCACCACCTGAAAACAACGTCTGTACAACATACATTCCTCATTTATCTAGATGATCGGCATCTAGTATTTTCAACACCGGTTCGTCTTGCCACCTTCATGTTTCACTAGTATAAAACAAGTTACAACGATTGCTTTCTTTTCTGCATCCCCGCTACTGATAACTTTTCTAAAAACACCTACACTGACCGGCCGACTAAATATTGCTGCTGCAAAACAAGATGGCTTCTCGTCTTCTTGTTCGTTCCTCCAATCACACACGTTCTTTTAATCACGTGCTATATATTAGGCTATAACAAATTTCTGCATATTTTTCCATTGCAGAGACTGCCTACTTCATAGTACAGTCAGAAGTTCCGTGTTGGCATCCGCTAAGTCTAGATGTGCGACAAGGAAAGTGCTTGCCGCGCTGTCGCGTCGGGCGGGTCGAGTGCCCCACCGCACTCGGCTTTGCCGGCGGCAGAAGCGGCCACGTTGACGACCCGGCTATCGGAAACTGACTTGGCAACGGATATGAATCGGACGGCTACGGAACATGGTACGACGACCTGGCAACCGAACTCGGACTCGTGTATGGATACAACTGAGACCATTCACACAACGCCAACGACAACCGGGCCTGCCCAAGGACACGACTCCCGTGGAAACAAGAGGTGTACCTCACCGCTCCTCTGTGGTAAAGCAAAGTTGTCGAGGATGCTCCTTCACTTATGTTATGTATGAATTAGAGCTAATTATAAGTTATGTATATCGTAAACAACCCCCGTTTGTATCATCATGTATAAGCCAAAGTAGCCTACGCAGATGTCAAAGCTAACTGTAATATCTTACCCCTGTACATGTCGAACCACTTCCTATAAAATGTCTAGATTTAATTAGAGGATAATACTCTCACTGCAGCTGATCTTGTATGATTATGTATATGGACTGTACCATAACATTGTAGTATCCATGTAACCTGTACATGGCTGTATGGGTGCGCAGCCCAAATGCCAATAAATTAAATAAAAAAAAATAAAAAAAAAGTTGTCAAGGAGTGAGAAGAGAGCCATCCACAGTTAAATCAGCATCCCTGTGACGCAGCTCGCCACCACCAGCAAAGACAAAAAGGCGGGAAAAAAGAAGACTACAGGTGCCTTCTCTTTCCCAGAACTATCCGCCACACTGCAGTATCGTGGAACATCTACGACCAAACACCGAAAAGCGAGCTCAGCCGGAGATAAACCGGACGGCGAAGGGTCCACGCAGGAGCGATGCACGAACAAGCCTCCGCCGACACTCGACCCCGGCAGAATAGAACTTAGAAACAGATATGACGTGCTGTACCAGGAAGGACCTGAGCAGCAGCAGCCGCAGCAGCAACAACAGCAGCCGCAGCAGCAACAACAAGAGCCGCAGCAACAACAACAGCAGTTGCAGCAGCTAATACAGCCACAGCAGCAGCAACAACAGCAGCCGCAGCAATAACAACAGCAGCAGCAACAGCAAATACAATAACAACAGCAGCAGCTACAACAGCAGCAGCAATCAAAGTACTTGATTCCTCCTATTGTGGTATAATTTCAAAACAGTTATAAGGAACTGTACCAAATGATCAAAGGCACTCTGGAAAATCAACCCTTCCAAGCCAAGTCGGCCGGAGGCGATAAGGTCAAGCTAACCTTCAGTTCGACCGACCACTACCTTAAGGTGACCGCAGCGTTACAGAGGAAGGGCATACCCTATTATACCTTCCCTTCTGCTGCCGAGAAGATACTGAAGGTCGTCCTCCGTGGGATGCCCTCAACCTTGCCAACTGATGATATCAAGGAAGAGCTTGAAGATCTCGGACTTGACATACGCACAGTGGCCCAGCTGAAGAGACCTGGCACTTCAGACATTATGCCACTCTTCTTGGTGGTCATGCCCGACAGGCCCCAAAATAGAAAAATCTTTCAAATGGAGTCTCTTATGTCACTGCGCATCTCAGTTGAAAAACTGAGATCCTCCAATGGCGCAGTCCAATGCTTCAACTGTCAGGCCATAGGACATGTCGCTCGCCACTGCAACATGCCCTCAAAGTGTGTAAACTGTGCAGGAGCACACTTATCAAACGACTGCACTCTAAAGAAGGTGGAGGGCAGTCCCAAATGTGCAAATTGCGGTGACCAGCATGTGGCCAGTTATAAAGGCTGCGTTGCCTTCAAACGGGCAAGGGACAGGCAGCCGTGGGGTCGCTGCAGAACAAGCTGCCAACGCGCAAAAGCAACGCGAGGAAAAGAAAAAACAGGATTCCGAGAACACCCAGCCACTGGCTGACAAACCCACCACAGAGCAAAACCAACCACGACGGGGCGACAATAACGCAACCTCCACGACGTCTCAGAAGTCATCCAAGACATCTCAGAAGCCACCAAAGCGCCAAATCCCGCAGGAAAAGGCACAAGGACCCAATAAGAAGAAGAACAACACCAAACTGTCAAAGAAAACAACTCCAACGACCTCATACGTGGAGGCAACTACTAGCCAGTTCGCGAGACCCTAAAGAAGCACTGCCACCAGCGGCAGAAACTCAAGACTTGCCTACTCAAGCAAGGCAAAACCACCAACAGCACCACCCACTCCCCACACAAATCAATGAGGGAGGAGCAGCTATAGATCGTCTGTTCGACATTGTTGGGTCGCTTCTGACAATGTTAATGACACTACTGACAAAGTTCGATCAACTGGCCGCGGATATTAAATCCGCAATAACGACAGCTCACCGAGCCGACCGTCCACAGAACTACCACACCAGTCATGGACAGAGTTAACATAGACGGCATATAAATATGCATATGGAATGCCGACGGCATTTTCCAACAACTCGGCGAGTTTCGGCAATTCCTACGTGAAGAGAACGTGGACATATGTCTTGTAGCCGAAACACACCTAAAACCTGGTCTCAGGGCAACGGTAGCCAACTACCTATGCTACCGTCATGACAGACCTACTGCGGGAGGAGGAGTGGCCATATACATTAAAAGAGGCATCCCTCACCACATGATATACACAAATAATTGAAGCAACGGCAATCGAAATGGCAACCACATCGGGACCGGTCACAGTCATCTCAGCCTATAGACCCCCACGGAGAGCACCAATAGAAAATGATATCCGCCAACTGCTCACTATTAGGGGCAAGCTCCTTATTGGCGGTGACTTCAATGCCAAGCATCCTGCATGGAAGTCACGGGTCAGCAATCCTGCTGGGAATCAACTATATAGACTGTGCATCAGGAACAACCTCCAGGTCTGTGGCCCAGACGAACCAACGCACCACCCAAGGAGTGGAAATCGTCCAGATGTTCTAGACATCGTAATCACCCGAGGCATCGCTGGCTTCGCCTCTGCCTACACCATGAACCGACTTTCATCGGACCACTCCCCAGTTATGGTGGACATTGATGTTGGTTCATGGATGACAAGTCATACCAAACCTAATCGACTACAACCGGACAAACTGGGAACTGTTTCGAGAAGAAGTCACAACATCCCTTCACCGTCTGCACCCACTGAACGAAAGACAAATAGAGGCAGATATAAAACAGGTCACATCAATCATACTTGACGCTGCAAATTCTGCGACGCCCCCTCCAATAACTAGACACCAGTCACGACAACTTCCACCGCACCTGTTAGCACAGATCAGGAACAAAAACAGAGTGGCTAAGGAGTGGAGGCTAACGAGGCAACCTGACACCAGACGCCTCCTCAACCGCCTGCAACGGGAGTTGAAAGCGGCTCTCCAAGAGCATCGGAACAGCGAATGGTCAGCGCGCCTGGCAGCCCTCAATATAAATGCGAACGACGGAAACCTCTGGAACGAGACCCGCCGCTTCACTAAACGACGCACTAGACTACCTCCACTACACGGCGAAAGAGGTCTAGTTTTCAGTGACGTGGACAAGGCTAACGCTTTAGCCGACCATTTTGAAAAGCAGTTCAGACCCGCGCAAGACAACGACGAGGAAGAATCAGCAGGGATACGCAGAAGACTGGCACGCTTTCTCGCCGCTGACGATGAGGGGTATGAAATTGAGGCAATTACTGCTGAAGAAGTCCGGCATACACTCAACACACTAAACTCCAAAAAGGCACCCGGCAATGAACAAATTGGGTAACAAACTGCTACAGAACCTACCACCTCTGGCCATTGAATACATAACAAAAGTATTCAACTTGATCCTCCGCACCCAGCACTATCCTAGATGTTGGAAGCAAGCTATTGTGGTTGGAGTTCCAAAACCGGGAAAAAATGGAATATTCCCTCAGAATTATAGGCCCATAAGCCTACTACCATCATTGAGCAAGGTCTTCGAGAGACTAGTACTCAAACTGCCTAGATGCTCACATACAAAGGGAAAACATCATACCCAATTTCCAATTTGGATTTCAGAGGGGTCACTCAGCTGTTCAACAAATCCTAAGAATAGTTGAACGCAGCCACGACTACATTTAACTACAGAGGCTATTGCCCACTGGTCCTGCTTGACGTGGCGCGGGCTTTCGATTCGGTCTGGCACAGCGGACTGCTGTATAAACTGTACAACCAGGGACTACCCGGCCCACTAGTTAAACTCATCCGCAGCTACAGTCTCTGGAAGGTCATTCAGAGTGAGGGTTGGTAATGACCTATCCACACGCCGCCCCATTCACGCAGGAGTACCACAATGGTCAGTACTTGGTCCAGTGCTGTATAATCTCTTCACTTCTGATATCCCGGCTCCGGCAAACGTCCGCACAGCTCTATATGCTGACGATACAGCATTTTTCATCCGCCCACAAATACAAAACTGAAGCCATCAGACGACTCCAAGCAGTTCTTCAACAAACTGAGGCATGGGCAAGACGCTGGCGAATAACCCTCAATACAGCTAAGACCCAGGCAATTATGCTGACGAGGCACCTCGGGAAGCGCAACAGACAGCGGGACCGAACTCCAAACCTACATCTTAACGGTGAAATCATCGCGTGGTCACCCACCGTCAAGTACCTCGGTGTGACGTTAGACTCCCGTCTTACATGGAGGCGCCACATCGAGGATGTTCGACTGAAAGTAGCAGCGAGACTGCGTGAGCTGTATCCCATCCTCAATACTAACAGCTCATTGGCAGCCAACACCGGGGTCAGTGTGTATTGCAGTCTGATTCGTCCCGTGATGGAATATGCGTGTCCTGTCTGGGGATACGCTTCCAAGACTGGATTAGACCGTCTGCAAGTATTGCAGAATAGAGCACTCCGGTGAGCACTCCATGTGCCGAGCAGATTTCCAGCAGCCGACCTGCATGCAGCTGCAGGTTTTCCGTACATAAAGGAAAGGATAATCCAAATAACCACCGCTTTCTATAGAGCCGCAAGGAAATCCACTAACCCTCTCATTGCCAACCTAGGGCAATATTACGATGCCTTTGATAAACACAAGAGACCACTGTCAATATTGACTAGAAATTGATACCACATGAGCGAAAGAAAAGACATACCATAAGTAAAGAACAACATCTTGAAATGACTGAAGGAAATGTCAAACGACAAACCCTTCTCCCCAACTGCTTCTAAAATATAAAAGCAGAAAATGCTCTGATGTGTTCTGCCTACTTTACTATACTGGCCACTCCACTACCAATCAGACTAGGAGGGCTGCCAGATTTGTCTTTGGAAATTACCGCAGAACACAATCGGTAACTAATATGGTAAAGGAGCTGGAGTGAGATTCATTGGAGGATAGAAGGATGGTGAAGAGAGTAATGGGAGTGTACAAGGCCTGTACTGGCGACGAAGCATGGAAAGATATTGGTGGGAAAATTAAGAGAGGTGCCTGGAAAGGTAAGCTTGTCCATGACCACAAGCTGGCACTTGATTTCAGGCTTAAGGGTGTGGAAAAATTTTCTTTCGTAGGAAAGGATATGAGGGACTGGAATAAATTGCCAAGAGAAGTGATGGATAATTTACCGGAAACATTGAAGAAATTTAAAGTAAAAATTAGTAGAGCTTGGAAGAGGAAAGGAGAAAGGGGTGTGTGTAGGGAGATTGCCACCGGAGCGGGCACTGCATGGCAATTTTACCACTTATTATTATTAGCTGAAGTCAATCAATTTAAATCGTAGATGTTATGTTTTGCTTTCTCACACTTTGCCATTTCCCTGACGAAAATAATGTCACTTAGGTTTGCTTAGCAGAAGTTCTCGACTTCTGCGTTACATCCCATTAAATTAAATAAAAGATAAATCAACGTGTAAAAATTGGAGGTAAGTAGTATTCAGAATTATTACCACAAGTGTTAACGTGAATACGGGCAACCAGTGAGACATCAAATGTTTTCAATAAACGTTATATTTACGAGAGAAACTATTGCTCAGAACTTAATTGCTACAATACATGTTTCAGAGGAAGTTTATACAGATGAAAATATTATTATGACTTAGCAGTTTATTCAGGTACACAAAAAAATCTACTGGTAGATACTTAAGTGGTAAACATTTTATTTAGTTACACAAGAGAAACTTCCAATCAGCACTTAACTGCTGCAACACATGCTTTAGAGAAGGTTTACAAAAGTTCAGGCTTATTGGTTGTGGTATCATTGTGTTCCTCTGGCCAGTACACGCCCATAGTAGGAAATTCTGTTGCCGTAATTCCCTTCCTCCCTCGCTGGTTCCTGTTCAGTTCGTGGCAGCTCGTATCTTTCTTTCATTCGGTTTTTTTTCCTCAATCGATTTAGCCAACACTTCCGCATTTCCAAGGCGATTTGTTCAATTCTGATTTCTGCCAGCATTCCACTGGTATCTGCTTCCTCTTTCTTACTGTGTACTTCGACATTTTCACGTTTAAAGTTTCACAAATTTCCGAAATTTACTTTTATCTATCTTGAAATTGTTTCAAAATTTTACTTATCGCTTTACGTCGAGGACATTAAAGGCAGAATGAGACTGGGGACAAGGAACGGGGAGGAATTCACTTCACACCATACTTTGAACAACACTTCAGCGAGCACTAAAATTCACTTGACAGAACGAAATTAGAATTATTTTATCAACGAACGGCGTGAGCACACGCAGACGTTCTAATATAAACAGCTTTATTTCAAATCAACAAAACAATACGAACTGTAACTGCCTCAGAAAATCCCGGATGACATCTGCAAGCGAATTTGAGTCTATGTACGATACATATAATGTTTTTCGAATCGTAATGCGCCGTCGCGTGTCGGTTAGTAAAAATGCGCCGGCCGCACTCAACCCAACGCTATGACTTCAAGTCACACGCTTGCGCTGTACTGTTAGTACGTATAACATCTTAAATACATACGGAGGTAATTAAACGACAAATAAATGTCTCCACGCTGTTGTCTGTTCTGTAACTTATCCTAACTGTGACAAATAGTATGAATGAAAAGTTACGTGGCTCGACTCGGATATTTTTCCCCCACCCCACCCACACGTAACTCTGCGTAGCTTTCTACCCAAATCCTTCCCCCCCCCCTCCTACTCCGAGGCACACAGCTTATGGACGGACCCTCAGGACTAAAGAAATACTCCTGTGACGACGTATATCTAGATACGCCGTAGTTTCTGAGGAGATCCCGAATTCCAAATTTTGAAAATTAGAATGCTACTGCTCCCAAGCGTTGTCGCAGATGGTAAGGTACTTCGTTGTAAAACTGTATGCCCACCTGGAGCGTTTTTTTAAAAAATATGTTTCTAAAGAAATCAATGAATCGTAATCTAGAATTCTCTTTATCAACGGTCGATCTTATGTGCTGATCCCATTACATGTTGCTTTGTGCGCTTATGCCCAAATATTTCAAGTAATCAACTTGTTATAGCGGATTATACAGCTTACTTTGTAGTTATGGACGAGGATATTCTTTTTGTTCGTTATGCGCATTAACTTGGAGGTTTAGCGATTTAGTTTAACTTACTATTTATCGCTGTATAGGTAACTCCGTCATTGGCAAACATTCTTAAACTCCTGTACAGGTTACCTCCAAGATGGTTTATAAAAATTAAGAAAAGTAGTACGGCTATTAGGTTTCCTTGCGGAACATCCGAAATAATATCTAAATAGAGTCTTTATATTCTAGTACAATATAATTGTGAGCTATCGGTTAGAATTGGTCTACAATACGCGTGCTTGGAGCTACAAGTCGAGGTAAGTGTATATATGTTTTTAGTATTCAGTACTTTTCGCGAAATTGCTTCGACTTCTTTTTTTCATTTATTCGGAGTATTGCTGAACTTGTGTCACTATCAGAACGGGCTATGTCACGGAAAGGCACGACAGCGTCAAAGCAGGTCGTCTTCCGCTGACCTTTAAACGTCAGCTCTGATAAAGATAGTCTCTGACAACCTCCAGGGCGCTCGTAGTCTGCCATTTCCTGACAGTCTAACCTTTTGACTTGTTGCAAGGCTTTACTGGCTTTAATAACTGTCGACCTTATGCATGGTTGAATTATTGTCAACGACTTGTAGCGTTGTTCACCGGGGTGTAAAATTAGAAGGATACGTACACATAAAACGTGAACAGCAAAAAATTCAGGGCTAAGCTTTAGTCAGGCTTCACGCTTTCTAGAGGAGAATACTTTTCTTGTAGTTAGCTCGTCATTTGCCGTAAGTTGCTCGTTAGTAGGACCGTCAATTTGGGAAATATTTTTTCACTCCAGTTTTTTTCTCGTCAGTTTTTGGTTCAGTCGATTGAGTCGACAACGCTTGCATTTGTTATGGATTTATTTCCTTAAGATGAGTTGAGCTTAATTTAAAAGGCTGGTCATTACCAGCGCCGTATGAACTTTGTATAATTTCCTCTGGATTATTTTGTTTTTCAGTTTAATTTATCAGCACTAATTTTCTTACTCTATAATTCCTATTCCGCTCCGCATCCTATACGCATTTTTGTTTGGTTTTGGTCGCGTTTTCGGGAGATTTAGGCACTTTCCGTTTGCCTCGTCGAGACATTTTCTAATTCAAGCAGTTGTAATTTTTAAAAATATTAGAGAAGAATCCAATTTCCTTTATTGTAGCCACGACGTCTATCTCCCGAATTTCAAGAGTTATACCTCACCGGAAAACTTTTTTAAAGTCTAAAAACTTCTCTCGTTAAACGTACGACACGTACTGAAGTCGCAATCATGCTAGCAGAGTACAAAGGTAACGAGAAGAACTGCGCAAGTGTTGTTAGAAACTGGCATCCTTCTTCTAGAAATTGACATATAAATCATTAGATTTGGTCAGTTGTTTTACAAATTATCGCAGTTTAAAAGTACAGTCGTTTCGTAAGGATTGTTTTCGCTGCAAAGCATCCCACTAGTCAGGATGTAAGTCGTTGACAGTATTCGTGTAAAAATAAAACTTGACATGGTATTACCTCACTGGAAGTGGAACTCATTTCGTTTATACCCAACGCACTTAACCTACAGGAGAAAAAATTCAATTGCCGTCTGGCTGCGAAACGTGTGCCGAATTATATGCGTTTTTTTTTTAATGTGTAGATTATGGGGGGGGGGGGAGGGGGGGGTGATTTGGGACAATCCGAGCATTCACCTAGCTGATTACGGGAAACCGCGTAAAAGCCGCAACCAGGAAGGCCGGTAGCCGGGATCAGGATTCGTACCTGGTTCCGTTGTACCTCCCCAATCCAGTGTGCGGTGCCTAACGCACTGAACCGTAATAGTTATGTATTTATTGATGCTAAAACTGGTTTCTGGCTGAATGAAGGAAATCCAAGTGTCATTAAAAATATATACGTGCTGCTTAGCGTCATTTTCATTTGTATGTAAACATTAAAGTTGTTCCGTACATTCGCCCGCATGAAACAGGTCTGTTGGTAAATGTGACTTAAACTAGAAGAGCTAACATCATGTTTCTCCTTTTGTTACGAATGTATTTATATTTAATCAAATGTATATACTTCAGGCTCTTGCTATTTTTATAAAATTCAGGATCAACAAAGCTCTGATATGATGTGAATTACTCGTAATGCCAATAAAAGTAAGTACATACTTCACAAATTCATGCGGGAAGCAACGACCAAGTTACGAAATGATCAATGGTGTTCACTTTTCCGTCCTGTCAGTTGAAGACACAGCAATCCGTCAGAAATTTATCACAACTATTTTATAATATTTTTTTTTCCTTCTTCCAGGCAGGTTTCTCATTGTAGCACTCGCTACTGTCCTTACAAATGCTGTGTCTAGATACAAAGCTACGCTCAATAATTCACTTCACATTCAATCTTCTACGAGAATTGATAAATTCGTTATCAATGTAACTAATAATCATCTATCTGATTATTTGTTGAAGTCATATGGAATAGTTAGATGCAATAGAAAGCCATGCTCCTAGGTGAGGCCGCCTCCTAGTATTAATTGTCGACGTTTCGGTCTTATTTTAGGGTGATGTGTCTCACACGCTCTAGTAGTCACAAATAACTTAGAGACGTTCAGCGTTCTGGAAGTTTCGGTCGGTACAGCCAATCAGGTGAACGCATGGTTGTGCCGCATGGTGGGGGTCGCGGCGTGAGCTGTTCTCATCATCATCACGCATCTTGTCTTCATGCATCATGGATATTAAACCGTAGATAGATTAGATGTAACTGTTATCTACTGAAATGTTCCATCAAATCTTACTATAGACTGAATATTTTAGATCAATCGACAAAAATATCTCTAGTTAATTCGGACTTCTTCTCTCCACTCTGTTACATTTTGATTAATTTTACGAATTTACAGAAGAATTTAAGACACAATAAACATCTCATTCCCATTTACCTACAATTAATAAGTCACACAATTTATACGGTATATGAAGAACTTTCTGTTGCAGTTTAATTTCATCACAACTTCAAAGCCAATGCGTTTGTTATTTAGAATCATAAAACTTAACAAATTCAATAAGTCGTATTGCATTTCTGAAATATTCATTCTAAACCAGTCATATGTGGGCCGCATGATAAAATGCAGCTCAATATAGGGCCAACATATATAGCAATGTGAGGAAGATTGCAATGTACCAATCCTACAAAGAATGAGTAAAGTATTGAAGGAAACGGGGCAGAAGCGTGAAAATATTAAATTTACGGAATGATCGAGAAACTTGTAGTTGATCATATTTATATTTCATAGCCTGTTCATGGTTTCGTCACTTGTTGACTGGCTCGAAGATTTCTAACACTACCCGTTCACATGCTGTTCGACTCAAGTACCAACAGTCTTCCGAGATGTTCATGAAAAGTCGTGAGGTATCCTTATCGCAGAAGTCTCCAGCCACACCCAAAATTTCGTATTTGTGTTATCAGTTCTGTCTCATGCACGAACGATTCTGTCCACAATATTCCAAACATCCTCCACATGCATCACGTTTGGTGACCTAAGTGGCAAAATAATGCGCTTGAATTATCCTACACTGCACCTCAAACTAATCGCACGTAATCTGGGATCGATATCATCCTGGAAATTTCCATCGTTGCCGAGATTTTAAATGATAAATATTAACTAATGGAGTTATATATTTCGTCAGTATTATTTTCTACATCTTGTTTAAGGATATGCTACTTCCATCAGCAAAAATACCAAATTTTAAGTACTATTTAAAATCTGTGGGAGATAATTTATGAACATTAAATACAAGAATCAATAGCTGAGGGGAACAATACAGGAACAGTTTCCCATTCTCGGTTTATAACCTCGTCAGTTCCCTTTTAGACTCGTCATTTTTGTAACAATTTAACTAAAAATTCTTACTTACTAGTGACTTTTAAATGTTTCTAATTCAACTAGGCGTATTTGGTAATTTGGATCAGAGATTATTCTTCGATGGGACAATATTGTGTAATTCATTACCATAGATGTGATGTTTTTTATAGTGTTTTTTTAATTAATTTAGGTAATTCTGAACAACGTGATAATGCTCTTTAGTTCTCAGACTCTCTGCTAGCAGGCTTTATTAAGTAATTCAGTGTTAACAACTTGATTTAGTAAGAATTTTTCACCTCTGAATTAACAATTGCGATTATGTTTTATGATTAAACTGCTGCTCTTGCTTCCGTGTGTTGTTATGATTCTACATCGGAGTCAAATGTTATTTATGTTTGAGACATTACTCGGTTTTGGAGAAAATAATCTCTAAGTAATGTTCGTTGCCAACATTTTAATTGGCAAAAGCGAAAAGTATACATATTTATAACCTCAATCTCGTACTACATTTTTTATTGGAAATATCGATATGTTCTCACACCTCAGTAATCAGTTCTCTAAAATCACAGGTGTCGTAGTGTTATGTAAATACCTTGACAGCTCATTAAAATCATTTAAAGTTGTATTTTTGACAGAAAGTGATTGATTTGTTTTCATTTACGTTGTGAATTTAACTAGATGGACAGCGCGTGTAGTGGAGCTTTTTAGAGATTGTGTTATCGTGATGGATGGAGTGGCGGTATTCTATTACACGACTCACCTGTCAACGTAGAAATGCTAACAGGCGCCAGATAGCTGTTTAACAGACTACTTTACAGACTTTATGTAATTTGAATAATTTTCACCAGATCCCAATACGTCAAAGATGAAGAATCTAGATAAAGTACAAATTATTAGCCATAATATTTTTTTAAAAAACAGTTGGCTCTGAATTGGGGACTGCAGACAGAAGTGAAAACTTGAAACTATGAATATAAACGCACAACAATCAATATCATACGCGCAACACGTCACACTTATAGCTACAGATATACTAAGTAACAGTAATAATAATAATACCGTGTGGTTATGAGGAACTGGTGACAGGATTTCTGGTGGCTGTGCATTCCGCTCCTGTCTTAGCCACCTTAACCTCACACAGTTTTTCTACCAGGTACAGAGAACCTACAGTTTAACGTACAACCCCAACCACCGAAGCGTTCTGGCGTACTTTACATTACACAACCCGCTGCGCCAGAGGTTAAACACGAGTTCGTTCTCCGCTCAGACATCGTAACCACTGAGCTACCAGACTGCTACAGATATTCTGTTAACATTAGCACGTCGCTGCCGCAAACTATTAAGATTTTACCCATTCAATAACTGTACGAACCACGTTGATAGAAATTAAGGAGAGCGTTTAGGTTTGCTTTTTTTTTTTTTTAAAAAAATCAAACGTAAATAGTATTTTTCTATTTGTTTTGAAGTATACGTATACAAAGTTCCATCAAAATCGTATAAAAACTGTGGGGTTAATTCTAGATCGCGATACCGCTAGCACTACTTTCCGCCACGCGGTCAACAACGATGTAAACACAGATTGCTGCTGTTACTTATGACGTCATGTTTTCCGGGTGTGACGTATTCAATACACTGTCTGCTACAAATGTCACGTTACCTGCAAGGAAAATACGAGTTTTCTCGGGCGTTAATAAACTAAATGTAATATATCCATTCATAGATTTGCCCCCAGCCCAGAGCCCGCCTATAGAAGTTTTCACTCAATTGAACACCGGGCCTCAAAACGTTTTCACTTCAAAAACTAAAAATCTAACTTAGTTGACAACCCGAATGTTTCTCGAATCTTCTCGACGGAGACGAACAGTACGACGCTATTGTGTCAGAGGCAGGAAAGCCAATTCCTTTCCTCGGGGGACTACAGTTTAACGTGTAATCAGAACCACGAAACGTACTGGCGTAGAACTTTGCATTCATGTCTGTCCAAGCGTAACAAGCCATACTTATAACTACAGATATACTGTTAACATTAGCATGTTGGTGACACGAACTCACAAGATTTTACCCATCTATAAAGCGTCCAACGCGCATTTCATACGCGCAACATGTCGGTGACACCGATAGTGGGGGTGTAACGGTTAGCATTCTGCCCTCGCATTCGGGAGGACCGCGGTTCGAATCCCCGTCTGGGCATCCAGATTTGGGTTTTCCGTGGTTTCCTCAAATCACTCCAGGTGAATATCGGGATGCTTCCTTCAAAAGGCCATGGCTGAATTCCTTCCCATTCCTTGCCCCCCTCTCCCTCAATCCTTTCCTGTCGCTAAAGACCTCGCTGTTAAGAGACGTTAAGCAGTAAAAAAATTTAAAAAAATTGACGGCACGTCATAGCTTGTCGGTGACGGGAAGTTGCGTTCTCATAGATTTACCACCGTCCAAACATCGCTTAATGCGCCCACAGAACTTTTTAAAAAATGTGTCGTGGGACGCAAGACATAATGGAAACATCGTTTTTACAGGAATGCACTGTTTGTAACTTTCTTCCTAAGATTTTCCAGCCACAAGCAAGCTCTCGTTACTCGTGTGGTACTGTCTCTGGTGATTTTCTCGCGAGTGTAATGCTTTCTCGCCATGCAAAATAACAGTGTAAAAGTGACAATTCATACAGACAAATATGTGCGTATACAGAAACTGCATACAATTATACCCCACGTACAATATATTTTACAACAAATATTTCTGTACCGTTAGGTGAGGACTAATTTCATTGCGTTTCATCAACATTTGACGCTACCCCAACAACGTATCGAGAATGTTGACTTATCAATAACGCTTTGGCCTTGCATTCGGGAGTACGCGGGTTCGAATCCCCGTCTGGTCATCTCGATTAGGATTTCTCCAAATCCCTCCAGGTGACTACCGGGATGGTTCCCTCAAAAGACCATGGCTGAATTCCTCCCCGTCGTTGCCCCCATTCCTTTCCCACATCCAACGAAATCGACGTCGAAAAGGCGTAAAGCCATAAATAAGCTAACGATGTCTATCCAGTCTAGCGTATTATTGATAATTGTGCATTACTATACAGGGTGTTACAAAAAGGTAGGGCCAAACTTTCAGGAAACATTCCTCACACACAATCAAAGAAAATATGTTATGTGGACATGTGTCCGGAACGCTTACTTTCCATGTTAGAGCTCATTTCAATTTCGTTAGTATGTACCCCATGTTCTTCCACCTACGCTCAATGGAGCACGTTATCATGATTTCATACGGGATACTCTACCTGTGCTGCTAGAAGATGTGCCTTTACAATTACGACACAACATGTGGTTCATGCACGATGGAGCTCCTGCACATTTCAGTCGACGTGTTCGTACGCTTCTCAACAACAGATTCAGTGGCCGATGGATTGGTAGAGGCGGACCAATTCCATGGCCCCCACGCTCTTCTGACCTCAACCCTCTTGATTTCCATTTATGGGGGCATTTGAAAGCCCTTGTCTACGCAACCCCGGTACCAAATGTAGAGACTCTTCGTGCTCGTATTGTGGACGGCTGTGATACAATACGCCATTCTCCAGGGCTGCATCAGCGCATCAGGGATTCCATGCGACGGAGGGTGGGTGCATGTATCCTCGCTAACGGAGGACATTTTGACCATTTCCTGTAACAAAGTGTTTGAAGTCACGCTGGTACGTTCTGTTGCTGTGTGTTTCCATTCCATGTTTAATGTGATTTGAAGAGAAGTAATAAAATGAGCTCTAACATGGAAAGTAAGCGTTTCCGGACACATGTCCACATAACATATTTTCTTTGTTTGTGTGTGAGGAATGTTTCCTGAATGTTTGGCCGTACCTTTTTGTAACACCCTGTATAATAGCAAGTTGTGCATGCGCCATTGCGTCTACAGCTGGTAGACACATGGTACATGCGCAATCCTGAACCATGGACCAACCGTCGAAATTATCATGTATATTATTTCCAAAAGGTGATTTTTTGTGACGAGTCATCTTTCTACTTGGTACTTAATCAAAACTGATAAATGAGATTGGTAACATCTGTATCAAGAAAGGAATTTTTCGAAATTCAATCCGTAAATACCAAAATTATAAGCAATGAAGGTCACGCGCAAGCGTTAGTTCATAGTCAGGCTGCTAGGCTTCGCTGGCGTCGATAAGGAATGATCACTTTACCGCTAGATAGTAGAGATATTGATAAACTGTGTTTTCTGGAGTAAGAAACTTTTTGAATATATCTGTTTCTGTAACAATTGTTATAAATGAGCCTGTTCTTCTTTCGTTCTACTACACAACCACCAACTTCGCTATTCATCATATCATTTGCCTAATTTTCGCTCGGTTCACCTAGTCACTTCATGGTTAACCGATATATTGCTTGCCGCGCGACGCAAGGCTAGCTAGTCTGTTCCTCAGTGAGGGAAGAAATTTTTACCAGCCTGTGCTTGAGCAGCAGATATTGCGCAGTTCCTGCTCACCAGGTTGCGTAACAGAGTCCTGGCTTCAATCCCAAAGCTCTCCTCTGTTCATATGGAGCGACGGCATGCCACTCCCTAGCTATTTTTCTTAAGAGTAAGCATGAATGCTCCTGCATCTCTCATCCACAAAGCATTGCAATGAACACAAATACATTACAACCTATCACCCAAAACGGTAGCTCTTTAAATCGCTTCTACAATGGGAAAGGTGACGGAAAGTTCATTTCTTCGAGACATTGATATGGAAAAGGGGTAGAACATATTACACCTTCTACAACAGACTACGCTCGGACATGGGTATGAAACACTACTGTTCTGTTTTTACTATTAAAAAAAAATAGCGAGTGTCAGTTGCGCCTTGCTAAATTAGGATTCCATACCCTAATGACCTTAATGGCTATGTTATAGAAGGTTGGTCAGAATGAAGTAGACTGGCACAAAAACAATACATCACGTGTTTTCAGCCTCCTAACGCCGCGCAACGTTACCGCTCTCATCAAGAGTGTAATTGTTCGGTTTCAAATAAAACTTGTTATCGTATTTTAAAATGCAAAGAATTCTCGCTTAACAGCACTTTCCGATAGAATAGTATTAATATATGACAAAGTAAACTCATAAATAATAAAAACGTTTGTTTATTTTCCTTGAAAGTTGGCAAATATATTAGATATAAGCATCAGCAACTAAAATTTTGAAAGTTAAAACATATTGCGTTTCATTTGTGTACTGTTAATCCAACGACACAGCAATACAAAGCGGATGATGCAACAAGTGGTGCTAATACGTCAGACCCGTTCACTCCGCTGAATATAACGCAGCATCGTCAGATTTAAACGTATTTACATATTATCATCCTACAAATACTGTCTGTCAGCTTGATAACATTTAGGTCTTTTATTTAAATTTGTGTCATGTAATGTTTTTTGAGGCATTTTAGTTAATTTATCTTCCGTAAGCACAGCTGTTTTTTTTCTCATTTTTTAACTAAAATAATCGGGAATTATTAGGCTACGATATCACTGGAACTACTCACAGGTAGTAACGTCATAATATACCGTCTGTGGTGTGACATGATTGGTGTAATATATTATACCATGGAATATCAGATGTCATTTTGGTCCGGAATGAACTAGAACCTAACTACAAAGTCCGCTAAATTTGCTGCTTAAAAATTATAGCCTTTTCTGCACGAATCGTAATAGCAATCAATAATCTCTGCGTATTTCTATCTAAAATCCTTGAGTATGCTAAGGATTGATAGTAAAGTTGGATGCGTAAATCCCGGTCGTAAAACAAAAAAGAAAAAGTTCCGCCACTGATCAACAAATAACACTAACTTGTTCAGATTTGTATGCTCTGTTTGGCTGTCATGTGTTATACTTGTTTCTAATACATGACGTAGTAAAGCTTCACTCTCCTATAAAGTTAAAATTATTGAAACATGACTTGTTTTACAGCTACAATCGATAGCGCCGCGAATGAAAAAAAATATAAATAATATTTTCAAACATTTATTAATTCCTTGGTAGCAATGCATTATTGATGTTGTTGCTACACGTGAAAAGAAACGAAGAGAACAATATCACACTATTCGGTAATAGATGCCCGCCATAAATGGAAACCAGAGACAATATAATGGAAACTGTCATGCGATACTATCGATAGAAAGCCGGCAAAACGTATCGATTTCAAATCGATTGATACCAAGCACCGCCCCTTTTAATTTGACGTCGTACCAGCAATAGAGCAAATTTAATGTAATGCTAGAGAGGAAGTATCGCATCACTGCTACAAACTGTGACTGGGTAATTTACAAATTAATTGATTTTTTGTTACTTCTATACAGGATTTTAGACGCCGGCGTAGTTTAAGATTTCAACTGCTGCGATTTCAACATAACTATTCTTTTTAGTTCAGGTTCCCAACCACAATCACTAATTGTAAGTAGCCAACCAGAGCCGCATTTAGGATCTGTAGGACCCTAGGCTATACCTGTGGTGCGGGCCCTTATATATATATTTAAAGCAATATCGATTACTTATTGTAATGAAAAATATTGAATAATGTAATGATAGCAAAAATAAACGAGGATAATTTACTGAAGAATCGAAAGTTCGAAACAGGCTTTCTGTATCGTTTACGAGACTGAAGTGAATGAGGTTAGCAAGTGATGCTCGCAAGCAGGGGCGGATCGAGGATTTGGCTTTGGGAGGGGCTTGAGTGGACTTTGCTTTTGGTTGTTTTTTTTTTTTTTTGGATTGAGTGGATTTTGGTAGGGGGGAGGCTTGCCTTCAGTTGATTTTGGCTTTGGGGGGGGGGGGGGGCTTGAGTTGGGCAAAAGGTAGTGTTTACTGTCCACTAAAAAAAAAGTCTCGGAAATGTCGGAGGTGGACCTAGATACTTCTGGGGGGGGGGCTTGAGCCCCCTAGCCCCCCCCCGGATCCGCCCCTGCTCGATAGTTCAATTTTTTGACTGATGATCGATGCTACGTATTGTAGTTGTGTTGCAACCAAACATTTTAAGCAAACGCCCGCGGAATTAATAACTCAAAAGTTAATAACTGTATGAAACAGTAGACCTCCATATTAAGATAAAGATGTTTAAGATTACCAAAGCACCCGACAAAGAATGATTAAAAACACAAAATTGATTATTCACACACGCATGTCAACAGGAAGACAGCGCATAATATATTACTTTAAACTTATTTTTGAATATGGCCTTTAGCTGAGGTAGCCTATGCTTAAATGCGGCCCTGAAGCCAACAATTAGTGTTCACGAGGGAGCGTCCACAAACCACGTTGCTCCATTTGGCTTCCTCTGAACACGCCTCCCCCCCCCCTCGCGTAGCCCGACAGCTTTTGTTCTACGCCCCTCGCCCCCCCCCCCCCCCCCCCCCCACGCAGCACATAGCTTTTTTCCCAATTGATTCCAGAAATATTTTGTACTGTTTTCTCTTGACAGGCTATCGTAAATTACATCCGGAGATAGTTAAATGACATAAGTAAATATTCACACCCTGTTGTGTGTTCTGTACCTTATTTTAATTGTGACAAATAATATGAATAAGAAGCTACTTGGCTCGGCTTGGAATCACTCCCTCCCCCACGTAGCTCAGCATAGCTTTCCAGCCAACCATCCTTCCCCCCCTTTTCCACCAAGACGGAGCCACGTAGTTTATGGACGCTCCTCAAGTAGTTTATTTTGATAACATTCCTGAACCAATAATATACTTAAAGTAATTACGCAAAATCAGAACTACCCTTATGAAAGTATCTCATGATTTTAAATTTCTTCTAAATGCTTTTACCATAGCGTTAGGCGGAACCGTGCATAAAACATCGCAACGAAGAAGTTAGTCCAAATTTTAACAGGTTAGTGTCTTTTTTTTATCGGTCAGGGGTTTCATACTGATTTAGGAAAAAAACGGCGACCACGAACTACATTCTTCTGGTACTGGATACACGCAATGACTGATATTTTGTTTGGTTCTGGATTTCTTAGTGGTATTTCATACCACGAAAGTTTTCTGTAGATATTTTTATAAAAATCGTGGGTGGGAGGGGATATTCTACACCATTCCAAAACTGGTATTGACCTGTTGAAATTTGTGTTAACTGCTTCCTTATAATGTCCTCTTCACGTTTTCCACTTTCCTTTTTCGAAGAAGTTGCCAAGAATTAAATTAAAAATGCTGTAATGTGGGACGCTCCGCATCGGCGAAATGTTAGCAGCACTACAAAATGACATAAAAATTATCGGTACAGGGATCATATCAACCTAAACACGTTCGTTTTGTCATAGTGATCGTGGTTAGGTTGGAATTCGGCCTGGATAAATAGTAAAAAATTTATGGGAAATTCGTTCTCGGTACTCATCTTTGGAAACTGCCCATTTGTTTACAACGGAAGCAATCGATTATCTCTGACTGCTTATATCGATTCTAAGATGGCTAGCCCATGGAGGAAGGAAATATATGGAGACGACGCAAGCGACCTTCACCATGCAATGAAGTGAAACCGGGCGGAGGAGGAGTGGGGGGAGTGGGGAGGCATGGACTAACCCATACAGACACGGCGTATATGTACAAAAACCTCAAGGGGACTCTAGGATTAACGTAACGTCGCAATCTGCAGATGGATTATTGTGTAACTCGATGAGGCAAATAAACAATGAAGAATAATTTTTTTTGATATCATGCTTAGTTTTCGAGATATTCTGTCTCAAATGTGAAATGGTTTTGGTTGAAATTCAGAAGAAAAAATTGGTCAAAGTCAAATTTGCTGACCGATTCTTATTTAAAAAGACGAGAGAAATAAAAAATAAAGAATAAAAATTTTCGATATCTCGTCTAGTTCTCGAGATATACTGTGTCAAAAGTGAGGTGTCTTGAGTTGAAATGCAGAAGAAACATTTCTCAAAAGTCAGATTTAATGATCGATTCTTATATAACACAACGAGACAAATCGAAAATAAAGAATAATATTTTCGATATCTTGCTTAGTTTTCGGGATATACTGGGATTGGGTTGATATGCGGCCTGGACTAAAAATTAATTCAGCCAAAGCCACAATGAATTACATGGTGGACATGCAGAATGGATATTTCAGTTGTTTTTACTACCACTTGTGGTTAGGTTGAAATGAGGCCTAGACCAGAATAAAAATAGTTATTTTTTTACCATACATCGTAAGCTAAATTGGGAATAGCTGGAAGTGGAAGTAGTTTCCATCGCTATACACGTTTTGTCACTAACTTGGTTCTCATGAAATTACTAACTGTAATAGATAAATTCTTTGTCCCTCATGGAACAACAAAACCATTCTGGTACAGACTGCATTTAGACCTAACCACAATCTCCATTAAATTGCCGTTACAGAATCAAACTATGTAGACATACCCACACACGCGTAGTTTGAATCGCAAACTGTATTTGCTGGTAACATCATTTGCTTCATCAAGATTCCTAGATTGCATAGCATAATTTAACACATTTAATTTCATCATACAGTATAAACTACAACGTGACGAAGGAAAGCGCAATACTAAATTAACTGAACCGCGATGTAAAACACACCCACTTTAAATCTCATTTTCAACACTCGTTAAAAAGTAATGCTAAGTCTATTATGTGCAAAATAGCAAAGGTATGCTGATTTTCTACACTACACCAACAAAAATTTGAGAACAAAGTCATCCCATTGAAGAGCTATGACTAAATATTTATAGACATGCGCCAAAGTTTACATTTCCCACTGACCACTTCAACAACAATTATTAGAATACAACTTACCTATGAAATGATATTCCAGGTTCTTTCCTCTCTTGCCTATTTGTGCAACCGTATGCAACACAAGATGGCATTATAAAACACTTATGCACATTACAAAATGAAATAATCAGAATATCAGACACAGTGTGAACTCGGCATTTGTTTGGGTTACAATACCGCTGCTGCCGCCATGCGGGAGAGTTTAGAGCCTGCTTCACAGATTTAACGTCACTTCTCCTCCATATATTTCCTTCCTCCATGGGCTAGCCTTGTTGAACTGCACTTCGGATAAATATTTTGTATCTGTTAATTTCATGCGACGTTTTACAACGGAGTGAAGCTAAAACGGCAAGAAAATATTACAACAAAGAAATAAACCAACATTTCAAGAGATTATCATTAATTTCGCAGTGCCGGTGGCATCTAATGACTGCGCTGCAATGTCATTTTTCAGCATTTTTAATTTAATTTGTGGCGATTTTTTCGAAAAAGGAGAGTGCAAAACGTGAAGAGGACATAATAAGAGTAGGATGGTGGCAATGGATTTATTTAAATAATTTTGGTTATAGTAAAGTAAGCTTTAATTGCGACTATTAGAAAATCATACTACATGTATAACTTGTGTTGGATGTCTTTGTAGGGCTTACGTTATCTTCGGTTGTTGATTTTCTCCATTTGAAAATGGGTGAGATAAAATCACAAATTTGATAATTGAACAGCAAACGTGATATGCGTGATGTTTCGGATGAACCGGTGCAAAGGTCCTTACTTTCGCAGATATTCTCCATCACTTCTTTGTCAAACATGTTCAGGTACAAAGAGATTACTACATCGCTGCTGTTGAATTCCTGGGAAACGTCATTCACATTGTCATATTGTCTCTGATTCACATTTTGGTTGTGATGGCGGCGAATCAAAGTTACGATGATTCGCTTTGTATGATGTCTCGTTCACTAAAAGTAACGGATTAAAACTTCTTGGCTTGAGGGTAATACGCTGGGAGATAAACTGACAAATGTTATTTTTGATACACACCCCATTCCATAAGTCAAAAGTCACTTTACAGTTCTTGTAAGCAGAATTTCAATAGGGCATCTTAGATTTTTTAATGTCATGTGTTAATATCTAACCATCGTTGCTCTGTATGTTCTAGATTCTAGAATAATGAAAGCGGATGGATCTAAATCTGATGATCACAGCAAGAAGAGATCCGAACATAATAAATCTAAATTTTTGCTAGTTCTTTTCCTTTAAAAATACGGCATTGCAAGAAGACATGGCCTACTGTTTACACTCGAAAATGTTGATAATTTCTTGTGCAGGTGTGGCTGAACACGACAATAATATTTTGATATAATTATAATGTTGTTTATTAATCGCTTCTTTGGTTAATAAGTAACTGTCACTCATCCATCCAATCGGACATCCCAACAACTGAGAGTGTGTAGCTTGTCCAGTCGGCCGTGGTAGCTAGATGTTATCGACATGGCCTTCCGTTGTGTGGGTCGCTGCTTCGAGTCCGATTAAGGGCGTTGGTTTTAATCAAGTGTTTTGTCTGTCCTATGTTGTCCTTATTGAAGAAAAATTAATGATGATGTAGTACATACACGATTGAGGAAACAAAAATATACTTGCTAATGGTTGTATGGCTGACAACGAAATACCAATTTTTTAAATAAAATTATCAACAAAAAAAGGTTTGTCGTTAAAAACTAGACGGCTGCAGACATAAACAGTAAATATTTCTGCATAAAATGTAACAAGCCCAACTCCTTCCTATCTTCTATAGGCACCGAGCGTGGTGGCTGAGGGTAAAGAAGCTCTGGCCTCGCGTTCGGGAGGACGCGGTTTCGAATTCCCATCCGGCCATCCAGATTTGGGTTTCCCAAAATCACTTCAGGCAAATTCCTGAATGGTTTCTTTTAAAGGCCATGACCGCTTGGTCTAATTTATTCCAGTTTCTTTCCCTTCCAAAAAAAAATTCTACAGTATATTTAGAGAACGTGATGTGGTAAGTTTAGGACCTGTATCTATAATATGTGGTAATATGCCGACATACCAGGGAAGTAAGGTAACTTAGCTACGAAACCTTAGTCAGGACCTTTTATGATGGGTGATATGAGACCGACCAACATTATACAGCAGTAGTATGTGCATGGGAAGAGAGATCAATGACCATATATAGCACCTGAGTTAGGCATAAGGAAACAGGAAATTTTTATAGGCAAGGGAGGGAGTTTGTGATTGGAATAAATTACGCATGCAGTTTGCAGAAAAGTGAACCTTCAACAAAGTAACAAATTAAAGTTGGACATATCTATACTTATAAAACGCAAGTTTTGGTTGTCTGTCACGCCATGACGCCACATTATGACTTCGGACTATGATGTCACGCTTCCCACATCCGCTGCACAACAAACAGCGAATGGAGATGTTCGAAGTTAAGCGCATTATTTAATAACAGTTATATTTAGCTATTCATCTGCGAATATATTAACTTTCAGAACACTGAACAATAATATGTATTCCGTTGAAATCGACATATTAATTATTAGTTGCTATTTCGTAATTAAAATTCGTTCGATGTACATTTTTATATTCGCTCTGGTCAGCGATACCGTTGTTATATAAGCTAACAAATATCTACATTACATCATTCTTAAGATAATGAACGTTATTTGATGAAAATTGTACTTACATCAGCGAAAAAACGAATCGCTAAAATATTGCTTTCAACACGTCATTTTTGACGGGTTTACAAGATATTTATATCCAATGTGAATATTTGAATTCACTGTTATAATATGCTAGAAGGAATGATTTGCCGAAACACTGAAATAAGGGTATGTACTGCGTTTAAATTAATATGTTAATTATTAGTTGCTTTTTTTACTGATGTCACTATATCAGATACATGTAAATATTTCCAGTAGATCAAATTTAGATCGCAATACAATGAATGTATTCGTACGCGGGTACCTATGAATTTTGAACAGCGATATTAGTAGAAGTCATGGTTACGTCGAAATGCAGATAGGACCAGACAACGGGCAGATTTTTTTACAGACTAAATCACGATGATTTTTTTTAAAAAATAATTTAAGCTGCTTTCATAAGCTCCGAGTTACTGAAGTTACGGTATTATTATACGGATGGAAGTAGTTCCGTATTTATCGTGCTGAATGAGATCTGGACCAGGAATACAACCAATATCACGAGGTATAGCATAAGGTTTTAGGATTCCTAATTTGTTTTCAATTTATTTGATTCTCTAATACTGACATCATTTATTCAGTAGAACTTCCACCTGTGTCGCTGTGTAAACCACAACCGAAATATGTACAAATTACAAAATAAGGTTATGAACATTGTATAACAACAATTATATATATGTAGAGATGAAGAGGTTAGCACAAGATAGGAAGGGGTGGAGGAGTGCATCAAACCAGTCGAAAGACTGATGACAAAAAAAAATGTCACGTGTAGTATCTTTCTAAATTACTTTCTTAAATGAGTTTATCGGGAAATTAGATCCTATAGTACCATTTGTTTGTTTCCGGAGCCGTTGCTGCTAAAATGCTAATATAGCCCCCACTGGTGTTCTGAAGGGCACCGTGGGTGGAGTCGCCTTCACAAGGGTCAGAGTTCACGCTCAGATCGACCCCGCCGTACTGGCTGCTATTTTTAGCTACTACTAGCGGAATGCGGGCCGCTCGGCCTTAGAGTAAGGCGTATAGTGGTGGAAATAGACACACACATCTGACAATGACCGGACTATGTACAGCAAATGTCTAGCACATATCTCCTTGTGCCATCAACTAGATGGGATAATTTTATTTTACTGTTTGCATTGCCTCTTTTATAGATAGTCCAATTAGTGACATCAGAGTAACGGGCTTTAAAAGTAAATGCGGAAACAAAGCACAGTGTTAAGTGATAAATCATTTGACATGTACTTACTATAATTTATTAAAAGATTAGTTTTGTAATTTTGCAATTTACACATTATTTTGATACTTTTTGTGTGATAATTTTGGTTCACCCGACTTTAATAACTTGTTTCTTTATTTCTCTCAATGGCCTGGCATTCGGGAGGATGCGGGTTCGAATCCCGGTTTGAGTTTTCCGTGGTTTCCCCAAATCACTTCAAGCGAATGGCGGGATGGTTCCATCAAAAAGCCATGGCCGAATTCCTTCCCAATTCCGATACTTGTCCCAAGTCCTTTCCCGCCTCAATCGACGTCGACGAGGCGTAAAGACATAATAAAAAAAAGAAAAAATACAAAGGGCCCAATACTATTCATTGCAAAATTTAAGGGGAGGCAGTAATAATTCCATTATAGAATGACGGAAAACGAGGAGTAGTGGAGAAGATGCTGATAAGAAAGCCATTAAACACCTGTAACTTTCATATATATAGGCTATATATTAAGAAATTCCATTTCTATTGTGCTTTATTATTGACCAATAATGTGACCATATGATTTTTCGTATTTTCACAAATAAATTCACTTAATTGTAGAAACCTTTTTCGGTCTCGACTCATGAAATCCATATCGATGATAAAAAAAAACCGCATGGAAGAAAAAGATCGCAAAATTTAAAGATACTTCAGATAACCTTATAGCTTTGTTAGACTGTTATATTTAATATTAAGCTGTTGTTTCGTGGTTATTTTTTGTTGAAACGTAGCACACTTTTATTCTTCATTAGGGTATTGAATTAAACGATGATCATGAATCATCGATGTGAAAACAACCATTGATCTTTTAATAAAAGAGAGGTTATTTATTAAAGTACTAACTTTTTTCCTGTAATAGTAAAAAAAAATAGATTATAAAGTTAATAGAAGATTTAAACTAAAAAATAAAAAAATATTGTAATTGTGATAATAATTGAAAAAGTGATTCTGTCTAGTTTTCTTAATAAATAATACAAAACCAAATTTTTTTGAATGAATGGAAGAAATCAATCTTGACGTGATCATTCAATACGTGATAATGAGATTGGTGAAACTTACATGGACAGAGGTGTGTTTTTTCCAGCCAGGTTGTTTCTACCAAAAACGTTCCCCATAACTTTGAGTCTTATAGACCACCTTTGCTAGTTAAGAATTTTTATTTTTTATCAATATTGTGAGCGGTCTGGTAGCTCAGTAGCTTGCTTTCAAAACTTTCACTGCTCCGGTCCCGGGATCAAATCCCGGCAGGCGCAGGAATTTTGAGAGTTATGTTTGGTCATATGAGCTATGCCAGGACGCTCCGTGGTTCGGATTCCACGTGAAACTGTAGGTCCCAGAGGAAAGGAACTGGCCGTCCTACCACTGACAAAATGGCTTAGTATGCCTCCTTCGGGAGGATCCAACCAACCTTCGGGTTGTGGACTAAGTTAAATATCAATATTGTTTGTAACATTTTGTACGATTGAAGTAAACGCTGAAGTGAATGTACCAAGCGTGGTGGGTGAACGGTTAATGGTCTGGCCTCGCATTCGGGAGGACGGATCCCAGTCCTGGCATCCAGAATTGGGTTTTCCATGGTTTCCCCAAATCACTCCAGGTGAATGACGGGATGATTCCTTCAAAAGGCCATGGCTGAATTCCTTCCAGTTCCTTGTCCCCAGTCCCATCCCGCCTCTCGATGAGACGTAAAGCTATACGTAAAAAAAAAAATGAAGTGAATGAGGTACTTTTAGCTGAGGATGGCAGTTTTTTTTAAAAAAAAAAAAAACATGGAAGAAAAAGATCGCAGTATTTAAAGATATTTCAGATAACCTTAACTTTTTTAGACTGTTATATTTAATATTAATCTGTAGTTATTTTTTTTGTTGAAACATAACAAACTTCTTCATTGAAATAAACGATGATGGGGTTTCATGTTTTAAGGTTATTTATTAAAGTACTAACTTTTTTCCTGTTATAGTAAAAAAAAGACTATAAAGTTAATTGAAGATATGTGGTAATGTGATTGCAAAACTTACATGAACACAGGTTTTTTTTTTTTTTTTTTTTTTTTTTTTTCCAGCCAGTTTGTTCCTACCAAAAACGTTCCCTATAACTTTCGATGTTATATACCACCTCTGCTAGTTAAGATTTTTTACTTTTTTATATATATATTGTTCGTAACATCTTGTACGAAAGAAGTAAACGTTGAAGTGAAGGAGTCACTGTTAGCTGAGGATAATAGTTTTTTCTCGCCGGCTTATAATGAGAAACTATCCGGACGTCCTTGATGAACCTCAATATGGATAGCAGAATGAGGACCAGAGTGTTGTAACCACAATTGAAGACATTAGTTAACAGAATCATCTTTCGCTTTCCGTTCGTATCTGTTATATCATTCGGTGATATTTTTTCCCCTTTGTTATCAGTCCCTGGATTGGTATGAAGCGCTTTAACAAACTTCTTTTCTCTCGTATCATGTCTAAACCACGTTAATTTCTTACTTTATTTGTTCATTTGATTTTCATTATAACTTCTGAATCAACTAATTCCGAATACGTTAGTTTTCTGTCATACGGAAGCATATTTAGACAAAGCTGTCGCTGGTTTCGAAAGGTTTTTTCGGTGTCTGTAACATATCGCTATTTCAGTAACAGCTATTACCTTCAAACTGTTTCAGCCGTAAAACAATGTTTTCAGTTTCATTCTACCGAAAAGAACTGATGCAGAAATTTCTGTTTTAATTTTGAGGGTAGTCCCATAAGTGATAGACCAGACAAGGAAAGAAAATTCGTCCAACCTCTTTAAAAATTGTATTTAATTCTTTAGTCCTATGATGAATATTATTCAAAAGTAACACATACTAGAACGAACTTTTAATTTGGTGTACGTCATGAAAGGGGATGAGGTGCGCGTTAAACTGGAAGTGGAAAAGAAAGCATGTCATACTGTGATTAAATATTCATTTAAGGATATTCTACACAGGACGCCTTACCATGTGGCACCTTTGTGCTTCTCAGTTTTAACGGGGAATAATTAATACTGAAGATGACGCGGAAGGCCAGTTTAGACAATCATTCTGGAAAATGTGGACGTAGTAAGTGAGTTGGTGACGACAGTCCCTCGAAACTTACAATACGAACTGAATTGAGGAAATTACGAGAATTCATGGCAGATTTGCAAACAAATATTTCGATACTAGCTGGTACCCACGACTTCGTTCGTGTTTGTAAAGATCTTGGATTGACAGCTACCGACATCTAACGACCATAGTGCACGATGGGAGACTCGATGCTATTACCACACACAAACGTCAGTCATCTGCGCTATGTAGTTCAGGCAGCAAAGTAAAATATACGGACACACATGTCTTTGGTCGAAATACGAAAATATCCTTGATCGAACTATTTCAACCACCATTCCCACACTCCCACAGTTACCGAAATTCGTCCAACGTTGTGATCGATGGGTGACTCTGTGCTACTACCAAACACAAACACCAGTGATCTGCGCTAGATAGTTTTGGCTGAAAATTGACACACCATGTCACATAGGTTTTTGGTAGAAATATCAAAGAGCCGCAGGTCGACCAATTTCAACCACCATATCTCCCACACCCCCATAGCTACCAACATCTAACCACCATAGCGCACGATGAAAGACACGATACCACTACCACACACAAACACCAATGGTCTACGCTATGTAGTTGTGGCAGCAAAGTGACATATACGGAGACACATGTCTTTGGTCTAAATACGAAAATATCCTCGATCGGCCAACTTCAACCACCATATCTCCCACACTGCCACAGTTACCGAAATTCGGCCAACGTTGTTATCGACGGGTGACTCTGTGCTACTACCACATACAAACACCAGTGATCTGCGCTAGATAGTTTTGCTTGTAAAGTGATACACCATGACACATGCGTTTTTGGTAGAAATATGAAAGTGCCGCACTTTCAATCACCATATCTCCCACACACCCATAGCTACCGACATTTAACCACCATAGTACACGATAGGAGACGCGATATACTACAACACACAAACACCATTGATCTATGCTATGTAGTTGTGGCAGCAGAGTGACATATACGGATACACACGTCTTTGGTCGAAATACGAAAATGCCCTGCATCGACCACTTTCAACCATCATATCTCCCACATCCCCACAGTTTATCGACATTCGGCCAACGTTGTGCATGACAGGAAACTCCATGCTACTTCCACACACAAACACCAGTGATCTGTGCTAGGTAGTGGTCGCTGAAAAGTGAAATACAGGAGAACACACGGCTATTTTTATATGTATATATATATATATGATTACTGAAAATTTCGAGATGAGATATAAAGAAAAATTTAGATTTTTCCTCGAGAAAATCTGTGAGTGCATTATGCTAGGATAAGAAAAGTGATGGACTGGAGCATGAGTCGTCGGCAGACCAAACTTCAGACTACAATAAATGAACAGTTCCAGTTATAAAATTGTTAACAATGTAGTAATTGTAAATTTCAACAATTAAAAGTAATGACCAAGCGTAAAGTAAGAATTTTTTCAGCCTGATTAAATCATCCTGTTAGCTAATGCAAGGGTTTATTTGGCGAAGCCCATGAAAGTTTATTTAATTTAATATTTGAGTGCAAGATTTGATCGTAATGTAAAACAATTCTGAGATTTTGATAAATGTTTATAACATATAATAATTTATTTCTACTAGTGTATTTATTTTAAAGATACGTTTTAACTGGGGACGCTGGCAGAAGATACATTATCTCGAAGAATTTTCGGGTGTTACAAACCATTTATCATACTGAAAGTATTCTTTAGAGATCTTAAATGAAAACGAAAACTTGGGAACGCTGTGTTCTTAATACATGTTGATTAAAACACTAAGATTCATAACAGTTCTGTTCCTAATCTAGCTTCATGTGATTATCCAAAAACTTTATTGACTTCCAAAAAAATGTTAATGCGCTGGAAGTTGTCAGGGTTTATTCGGCGTTTGTCATGGACAGTGAAATTCTCTGAAAGAAAAGGATCACATAAGGTCAGGAAATAGCATCGGAAGGAACAGAATAGAATAATCTTGTCCGCTTTGTTCCGCTTTGTCCCCTTGCCTTTCCACTTGTGGAATCACAACAAAGGCAACAACTAATACGTTAGAGCAGCGGTCGCAACCTTTTAGCAGGCAAGGGCCACAAGGTGGCAAAACAAAGTAAAAGTGGGGCCGCACATACACAGGAAACATGCGAAAACTCAGTTTTCAAATTTTATTAATACAAATGAAGAAAAGTTACAAAATTGATCATACATACTAAAATCAGTGTGACGTTTGAGGTTGCATTGACTGGCTATTTTTTGTATGTCAGCTTTCATGTTAGAAGTTGAAATATGTAATATATCTTTCAAATGCTCATCTGTGAGATGAGAAGCGTATTTATTTTTTTCGATAATTGATGATTGAAAAAGTTTTCTAGCATAAATAAGTGCTTTCAAAAATTGAAATAAACTGCTGAGCAAACTTTTTTCGATTCGACAAAATGAGACGACGAGCTACCCTAAAAATTGATTAAATCATTCATCTCGTAAAAGGCGTTTTTTAGATTCTCATTGGATTGAAGTTCAATCACATTCATTTATAAATTACTGAGTACATCCTCAACATCGCATGAAAAATGGTTAGCAAAAATCTTCAGTTTGTTCGAAACTTTCTCGAAATCAACAAATCTGTCACTGAATTGACCTTGTAACTCCATTAAAATGTCTTTCATTTTCTCACTATCCCAATTAAAATCAATGCCAGCTTCCTCGACAGCCTTTAGACAATTCGGGATCTAATTTTTTTCATCAATATGTTTTATGAAGATCCGGTTTTTAGTTTGGAACGCCTTTACGTCTATATGCATATCAGATATTATTTTGTTTTTCCCTTGAAGCTTGAAATTCAGCGTATTTAATTCATGAGTTAAATCTGTCAAAAATCCAAGATCTATTAACCATTGAGGGTCTGTCAGCTCTGGAACAGATTTACCTTTCCGATTCATAAAAGTGTTGATTTTTTTTTCCTGTGATCGATAAATCTTTTCAGTACTGCACCTCTACTTAACCATCTTACTTCTGAATAATAGACATCTTGATGATCTGCTTCCATTTCGGATGGAATCTCTCGGAACTGACGATGTGTCAACCCATTATTTCTGATAGTTTACAGTGGATGTCCATTACTCCATGAAACGACTTTGGAACATAACGCTTCTTGGTGGATAATGCAATGAAAAATAATGGAATTTCACATTCTATCTCTGCCAATTCTACCTACCAGGCCCTTGTTTTGCCCACTCATGTTTCTACCTCCGTCAGTTGTTAGAATTACCAATTTTTCCCACGCTAATTGCATTGACGTCATTGCCTGTTCTAAGAGACAAAAAAAAAATCTTCCCTCATAGTCGTTCCCTTCAAATTACATAACTGTAAAAGTTCCTCACACACGTTGAAGTACTTATCAATTCCAAGAACATATATTAGAGGCTGAGCAGTATCTGACACATCGTCTGCTTGGAGGTAAAAGTCATTAAGTAACAAAATCAAAATTTTTCAGGAGAACAAAAAAACCGGGGGATACGCTCATTAAAAATAGGAAAATGATAAATCATTCAAATGTCATCATTACTTTCATCGGTAGCTAAGGAAAACCATTCAAATTGTTGCGCTTTTTCCGAAGTTTTTCGCATAAATTAGCTCCCAAATCTTCAGTGCGCGCCGGTACAATTTTGCAGATAAGCTTATATTTTCAAATTTCTGTTTTTTGTCTGGGCATACCTCTTCAGCCATAGCTAAGGCACATTGTTTTATTAATTCGCTGTCGGTAAACGGTCGCCCAGAAGTGGCATCCTTAAACTCGCACTTTTATTTGACTCGTTACTTTGAATTTGCACCTTAAAAACACTTCGATGGTTTTTGAATAAAATTTGAGTGAGTTGATTTTGTTTTTCCGGGAATCACCAACCAGGCACGCAAATTTTGCTTTATGCTCGATATCATAGTGATGTTTGACGTTATATTCTTTTTGTGTAGCAAGGGTTTTTTGGCATATTAAGCATTGCGGCTTTCCATTGCAATTAATACAAATGTATAAATCTGTCCACGCATCGTTAAAAACTCTATTTTCTTCAATTAACTTCCCTTTTTTTTTTTTGTAACTATCAGTAAAACTTATAACCAACAATTCCAAATACACGCTGTAAGAATAAAAGCCGTGTTGAAAACATGTCACTTAATTTCGTTATGGAATCGTATGAACTATGATTATCTCACACTTGCCGAAGTGTAAACAAAATAGTAGGTATTCGTAGGTTACAGAACAATAACTAAATCGTAGGTACAGGGCCGCGGCGGTGGCGGGCACACATGAAATAACTTGTTAATTTAATTTTTAATTTAATTGCAATGTAGCACAGGCTCCGGTGGCAATTTCCCTACACACCCATCTTCCCCTTATCCTGCCCCCACCTACATTTGCCCTCTACAAATTTTATCTTTAAATTCTTTCAAAGTTTTCGGTAATTATTCATCATTTCTCTTGATAACTCATTCCAATCCCTGACACCCTTACTTAAGAGAATCTTCCCACACCCTTGTGCCTGAAATCGAGTGCCAGCTTGTGGTCATGGTCATCTTTTCCCTTCCATGCACTACTTTTCATACCTATTGCAATATCTTTCCATGCCTCATCGCCAGTATATGCCCTGTACACTCCCATGACCCTCCTCATTGTTTCACTCAATGACACAGCCAGCGCGGACGGACGGCGGGCGAGCGAGAGAAGATTATTGTCAACGCTGACCTATTGTTTCAATCATAGGAGAGAGTGGGGGAATCGTTCCCGCTCGCACTTGTCCCGCTCTGTTCGCGTAGTTCATTCGCTGCGCTGTTAGATCGCGTCACTCTTTTATGCATTTATATTTATATTATGGGCTTTCGATATGATTTTTATAAGACGGACACGGGCCGCAATAGAGAGGCCACGGGCCGCATCGGCCCGCGGGCCGCGCGTTGCCGACCGCTGCGTTAGAGTACACTTGAAATAACGTGTTTGTTTTCACTGCGCATTTACGCGTTAACGAAGTCATTATTGTTCCCAATATGCGACGAAAACTGCGGAAAGGACGATGACATCGGATGATTATTTTCTGAATTTCTGGCGGGTGCAATAGAACGGAATTTAGGTTGTAAGAGAATTTAGAAGTTTTAGATCAGACATTCATCTTTCCTAAGACCATAATTACCTTAAAATTTATTCTAAACAAACCGTTTACTGATACTTTTACTATTTCTGCTGTCTGTGTCGTCTCTTGTTAATTGCTTAAACGCATTACCTCTTGAACAATATTATTATTATTAATTTAATTGCGACTGGAACACACGCTCCCGGGGTAATTCGTTTTAGTCATCTGAACTACCCTTTATTATTTTATTTTTTAATTATATAATTTGACTGTTAAATTCCTCTCTCATCTACTTTTGCGATTTACAAATTTTAATTTTAAATTCCTTCAGGAGTTTCACTTATTTTTTGTAAGAAATGTTTTACTATTATATGTACCAAGGTCATCAATATAATAAGTTACCACTTTGTTGTTATGTTGTAACGTAACGTTTACCTAAGTTCCCTCAATTAGCTATCCTTTTAATAATTAATATCCTGCATATAAGACGTTTGATTTTGATTCATGAAGTCTATTAGATTAGAACGGTGGAGTATGTGAGCCAGTTGTAGTGTTAAAAAGTTTGGATTACATCTGGTTGATGCATATGATCATTAATTACTTTTATTAAAGATCATTTAATTTAAAGATAGTTATGGAGACGCCAGTAAGAGTTACCATATTTCAGGACATCTAGTCGTTTTGATATGTCGACTGTTTTTTGAAAGAAGATTTACAGCTTTGAAATAATGCATATAAATTATTAAAAAAATTGTATAATTTTTATGAATATTAATAACTTCTAGTCGTAATTTCACAAAAAAATTTATTTGTTCTAGCCTTCAGGCATTGCTAAACTTCTCGAACAGTTGTAGAAATGCCTGTAATCTTATTAGCGTCATTTCATAGCCCCTTCCAGAACATTGGCTGTTTAGCAGCTTTTTGTCCACGGGATTGTCAACATTCAAATATTTCTTGAGCAATCTGCTGTTTAGTAGTCTTTTAATAATAATTCCGATATATGCTCTTTTTTTTAATTAATCTCTTGACTGGTTTGATGCAATCCTCCATGTATGCTCACTATGATCGTATGTCAGAAAAGTCAAATAAAATTAATCGGCAATTGGTTTATATTTGAAGAAGCCTGTGTCACTGAGTTACTTTTAAATAATTAAGTGCAATGATTTGATGTAAGTTACAAAACCACCTGATGACCAATAATAATTTGGAATATGTTTAGTTTAATTAATCAGATCACTACATAAATCTCGTGTCTGGCAGTAAATTATAATGTTTTCGTGTAACACGCTTCAGATTTTCTTTCAGCGAGAACCTGTTGGTACTAATACCATTGTCGTTTTCTCTTCACCTACTAACACGCCTTCGAAAATATTACGCTTGCTAATGATAAAGTGATCAATATTGCCCGCATGACGCGGGCGTAATTTTAACAACTAATTGACCGAGGCAAAACACCACAAATGACTTTTGTATTGTTCGGTGGTAACTTTCATTTAATTTTATGTCCAAGATGAGCTGAATATTTTTTCTAGCTTGGTAATTTTCTAAAGTAGCTGTAATACCAGCTTCAGCATCCTAATTTCAAATGGTCGAACTAACAAGGAATTTAACTTTACATTCTTACAGTTTAATTTAATTATCTCACAAATGAAATCAGTTTGAATCTGACTTTGCTTCAAAGTTTCGACTATTTGTGGGAACACATCACTGCCCGCTGAAGTTAACATCTAATTTCAGAGACAAAAAGTTCCTTTCAATTGTTTAAATGGTGTAAGGCAGCTTTTTTCGTATAGTAGTTCGACCAACTACCAGTAACAATAATTCTTTTAATATACGGAAAAGAAACGAAACAATGTCCGTTAATGCTATATTTTTACTCGTGGTGAATTTCATTAAAAGAAACAATCGAAATCATCTTTTTCATTGATGCAATATGAAAAATGCCTACGCAAACAATATATAAGCTAAAACAATAACATATTGACGTAATTATTTAATCGATAACAGCTAGATATAAGTGCAGTGATTGTGGGAGATGTATTATGACTTTTGACACTACAGTATTTTTTTCTGACTTAGCGATCGATGCGCAATTTCACATGTGGAATATTTAGACTCTTTTTCGGAACATTTTACACGTTCAAGCCATTTGCATAAACTGCAAGTATATCGTTACGTGTACGGAGGTATTGAGCCATAAAGTTTGGATTAAGTAAAATCTGTCCCAACAGAAAATTGGCTTGAGGTTGTAGTGTTGGCATGAGCGTCTGAACAAGCCTCAAGCCTCAGCTTCAACCTTGCGCATGCGCATGGGTGACGGCGACGTTCGACCACCTGTTCCCCCGACCTTATCAATTAGCAGTTATCTATTCAGTAATCTTATTCACTTATTTTATTATTTACTCATTCAGTTCGTGTTCATTGATGTTTAGTTTGTTTATTGTATTATTCAAAAGTCCAAAGAGAAATAATTTCTTGTTGAATTTATTGAACAATACAAGTCGTTTCCGTGTTGGTGGAAAGTTGACAGCAGGGTTGAATAAAAGTCATGTTGTTTTTATAAAAAATATAATTGATTAAAAATGAAATTAATCATGATTTTTCACTTTTTCAATAACACCATAATTTAACTATTATGTGTGCAAAACGAAACGCATTTGTAGGTGGCAGAGGAAAGGGCATTTCTCTCTCTTTTTTTTGTCAGCTGACGCTGAAAAAACCTATTTATACGAATAATGAAGAGGTATTTCTATTTGACACTATGCACTCATCCGGAAAGCTACATACGTCTGAATAGCTCACTAAACTTGCTATGGCTTTAATAAAGTATCTGAAATCTAAGTTAGTTGTAGGGTTAGTAAATTTCGTAATAGATAACGCTTCCAATATGGCTAAAATGAGGAGACATTAAAAATGAAAATACTATAACATATGGTTGTTCAGTACATTTTCTGAATTTACTATCAAGGGTTTTGGAAGTGGAAATGGCCAATACAAAGGAGCATGTTGTGCAAACATTTCAGATACAGTCATGTTGCAAATTGTTTAGAAAATAAGATGGAAAAGCTTTTGTGTTACTACAAGACGTTCGTTAGAACACTCCGACTGATTTTTTCGGAGTACACATTTCTGAGTGGAAAAAGTTAATAAAGATTTGTGAAGAGAACAGAAATATAATAGAGATTGTAACTCAGTAAAAAGTCGAAAACATGGTAATAAAAAGATCTGTTGAATAATTTCTGAGATACTGAAAAAGTATCAATCGCAATGGATATCCTACAAAAAAGTAATGGGCCTCTGACAGATGCAGTAAAGCCATGGACAAGACTTGAAGCCAAATTCGATGAAACTAGTATTAGCCATATATCTAAGTTTAAAAAGAGATACAACAAAGTTATGCCGCCCAGCCACTTTTTGGCGCATTTAATAGACCCAATTCAAACTGAGTTTAGGGTGACAGAAGAAGAGGAAGAGAGTGCGTTGGATGAAACTGTAGAACTTATTATGGTTGAGGTTTACTGCCAATAATAGTAAAATTAAAGTCACAATCAAAATTCTTCAAATCTGTGATGTTTACTGAAGAAGTTTTAAAAAATGACATCTCTGGAGTGGCGGGAGTCGCAAAACCACATTTTAATGAAGAGGGTCAAACCAATTTATGTCAAATTTTCAGGCAATTAGTTGGAGCCATAGCATTATCAGTGTCGGTGAAAAGAGTATTTTCCACATTCATACTGCCCAGTTTATTTTACGAAATAGGTTGCGGACAGAAAGCATGAAATACTAGCATTTCTTTTTGAGTATTACAATTCAGACATTGATTAGCTTTTTACTTTGGTTGGTCCACTAAATGACAATATGATGATATCCCTGATTTTTATTGAAAACTTCATTTGATTTAAATCATGATTAAAATCGTTATTTTAGTCAGAATGATTTAATCATGCCAACCCTGGTTGACAGTAAAGAATACAGTGACCGCCATGCTAAATCTCATGGGCATAACATTTTGGTAGAAAAATTGCAAGCGGTATCTGCTCTTGAATTATTGGCGTGATTAAATTTGGCAAATGCTGGTAAGTGGCTTTTTCCTTACTCAAATAGATACGAAAATCGTCAGGCTCACTGCGTAATTCAGCCACTGGTTTGAAAAAAAAAATCCCTTTTTAACAACCAAGTCCTTTCATTTGCCTTCATATATATATATATAATACAAACCGCAGCCTTTACAAGAATTCATTCTTCTTCAAAATTTTCCATTTTGGATACAGCAAACTACAATTTTCGGGGTTCCTCACTTCATAATTGTGCAAGCCAAACTGAACGTGTGAACGGCAACATTTCATTCAGTTCATTTGCACAAACTGGCTTGAGCAAGCCAGTTTGTGCAAATGGCTTGATCGTGTAAACCCACCTCAAAGCTAAACAATCCTCAAGCCTCAGCTCCAACCTTGCGCATGCGCATGGGTTGTGGTGACGTTCGACCAGCTGTCTCCCCCCCCCACCCCCGTTTATAAGTTGGCAGTTATCAATTCAGTAATCTTATTCACTTATCTTATTATTTACTAGCAGAGAACCCGGCGTTTCTCTGGGGATGGATATGAAAGCTCTGATGTTTTATTCCGATTGATCGGATAATCGTAAATATTCTTCATCACCGTCAACTTTAGCCGATTTCACTACCGTTTTCGAAATATTTGTAAAAAACTGAATCGTTGCACTTGCAAATTTTTCTTACGGGGTGATGGGGGAGAGGGGGTACATTTTTTAAACCAAATATAGACAGGATTTTTCTCTTTGTTTTAAAGTATACATATGTAAAGTTTCATCAAAATCGGATAAAAACTTTAGCTTTGTATCAAGAACATTTGCAAAAATTAAAAGAAGTAAAAGGGGTGAGGGGTTGGGTTTTTGTAAAAAATTAAGGGGGTTTGGGTTTCTGTAAACCGAAAGTAGACAGTACTTTTCTGTTTGTTTGAAACTAAACATGTGCAAAATGGGTTTGTATAATAATTAAGGGGTGCAATGAGGGAGAGGGTGTGGTTTTTTTATTTTTCTTATCAGAAACTTTCTCCATGAAAAAATACATATATGTGCCAACTTTAATGTTGATCGGTCAAACGGTATCAAGGCCTATTAATCTGAGATATATGCCATTCAGTTCATTCAGTGTTGTTTAGTTTGTTTATTGTATTATTATTCAAAACGTCCGAAGAGAAAGAATTTTTTGTTGAATTTATTGATTAAGTTGTTACCTGGTTTATGGAAATTTGAGGGTAAAGAATACAGGGACCGCAAGGCTACATCTCATGCTCATAAAGTTTTAATAGAAAAATTTCATGCAGTGTGTGCTCTTGAAATTATTGGTATGATTAAATTTTGCAAATGCTTCGTCCATATGCAAATAGATGCAAAAAATTTCATGCTCACTGCGTTATTCACGTATTAAATTGGTACAAGAAAACAAAACCCTTTTTAGCAACCACGGTTTAAACCATTTCCCTTTCTTCGCCTTCAATTTGATCTTTATCAGACTACAATTTTCAGGGGTTCTCACTTCACAATTGTTCAAGCCAAATTAAACGTGTGAACGGCGACATTTCACTCCGTTCATCTGCACAAACTGACATGCGCAAGACAGTTTGCGCAATTAGCTTGAGCGTGTAAACCCACCTTAACGTTAATACCAGATTAGAAAATCGCTTACGTATTGTAGGGATCGCCGGTTCTAGTACATCTTCGTGCATTGGTGGTTTTAGTTAAGTGTTGTATTTGTGTTGTGTTGTCTCGGGCCCCCTGAGCTGAGGTTGGGCCCCCTGAGCTGCGCTTGGGGCCTCTCTGAGCTTGGGGGCCCCGGTGCACGCCTAGTCCCTGGGTACAATATGGCATTGCAACACCGACTCTATCAGCAACAAGCAGAATCCGATTACATCAAACGCTAACCAAAGAATTTACTACGACCCGCGAAGCGGAGGTAGGCGTTGACATTTTGGTATCGTTTAACTATATATGGGAACTATGGCTATGATCCAGGGTATGGTCTCAGTTTATGACTTTTTAATTCGTATGATGAAGCCATATCGTATTGAGTTTGAAACTAACAAAATTAAGCACAATACTAGATAATCCTCGTCTAAATGCTTCTGCAAAGACAAAAATGGTATACTGTTGGAAACAGCGTGTCACTAGCATACAGTAGGCCTATTACTTACCTATGAAATCCCAAATGATAAAGTTAAGCGGTGTCGGGAATGCAAGAAAAAAGCTGTGCTGACGGCGATTTCTTGGAGGAGGCCGATCTGAGTGAATACATTATACGATCTTTGCAAAACAAGTGTCAATACATGGACTATATTCTGTACGAAGAGACATCGCAAATAACATACTTTGTGCATACTTAGTGAAAAATAGTTTCCTAGAGTATTAGAACGTGGAATAATATGGCCAAAATATTTGATGAGAATAGCATCGCATCACTCAATGGAATAACTCGAACGTAAATATACTCCACAGATTTTATCGCAAAAAAAAATGTGTGCACACATCATATGTCTCAAAGAGAAAAGACGTACTCACGCACAACCGTTTCCGTTCATTTCTAATGACATAACCCTGCGGTTTTTTTTCGATATAGTAATGGTATACAATATTATTTTTATGATGCCTGTTTTTTATTAGTCTGATGACGAGATAAGTCGAGATTTGTCTCCTAAAAAGAAACATAATCCCGTTTCCATCATTTAGAATGAAACAGCAATCGCAAAAGCTATAAGTCACATGTTAAAGTAAATGTTTATTATGTTGCCTTTAATGGAAAAAATGGGAGACAACTTATTTGTTTACTGCCCTAACCGACAATTAACGATCCACAAATATGATAGCACGAAAGTCCAGGTCTTTTCTTGCAGCATGTTAGTGTCTAAAGCAGATTCTTCTCATTATTTCATTTTCTAGAGTTTGGGTACAAATTAGCCGAGCTGTTCTATGATCTTAGTAGACTTGTCGTACCATATACTTTTTAGTTTAATTATACCACTTTGATTTAAACTTAAGCACATAGAATTGGATTACATAATACTTTTGCGCCTGTTCGTGTTTAATTTTGGCTTAAGCATAAAACAACGACATTCGCGCAGTTAGATGAATTGTTCATGTTTGGCTTAAGCTAAAAAATGAAGAAAAACATCTTGTACAGCCAGCCATATGAATTGTTCTTGTACAGTTTTGGTTATGGGATAAATGGAAATGCAACAGTACTACTACTTTTGACAGAATGGTTTGGAAATCTGCTTCCTTTACAGTTTGTACAAGGAGTCGATACTGAGACTATATGACCTAAAGGTGTAAAATCGTAAAGAAAACAGGAGGCAGAAGCATCAACCTTTTTTGATATACCAATTGTAAGATTATTCTTGCCTAAAACCAGCATTACCTTCAAAAAGCAGAAAGTGAAAAAGAAAGCCATCACTTGAACTTCTAAAAGAAAACAAATCTTTATAACGCACTAGAATCACACATGAAAAAAAAGTTTAAAAATGAGGAAATCTAAACTACCAAAGAGTTCATGTTTTTTGTCGAAAAACTATTCTGTTTGTGAATATGGTCCTTTTACAAACCATCGAACAACACTTTGTTGCAGTATCGATAAGATATGGACAAAACAAAGTTATCAGTGTCTTGACCCCAAAGGATAGTGGAACAGTGCTTTAGTATAGCAACAGCCTATAATAAAGCACTCCCAAAAACTTAAACCACTCCAATAACATTAAAAATTCAGTATGAACTCAGGAATCCTTACGAGCACTGGAACGAAATCATCTGGAATTTAGTAAAAGACATATTATATCGCTATGTTGCAACAAGTGTTCCATAGACTATTGCTGGAAGCAAATATCTACTGTGCAGTAATACATTGATTTCTACTCGTATCAATTATGATCACGAGCATCACGCATCTGTAGTTGTAATATGAATTAAAACAAGATAAGTATGGAGGTTGTTATTTATGCCTGAAGCTCAATATCAAAAGTTTGTGTCGGGCGCCAATGTTTGTTCGGTGAACTGGTGATATACTGGGCTGGGATTGCCGGATTAGTGTATAATAAGAGCGTCTTTGGTGGAGTGTGGCCAATATTTGAAGAGTAAGGTGTCGGATCCAGGGCGAGCGCACGCGGGCGCGCGCGGGGGCGGCACGTGGGCCTCGCCGCTCGCTCCGGTATTGACTCGCGCGTGCGTGCCACTGTTAGCCGCCCCGGCGGGCTCATCGATCGCTCCAGCTCGGTCCAGCCGGGCTCCATCCTGCCCGGACCGGACCGGACCGCGCGGCTGGATCCAGCCGCCCTCCAGCAGCCGACGAGAGCCGCCATGTACGCGGGCCGCCGCTGCCGACTGCGCGTGTACTCAATTCTTCGTCGGCGCCCGCTCCAGCCGCCGCAGGTAACTGGAGCCTCCAGGCAGCAAACAGCCTACTTCGGCACGGAGGCGATTCCGTAGCACCGCCAGCGAGCTGCTACTTACGCCATAGCCGCAGCTGCCGCCACCTCCGTCTGTGTCGTCCAGTACCCCACACCTGGCACCTTTTCGTGTCCTCTACCCCCGTGTTTCACCGTGATCAACCTCCTGTCCACCCTGTGCTACCCCATGTGTATGTCGTACCCATATGTGTCTTTAAATATTCAGTTTCTTACACTGTTGCGTCATCGAAATCCTTCCGTCAGCTGTGACACTGCTGTGATGTAGTTCTTGACTATGATATAGTTAGTCCTACTAAATGTGTCGTTGTTACGATGTAAACACGTTCATGTGCCTCGTTACTGATAGCGTGTTGTTTAGTTCTCTTTCTCTTTGTTGAGTGTTAAGACAGGGTAAGCTTTCCCGCAGCCCCGGGCATACTTACAAATAGACCCAAATCTAAAAATAAGTGTTCAATCCTTCATTTGGGACGAAATTACCTGCATTACTTTCTACAAGTGAGTGAAAGTTTTACGTGTGTTGTTAAGTGTGGTGCTTTGGATTCTGCATGTGATCGGGATGTTGAAGGGTATTTCATATGCCTATAACAAGGAAACCTCTAATCTACCATTATTTTCAAATTGAGTCATTAATATTCCTATTGTAAATTTTGTTATATCCCTTTTATCGAGCGTATAATGAGTGATTATGTACTCCTTTCTGAGTATTAGTGAATGACCCATACTGTAACGATTGGCATATCAGCTTCAAGCACTTAATCACTATTGCAATGATTCTGCCATGGTTTGTGTTTTCTGTGGTGTGGACGACACCGCCATCTGTTGCAAAGTGTTGCTTACCCCACACCTGACACCCTGCTGCTATCGATAACTTCGTGCGATGCTTAACAGGATTGTAGCAGCAAGGGTAAGCATGATGCAACATTCTTCCCTTACAGAAAGTTACACCTGTAAGCACAAAGTAGATTTAATATGTAGTTGATAACCAACCTGTATCTCTTCCATGCAACCGCTTCTGTTCACAGGACTACGATCTCTGTCGTCACAGAAATAAACTATTATAAACTATCTTCTCTTCATGAGTAGCGGATAGCTGGATCTTTTTATAGTCTTTAATTTCGGATATATTTTTCACTAGAGAGAAATTTTAGCAAATCTTATATTTTCAACAGAGATTGTCATAATGCAATTATTGGGGCAGACTTTAGTAAATATGCAACCGTGTTACAAGAAGCATCATATGCATAGACTGCTAATTCCGTACATGTGAACAGCCATAGCATCCGACGTGTGGCTTAAAGTGCTATGGGGTAAATTGCTTCATATTCTTTATTGTTATTGTCTACTTAAAATTGGTTGGCCATTAAAAGTGGTGATACATGTGGGCAGGAGAGGTGAAAGGAACAGTATGACAGTACTTCTCAATGGTTACATGTCCAGTAAGAGATTGACTGTTCCATTGTGCCAGTTCTGGTTTCGGCTGGGAGTTATTTCCTTAATCTTTCTTTCCCCTCTGTCGGAACTTTTGATGGAATGTGGAGCACTTGTATTGTACGAATGCCACTTATAATTTAAGGCCCTCTTTAAGTAGTAAGATAGGAGGGGGATTGCGTGTCCAATTGAAACAATGCCAATCAGAAGGTCCAACTACGCCTCGTAATCTCGTATTCATGAATGCAACACCACATTATTATTATCAATTCCAATCATTCCTGCAATAGTATTTATTACAGTCGTCGTTAATAGTTTCTATATTAGCTGTCAATTCTTGTACGCAAGACTTTATTCATAGCAAACAAATAGCGCCCATGAATATTTCAGGCAGAACGCTTGATAATACTTGCTGAATAAGTGGTAAAGCGGGGACAATAATTTCAGAACTACGTAGTTGGCTGTGATAACATGGTCAAACCTAACATGCATCTGTTCCGATGTTTCTATATTGTGCTACTGCACTTTGATGCCAGTTTTAAGATATAAAAAAAAATTGAGAAATGGAAAGTTGCGATCAGATTATAGTGGGCTGTTTCACTCTAACATAAATTGTAAGTGTTCCACTATCTACGATTTTTATAGAGAAGTTCATATCATTATCTTTTCTCAAAAATTGTCTGCACTACGTTCGCTGAATGTATTACTCCGCCGTATTTGCTACAATGTGTCAGCGTAATTTCAGTTTAGCATAGTAAATCATAGTAACCACAAACAAAATGGTTGTTTGGAATCAAAAAAAAGATTTCACCTAGTTTTTGGATACATCACAGTTAACTGTAATTTCTTGTGTTATCTGAACTAGAGAACATCATGTAAATACGTCTGATACTATACTTCTGTGACTGAAGTAGAGACGGCATTATTGATCCTACTTTATATTACCATTATTGAATTTTCATGAAATCTTTTACTGCAGTTATAGTTTACCTCATTAACGTGTACAAATTTTAATGAATTAGAAGTACAAGTATAACTATGAAACAAAAGTGACATTATTGTCGAAATTTTGAATTATGAAATTTCTCTGCAGAGATGTAATTGCGATGGAGCGCACTGTCCAGTGGCAACTTCCCTACACATCCATTTTCCCCCTTTCTAGTACCAGCCTACCTTATCCCTCTACGAATTTTAATTTTAAATTCTTTTAGCGTTTTTGGTAACTAATTAATTACCTACATTGGTAATTTATTCCAAATTCTGACTCCCTTATCTAAGAAAGAAAATTTTCCCATACCGTACGCCTGAAATCGAGTGCCTGGCTTGGTCATGGTGATCTTTTCTCTTCCATGCACCTTTCTGAATTTTTCCACCAATATCTTCCCGCTCCTCATGTGCAATATGCGCCTTGTACACTTCTAGCACTCTATCTCGTCCAATGAATCTTGTTTCACCAACTTGATAAATCAGTTACTGATTACGTAATACAGAAATTTCCAGAGACAAATATAGTACAACTACTTCGCACTATCTCCAAATCCCGTATTTGATAACCGAAATGTGGGTCCCATACTACACCACCATATTCAAGCAATGGTATTACCAAAGTTTTGTAACCCAGTTCCCTCACTTTTCTGGTATATCCTCCCATCACTCTCTCCAATAAATGAAGGGTTTTGAAACGATTTCCTACCACCTGCCCAATGTATCCTGCTCTGTTAATTTTATTATCAAATGTCATCCTAAGTTATTTAGATTTCTAGTATTCAACAAGCAATTCCTTTGCCACCATGTAATCATAACCAGCCTTTAGATTTTTTTTTTTTGTCTGTTTTCGATATTATGGGTCTTATCGAGTTAACATTGTACTCTTTCTTAACCAATAGTACGAGACTTTAATCAATAATATTAAATCATTATTCATCTTTTACGTAACCGAACGTGGTGGGTGAGCGGTTATTGTTCTGGCCTCGCATTTGGGAGGTCACCGGTTCGAATCTCCGACCGGGCATCCAGATTTGGGTTTTCCATGGTTTCTCCAAATCAGTCCAGGTGAATGCCGGGATGCTTCCTTCAAAATCCATGGCCGAATTCCTTCCCGTTCCCTGTCCCCAGTCCGTTACAGCCTCTAATGACCACCACGTCGTCGAGGCGTAAAGCCATAAGTAAAAAAAAAAATCTGTTACGTTGTTTATGAGCCTTAATTACAGCTTAATTTAATGCGAACTGTCGGTAATTCAGATAAAGTTTTGTAATGAAACGTTAGAATTAAAACTCCATAAGGAATAAATTTCAGAATCCCTCATTTGTTGTATCAAGGAATTGAGGGAAGTGGGATTAAAAATGATTTGTTTACGGAAATTATGGTATTACACAATGAGCAAATGGCATGTTGATATAACTGGATTTAAAGTAATTGGAAACAGATGGTGGATGAAGAGAGAGCTGGGAGTGTACAAAGAAGATTGTGGATCAAGCCTGAGTCGATATTGCTAGCAGAGTTTGGAATAGCGACTAGACGACGACATCTATAAACTGACACTTGATTTCAGGCGTGAGAGAGTTTAACTTTTCTTTGTGGTTAAAGAGGCTAGAAACTGGAATAAATTATCGAGCGATACGTTGAACACTTAACTCAAACACTGAAAGAATTTGAAGTAGAATTGTGTAGGGATATGACCCCCAGGCAAGTCCTCCATTGCAATGAATAAAAATAATTTGGTATAAACAAAAATACATGAAATGAGATTCTAACTTGATATTTCGTATTTTCATTGAGATGTTCAACCTGTGGACACTGACAAAGAATGTTAAAATGGATGTAGATGAGCCCCTACCTGAACGTCCATTGAAATCTTCAAAAATAAATACTCGATCATCTTAATATCAATTGCAATGGATCCAACATCCTAGTTGCACTTCCTCATTTTTACAGTACGTGAATTTTTACTTTGTATTCTATCAGTGTAAGTTATTCAACACATTCCCCGATGATTTATCCCAATCCCTAACTTCCTCACATCCAGATCAAAACATTTCCACTGCCCTATGGCTGAAGTCAAGAGTCGAGTTATGTTCATTGACATGTTTCCTTTCGATTATTACTCCTATATTTTCTCCCAAGATCTATCCGCGCCCTATCTTAGACGTATCCAGTGTTCAAATACAATCTTCTTTTCATCTTCTTTCTGTATTCCAATGGTTGACAGCCAAGTTTTTTTTTAGATTCTTTTCAACTCTTGTATTTGATAACCATAATGTAGGTCTCAAACATTCCATCATACTTAATCAAGGGACCACCAAGATATAACTATTCAGTCACTTCTCTTACACAACCAATCTAATAGATACAGGACTGTGTTCTGCAGAATAGGGTTTAAAATGTCCCAAAATGTTCACATTTTACGTTTTCAGCAAAGAATGATCCGCGACTGTACACGTAAAACCATGCAGAATATGTATTTTTATATCTTTGTATCTACTGAGTCGTCTCTTTTAGGCTTTTATTTTAATTCCTACCAAACTTTATATCCTTTATACACCTCTATATCTGCTCACAGTTATCGGTCATGTTAATCCTATTATATCACATTATTTCATCCATAAAAAAACCTAGCTTCTGACTTAGCACAACACAATCACTTATTAAAATAATGAGCTGCAGTGGTCCCAATAATGTATACTGAGGTACATATGTTATCATTTAAACCTTTTATGATATCAGATTTTATATCCTCTTTGCATACTACACAGCGCGCCACATTTTGTTTTGGCCAAAGGGTTTCAGCCTTTTTTAACTAAAATTTTTTTTGGCTCACTCTGTCAAATGCCTTGGATAGATACGCTTGCGCACTGTCAAATTGGTCTTATTGTCCATTTCAAATTAAGTATCTTATATATAACTCACTAACTTAGAATCAGGAGCGACATCTCTTAAACGTTAATTTGCAAACTACTTTCTTTCTTCAGATAATTGATAAGCAACTCAGAATGTAAACAACTAATACATTGATATAAATTCATAGGATATAAATCTACGTTCACCGCATTTATTATTAAGTACTCCAGCGTTCCCTTATGTCCATCGGGTCAGGGGAATTATACGCCCCAAATAAACTTAAACATGTTCCTACCTTAATACAACATTTTTTTCTTATGCCTTTATGTCTCACCGAGCGTGGTGGTGTAACGGATAGCGTTCTGGCCTCGCATTCGGGAGGACGGCGGTTCGAATCCCCGTCCGGGCATCCAGATTTGGGTTTTCCATGGTTTCCCCAAATCACTCCAGGTGAATGCCGGGATGCTTCCTTCAAAAAGGCCATGGCCGAATTCCTTCCCATTCCTTGCCCCCATCCTTTCCCGTCTCTAAAGACCACGTTGTTAAAAAGGGACGTTAAACTGTTAAAAACAAAAAAAAATAAAACTTTATGCCTCGTCGATGTCGTCATCTGGGACGAAAAACGAAAGGGAAAGGCACGTGAAGAAATTTGGGCTAGACGATTGAAGAAACCGGCATTCGCTTGGGAAACCATGAAAAACCGATGTCAGGAAAGTTGGAAGGAAACTTGATGGTGCGTCCTACAGAAAGCGAGGCCAGTGTGTTATCGCTCACCTACGATGCTCGGTCGCTAAGTTATCTTCTTGCTTATTTGATTCAATGCTTCCTCTTCAGTGAACCAAACTGCCATTTAACTTTTAATTTGCTTCTGTAGCTTCACTCCTATCGTTATTAACTGTGATAGAACTATGTCCCTGCTTAACAATACTCGAATTTTTGCTGGAAGTTCTAATCACTGTTCCAAGTAAATTGTTCGGCAAAGCCCTCGATGATCTACTTCAATCTTTGATCCCCATTCACACAAATGAAAAGTTTCCTATTCAATTATTACCAGAAATCAATGACTAATTTATAGTCATATCTTCCCTTCTACACACCACTCTTAATTATTCTCCCAAGATGCATCCATGTTTCAAACCCAACATTCTTCAGTCACCTCCGGTCTTCCATTGATTCTCAACCAATCTCCATTCAGATATCAATCACTTGAATGTGTTCACTGTCTAATTCCACAGACAATTTTAGCTGTCCTACTTTTCCACATCATCCATTAGCTATTTTTGTAAACCATTGGTGGGTTCCATCTCAATACATTCCTTGCTTCTTTTGCCTCAGATTCTTATATCCCCATATGCATTCATTCCAATATTTCCTTCTCATTCAACAATCACGTTTTTCTTCTCACTTTATTCGGCTGTATTTCCCTGTTATCGTTTTTGTATTACTTTTTTTTTTATCATATCAACAAATCGATGAAAGTTTAAATTGGTTTATCATTTTTCAACCTTGATTGCGTTTCATAACTTGTCTTAGATTTCTATCGCAATTTTTTAATTTATTTTATAACAAAAGTTTTTATCACAGTATATTTTATTTGTTCTACCACAGATGTATATTTAATTTATTGCTTTCCTTAAATATTTCATGTCTCAGATGTGTTCATCATTCATCTATGATATTTCTTAAATGCTTCCTGTTGTGATTTGTTTTGTATAAACCTTAAATTTCATTACTTTGCTGTATCATTTTTGTAGGTTATGATCTACTAATTTTTTTCCCTTCTTCTCAGCAACTAGCTTTTTTTTTTTATTTTATTTCTTTAAGTGATTAGTGCCTGCACGTTTTACAGAGAACGGTTCGCAGTTGATAGCCTTGTTTTTAAGGCCCTGCCTCCTACTTGCCACGTTTTCTACCTCTTTGTAGTATTTTTTACTCTTCCTAACAAATCTTAAGCAATCTTCCAACGCAGTTGCATCTTAACGTGCCTGAATTTCCACTAGCTTCTACCTACTCATATAGTCACATAAAAATCTAAAATAAGTTTTCTGGAATGAAGCTTGATGTTGGAACTTTGTAGAATATGCTCATATACACGTCGGGAAACCCGAAAAGTTTATTAACATAATGGCTAAAGTTATAATAGCGAATCAGTCAATCGTACAATCTAAAGCTTTTGCTATTCAACACAGAAGCCTTCAATATGTCCCTGTACGGTATTATATCGTGTATGGTCAGAGAAGATGTTATTATTATCATAAATTGTGATATAGCTTGCGTCTTGATGTCAATTCTCCAACACATGTAATCATACGTTATGCGCATTCTTTCATTGAATTCTGTCACTGTTTGAGCTGTACTATTCAGCATCTCGCTCGGTAATAATTTATTCGAGTTCCTTACTCTCTTAACTACAAATTAAGACTGAAATTCCTTAAATTATGTGCTAATTTATGGTCATGAACATCTTTTTTCTTCTTCATAATAGTCATAAATTTTCTTCCTCTTGCCTGGTTTGATCCAACCCTTCATCTATCACTACCCTAGTCAAATTTCGTTTCTATAGACCCCATTACAACAATAGTAATCTCCTTGAACCAATTTATTCCATGTCTTCACCTAAAGATCCATCCTTAACTTGTTTCTTTCACTAGCGAAATAACTAGCTACACACGTTTTCTTCTTCCTGGAAGATTGTCCAATACATTCCTTCCCTCGACCAACTCTCCCATATTGTTCTTCCACTTAATTTTCAACATTCTTTTATAGAATCATTTTTTACAAGCTGATTTCTGGTAATATCTAATCAAAGCTACACTACCATAAAACGCTTTGCTCCATACACATGGTCTAAGAAAGATTTCTTTGAGACGTAAGTCGATTTTTATAAGAAAAAGTTAATCTTTTTTTCTGGTGTTACCTGTTTCTTATAGCATTCTTGTTTCAGTAGTCAGTTGTAATTTTACTTCATAAATAACAGTATTTTATTTCTTCTTCCTTTATCTTTAATCCTAGCTTCTATATTTTTCCTTTCTTTGTGTTTTCCATCTGATTTTGGTGTAGGCTATATTTGAAACATATTCCTGTCCAGATATTTTGCTCATTTAATTTAACGATATCTTCATTTTTTATAAATTTCTCCCTGAAACATCATTCCACATTCAAAACCATCTCCCCTTTCTTTTGGATAGAATTTGATTATTGTAGTGGAAGTAGGCTACAGCCTGGCCTCAACCCATTTTTAACTGGTTCTTGTGCATGATTTTCTTTCATATATCCACCTAATAAATATTTTAAAAGCCAGTTCTTTCAAATTTTCACATATTTCGAATCTAAGATTATCAAAAAGTAACCATTATTGATGATAACGCCAAAATCGATTTTCTTACATACTGATTTTTCGAAAGAGATTTCCTATCTGCGACCTTGATGTTTCCCCAAACGTCTGATACATATTCCTATATATTCTGTCTACCCTATCTACAATCAGTTCCATATCTTACACTTCACACTTTTCTCGTTGATGATTTTATTTTTGTTTCATTCATTTTTAGTTTATTTCATTCCTACAATATCTGTGTTACTTTCTTCTTGCTCTTCTGAACTTTTATGTTTGCTTCTTTGGTTATGTTCAATGTTTTTTGCCTGAATAGATATTTTACATCTTCAATGGATTCCATTATTCTTCAGCTGAATTTCACCACAATTTACCCCGAAGTTACAGGACTGCGAGTAAGATATATCTATCCGTTTAGAACATGAAAACAGTAAGTAGAAGAGCATCGTAACTTGCGAGGAAATTAAACATTCATCTAGCAGCAGCTCAATGAAATTATTTCAAAACCGCGATACTGTGGAAGCTGTAAACCATTTTCCCTTCCATAACGTGTTTCGCAAAAGCAGGAATATTTATTTGCAATCAGATCGATGGTCTTTTCAGAGCTATGGCTGTTAGTTTATCTCCCTATCATCTCCCTATCACTTAACCTAATTGTGAAGACATACAGTTATATCCGTGACATTTTTTTTTAGGAATGATGTAATTTCTTTTCGGCAAATCTTATCAAAGAGAAATGCTAAATAGATTCAACTTTATTGTTTTTGGGTCAGTAGTGTAATATACTTTATCTGCCATGTAAAGTGAATTTCCGACTGATATCGATAATCATATTCTCTCACAATCAGACACTTAGATAAAATGAGAGTAATTTAGAATTATCTGAACAAAAAGAGAAAAATCTTTAAAAGTGCTTTAGTATTAACGTTGGCTCTAAATACTCGAAACGCCTGGAAAACAAAATTATCAGAATACATAAATTATGTGTTTCAGTGGTTTCGTAGTTCTGTGAAAATCAACCACACTTATTACATGTGAAAATAGGATACATAAAATAATTTAAGAATTACACGCTCATATTGAAAGCAAAATTCACTACGCTATGTGTAATTTGTAAAACTAAGAAAGAGACATATGACTACGATGAAATTTATTCCCAGATTATGAACATGAAAATACACAAATGATTAGAATTACAGAACTGTACGTGCACTTCGATCGTGAGAATTCAGTACGGTGTGAAGTTGCCACGTGTTGCAATCAGAACCTCTATACATCATGGCATGGATATTTTGCTGGGGAACACACTGCCACGCGGTTTGTAGCTGCGACCACAAAGCATCGACAGTGGTTGCGGGAGGAACACAATGAACAATTTGCCGACCGACCATATGCTACACATGATTAATGGCCGCGGAAGTCTGAGGAATCATATGCTAAACATGTTCGATGAACGACATGCCACGTGAATGTGCAGGCCAGAGAAGCAGTGGTACCCTTCGTGTTTGGAAGCATGTTTTCACATTCTTCGCCAAGTGTTGCCGGGCTTCGTCCTGCTGAAATATGGCAATGTGGAGCTTCTTTCAAAAGTTTCCGTCTATCTTATCCGATGGACCCATGTAAACGGGCGGACGCATGGGCGCTTGGAGGCATGAAATACATCACAATCCCGTTCCTGAGATCATGTATAGAATTACTAACGTAATGCACGCGGAAAGGCGCGGCCGCCATGTTTGGAGGAGCGGGTTTTGGGGGTTCCCCCTTATAAAAAGCTGCCTGTAGCAGGAGCAGTGCCTGGGGCTCTGAAACCTCTCTGATGTAGCAGTTGTTGTTCAGTTCGTTCTTAATACTTAGGAGGCAAGACCGCATTTTATAGTCAATGATGCTTCAAACTATCATACTTGTCGTTTGTCCATTATGTCGCTCAATAATGTTGTCTGTCCGCATGCTTTCACCACACCAGAGTCTTAACACGTACTTGCCCATCACTGTAGGATATTTTGAAGCGGGACTTGTTCGAAAACACTACAGTTTGTCACTCAGCACGCCAGTAACGTCGTCACATTCCTATTGCAGTTTAAGGTGTTGGTGATTTCTGGTCAATAGAAGCCGACGAATATCAATGCAGACATGTCTACACCCGCTGAAATGTTCCAACGTTGAGACAACACTGTGGACGAAGCTGTTCTATCGATTACGGCCATGCGGACAAGGTGGCGGTCATCCGGCGCTTTGGTCGCGTCGTGTGGTGTAGTACCCGCTCGTCGTATGCGACCCTCTTCTATCCACTGGTTCCGCACACGCATTACTGTCGTAGTAGCATGCGCTATACGAGGCGCAGTGTCATAGTACGAAAAACACATTTCGAAGAGACCAATTATTGCGCCACGTTTGAACTCACTAACTTCCTGATATTGCGCCTTTTGACTTCGACGAGACACCTTCTTCCATGTTTCCAATTCATTAATTTGACGGCTCTGTACAGACTGAGCGTGCAGTAAAATAATCACGCTGCTAGGCCATGGGCACGCCATCTCTCTGCAATATTAATCACTTATTACGGTCCCACTGTTCTACACATCCTCCGATTTTGGGTTGATTCACACATTCCTTCTGGGTGTGGAAATTTTTACAAGCATTAGTTTAATTTTCTGTACATAAGTGAGCAGATAAAAAAAAAACTTTAATTTTTTTATCTGTGTACCTCTCAAGTTGACTCTTCTTACCATTTGTCTTCATTACATGTTGATCAACCCATTTAGATATTCCATCCAAGTCACCCAGCAGCTGTTCATAGCCTTGTCATATTTTTGTCTTATAATATACAATTATTTCATCTGCAAACCATCAGCACAATCATTTATTAGAATAATGAACAGCAATGGTCCCAATACATTACCCTGTGGCACTATCATATTTACTTTCACCTCTTTTGATCTTGTATTTCCTACTCTATAACTTTGCTTTCTGGCTTTTAAGAAATCCTTTACCCAGGAAGTAACTGTTTCATTCAACCCAATAGTTTGCAGTTTACTTAAAACCATTTTATGGGTCACTATGTCAAATGCCTTAGAAAGATCTACTGCTACGCTGTCAACTTGGCCTTTCTTGTCCAGTTCATCAAAAATATCTTGCATATAGCCTACCATCTGAGGTTCACATGAATATCTTTGACCACAGCCATGTTGTCGATCTGCAAATTAGTTTCTTTCCTCACAGATATTTTTGATAAGGTTGTATATCAATCTCTCCATCATTTTGCGTATCATTGATGTCAAACTAATCGGTCTGTAATTTTCAATCCTATTTATCCTTCCTCCTCTATGAACCAGTACTATTATCGCTCTTTTCCAGCCCTCTGGTAAGCAGCAAAGATTCCAGACCCATTTTAAATAAAATTTCAATTTAAGGTACAATATCGCATCCCGCATTCTTTAATACATCTATAGTAATATTATCTGCACCAGCCTTTATGTAGATTTCCTCGTTTCTTCATAATTTCCTGAGAATCTATTTCAAATTTTGTAGTTTCCTTATTTATACTTAGAGAAAGACTCTCCTCTGATTTATTCCCTCACATCGCTGGAGGATAGACCTTAATCTTCTCACTATCCCAGTCACTCAATATCTCTGCCATTTTAAAATCCTCAGTGACTTCAAATCCATTCTTAGCTACAATTGTCTGAATACCTTCCCTTCAGTTTTCTAACAAGGCCATTAAAATTTCTAGATGTATCGTTCAGTGATCCTCCCAATAACATCCTTCATAAACCCAACCTTAGCTTCTATCTTTGCTCTTGTTAATTACTTGTTTAGTTGTTTTAAGTATTCCCTATTGCATTCCGGTTACTTAACTCTGTTGTGTTCCCGTCTCACTAACCCCTTAAACCTTCTCACCGCTCTATTGTGTGTGTAGGTTATGTATTTCTCTTTATATTCTGCTTTGGAATAAACATTTTCTCACCCATTTTTTTTTCATCTCATTCAAAATCACCCCACATTACGTCTACTGTTTTTGTGCCATCCTCCCAAATGCTGAACCTTTCCCTGAAATGACTCTTTAATCTAAAGTCTGTCCCTTTCTATAATCATACCTATTTCTTCCTTCAATTTTGGACACTGGTTTACTGGATTCCCTAATGTTCATCAGTACTGCATTGTAAAAACAGTTTGATGGATTTACAAAGCATATAGACGGTTCGGAATCTCGGAATGAAATTATGGATAGATTATCATTTATTTAGTGCTTTCATACTATGCGAAAGTTATAATGTTAAATATTAACCATCTCAGTAAATTTATATTTTGATACTTTTCTGATTGAATGTTGTTATGCCATTGGCGATTGAAATTAATCAGTAACGTTAACTATTAATAATATTTTATCCATGATGGATTGGTGGAACTTCCGCGACTGTGATGTCAAATATGGGTTGTAAAAAATACAGCAACCAGTCACAATATGATGTTGTTGTTTATTTAACGTTAACATTAATAGTTAACATCCTGAAATTGCATGGAAATCACATATTTTATTCAACAGTTCAGTGAGTAATCCTATATTATGAACCAATGCGCTGTTGTTATAATCTCTGGTGCACTCATGCGTCACAACATATACCCGACATAACCTTTCAGAAAAGATGAATCCCTTTGTTAATCTTTCTATCGCGATATTTTTTAAATTCTCATCGCGATCTATACGTGGTCTGTCTTTAAAAACACATTTATAGAAAATTTATTTTATCTATGGACTAGTGAGAAACTAAAATATCTCTTTTGAATTATTGGATATTGCAATTTACAACTAGTATAAAGTGTCAACATATCCAAACTGTAAAACCACAAAGTATGTTTCACTTCACTTATACCAAAGTTTATTGTTTTGAGTAAAATAATGTAATACTTCAGGTAATTGTGGCTCAAATACAATGATGGGTTAGTTTATGAACAGTGAGTCGTGTAATTGCAACGCTTCCACCTTTGCGGCGACTTGGTCTGTGATATCAAGGAAAAAAAAAAATCTCGTATTCACGAAAGAGAATGCCGGAGATAGCACACACGGCATTATCGGAAATCGTAAATATACAAAGTACAGGCATGTCATTTCGGAAGTACTAATTCGGAGTACTGGCCACTCCAGATCTTCGGAAGGCAGGCGGTTACTATGGTGTTTCTCTTCCGTAGCAACAACACAGGTCCTATTGCCTTCCTCCTTATGGTCATTGTTGTAAGTGTTATGTAATACAGTATGTTTCTAATCAGCATGTCTTAATTTTAGTCTCTTATTGTTGTTGTGCATAACGAAAATAAAAGTGGTGACTAAATTCTTCTGAAGAGATCCGTAAATTTAACATCCAACAAACAACTTTGTATGCTCTCAGTCCGTTTACCCAATCTTTCTGATACGCAATCTCGTCATTTGGAATTTTTGCAACACCCCCTCTCCTTCCCAAGTATCTTCATCATACTATGCTTTAATTCTCAGTGGAACATACGGGATCCATGAGGTTTCGCCATTACACATTTTCTTTTGTCATTGCTTTTGCTTCTGGTGTTTTTCACCGCTGCCTGTACCAATACAGATTTCTTCCACATCATCCAAGGTCTGTTTTGCTTCCTACGGCGTATCCTGTTCCACTCAAAAGCTTTTTCTCAGATTATAACCAATCTTTTTCACTTCTCTATGTTGATTTGCCCCTTTATTGGTCTATGTTTATTCATTAGTCATTAATCATTTCCCAAAGCTTTGAATTGGCCACCACACCTTCAATATGAGACTTGTTTGAGACTTGAAAGAACCCGATGGCAGAATCAAAATAGACATACAGACCAACCTGGATACATTACTGTTTACAGATGACCAAGCGCTTTTTGCTGAATCAGAAGATGCCCTACAGAGATCGGTATATATTATCTCCATATGACAGCAAAAGAAAACAGCATGGAGATTTCCCTCAATAAAACCAAGGTTATAGCCTTTGTCGGAAAAAAACGCAATAGAACCAAAATCTCAATAGACAACAGGCCCATAGAACAAGTAGCAGAATTTAAATACCTAGGTTACAACCTCAGCTACACCTTAGAAACCGAGATGCAACAAAAAATCACAAATTTCACGAAAGAAACAGTAATAATAGATAATACCTTCAGGCCATCTCTTGTTTAACAGCATACAAGAATCAGGCTATATAACATTCTGGTTAAACCTATTGTACGGCAGCAAGACTTGGAAACTACGCAAAGGTGATGAGCGGGGACTAACGGCGGCTGAGATGCGATTCATGAGGAGAACAGCTGGCTACACATTACGAGACAGAAAGAGATCTGATGAAATTCTTAAAAAACTCAAAGTCAAACCACTTCTCCAAACTGTGCAAACCTACAGAATACCTTGGGCAGATCATGTACTAAGGATGAAGACGGACCGGGTCCCACGAAAAAATTCTCAAATACCATCCCAGAGGCAGGAGAGATGTAGGAAGACCACCAAGAAGATGGCCTAACACCGTGTAGGAAGAAGACTTTCAGATGCTAATCATCACTGGTAGTGCCGTGTTGAACACCAAGCGTTGCTAGATACCTCAGCTATGTGTAGGGCAATGAGTCAGAATTATGTACAAATACAATCTTATTTACTCTGTTCACCCTCAAATGGCGGTTCAAGGTCATGTTATGCTTGCTCCACCCCTTCCCGTTCGTACCCCTTCAGGTAGACGAGTGGCGAATTTGACAGCGGTAACTCTTTCCACTTCATACGTGGGGATAGGTGCGGATAGAGCAAAGTGATCTTGAGGCGCCTCTTTTAGTTAAACACATATATAAAAATTAGAAATTTTGTATCTATATTCTATATCATTTTGTATTCTCTACCAACAGCTGTGAGGTCTAATAATGCTTACAACTTGCTTTCCAGAGTATTTTAAAAAAGAATTAATTACATTACTTACTACTTGATATACATTTAAAAGGTGTGTTGCCCATGTCATTTAATTCAGGGAATTATAAAGTATGATGTAATATCAATACGTGTTTGAATTTATGTAACATTATAGTGAACAAACTGAAAATAACATAGCGATTCCTTGCACAGGAGTAGTGTTTCTTGCGCGACTTGATGAGAGGCTCTTAATCTCTTAATGTCAATAGTGCGACCTTAGTACGTGAAATAAAATGCGCATTATAATCTGTTGTTCTGAAATCCAGCCACCACTTCTATCCCAGCAGCACTCTTTGGTGATTGGATACATTACGTTATTCTTTATGTCTTCAAGCGACAATATTATTCTTCTAATTTTTCCTTTTACTGTTACCTCAAAAGTTCTTCTCACGACCCGTCTACATCTACATCTACATATATACTCTGCAATTCACAAAATTGTGGGTGGCAGAGGGTGCTCAGCACCAAAGTTTTGCTTTACTATTTTTAATGTTTCTTAGGGTTTGTTCTCTATTCCTTTACTCTGTTAAGCATCTCATAGTTTATCCACCCACCTTATTCCCCTTCAGACCCATATCTCTAAAGCCAGAATCTTCTCCACATCTTTTTCTCCAAAGCTCATATTTTACAGCCACATAGCAGGACACATTAATAACTTTACCATCCTTTCTCGTGCTCCTAAGTTCAGTGTTTTGGTTGTCAATAGATTCCTCCTGATGAAAGCTACTTTGGCCATCCATGTGAATGTACCTTATTTAACTGGGTGTGTGATTTAAATGGAAGAAATAATTTAAATAATAAGTGGTAGGTAAATAATTTGCGATTTTGAAAGTAAAAAGTATTGATGGAATTAGCCTTGCGAGAGGTATACCTAATCTAACAGTTTAAGGTATAAAAAGTTCTAATCATGATTTAGCTGGTCATTCCTGTTCTCAGACCAACAATTCCTAAGATGTAAGCACATTTATTACAATAGCACTAATGACCTCAAAGATTGGTTGCTGAATATTCCTAATTATCTATATATATAAAGATGAATGTATGTATGTTTGTTTGTTGGTTGGTTTGTTTGTTCTTAATACAAATCAACAGTTTTCATCCGATTTCGATGAAAGTTTCAAAAAACAAGGAGAAAATTACTGTGTACACCTGGTTAAAAAAATTTCTGTATAAATAATACATGTTGTTTTATAATGTCGAAAAATTACTGAACAGTGGTAGACAAACGCGTAGGATGTGTAGGTCTCTGTACTGTCTTTCCATACAGCGGCGTGGAAGCTCAGTGCTTAAAGCGCTTGCTTACTGTTGTTTGGATCGTGGTCTCCGGTTCAAATCTCCATACAGGCAGAGATTTTTAAAAATTGTTTTTGATAGTAAGAGTCACCTCTGGACCGTCGGTTATTCGGATTGAATGTTAAATTGTAGATATCACAAATTTAGGGGTTCAATGTGAGGCAAATCGTAGGTAGTCTTGCAATGCTGTAAGTGTACACTTTTTTACGTTATAATGACCCCCCGGGGGTTGTTCGCAGTCAGTGTGTGTGTGTGTGTGTGTGTTTGTGTGGATGTGTGTGATCTGCAGGAATAATACTATAAATGTGGAAGTAAGTCTCTGTCTTTTTGTTACGTTTTAACGAATAAATGGCTATATCGATATTGATGGAATTTGACAAGAAAATCTGTATGAAGGGCACAGGACATTTTTTCCGGTATGATTAACAGTTGTAGTCACGATATTTTGAGAACTAATGGAATGGTGACAGAAATATGTTGGAAATTGATTCTCTTCAAGAGACAGGTTTGACGGTAGAATAATATAGTGATAGCTTGCCTGTCATATTATGCCGACTCGGTGTTGTTTGGGACCAATCCTTCGTTACCAACAACTTTCTATATTCAATTCTGGCAAAGAAATTCTTAACCCACGCGTAAGAAGTCGCGGGTATCAACTAGTTACTGATAAAGTTGTAAATGTCAAATAAAATATATTATCATGTTCCAACCACACATCGATCAATTTATCACTGCCAAGTTTAAAACTTGTGGAGAGACTATTTTCTGTAACTGACAGAACGAAGACTGTTGTGGGAACCGTTGTGCGATGTTGTCCCCTGATCTCAAATTTCCCACGGTGTTTTTATTGGTTCTGTCGATATTAATTCTCAACAACATTGAATGCTTATTAGATTTAAGGCGAGTGCTGGAGGCTACATTGTACTTATTCCTAGAGCCAATTCTTGATGAACTGTACCATGGCGGTTTTGAATGTATTACAAGTCAGTACATGTGGATCAATCATGCCAGCTAGTTTGAGTACCATTGCGCTGTATAGGCAGCATGTACCTCGTTTAGGTCCAGGTATACTCTGAGATTAGTTAATCCTGTGGAAGTTTGCCCTGGTTGGGCAGGTGTAGGTGCCACTTGTTAGCGGGATGAAGCTTTAATGAGTGCGGGCCAGCCGGGTCCTAGTCTACGTATCGACTTCCACCCCTCCACAGCCTCTTTAAAACTCTCTCTTTCCGCTCTCTTCGTATCTACAGAAATATTTTGCATTTACTTTTGTGAAACTCTGTGTATGTTATTCCTTGGTCAGTGCAACCTAATACCAAGAAACCACCAGGTTCCTTCTAATCTTTACATAAACAGTGTGTTTTCTAACAAATGGCTCAAACTTCAGGATCGTTTAGGGGATGATACAGAGAATGATTTCATACTGGGAACGTAGTAGCGTCGCTGCAGCTTCCAATGCCCTGAAAAATGTGTTTGAAGTAGGCCCCATCCCTGTGAGGTAGGCAGATTTTAGGGAATTAGAAGAGATGTGGTTGATCAGGCGCGGAACCTGTATCCGAAGATGCGATAAAACAGACGCCTTTGCTTCACGCATCAGTCTATGTCGCACTTTCTGCTGCAGTTTTCCCAACCACTGAAATCTGCCTAGCATACAGGGGCCTACTTGAACCACGTTCTTCAGGGCTATCGATGCTGCCCTATGTCCCTATATTAATTCACTCTCTTTACCATTCCCTAAACGATCCTGAAGTTTGAACCATTAAAAAAAAATACATCCTGTATAAAACTGCTAGCGGTTTCTCTCTGTCTTTTCCTTTGTACTGCATCACGCAAACATTATGGAGTCGATTTATGTGACGTTATCACAGTGTGGTCTAGCTTAAAAACTGCGGTTTATCTTATCCCTATAAGTGACAAGGAGACGGAGCTAGAAATGATAATATGTTTGTAACCAGAATACATATGCGCCACCGATCACGCTGCACCTAAGGTAAACACTCCTTTTCTAATCGCAAAAGATAACCACCAAAGATGATGCTAAACTACAGATGAACACTCCACTCTTTCAATTAAGTAACTTCGCTCAGTCATTCATTCACTTTTCAAAAATATGGTACTTACATTAGAATACACGGAGAACGTAAATCAAACCACTATATTAAAGATAAACACTCCAATAAATCGTGATATTTACTTTATGGTGCAGATTATAATGATACTACATTGCAATCATCAGAAATAATCCTAACCAAAGTAACTATTGAATATCGATACTAAAACTTGTTCACATTTATGTAGAATACTTCCTCTTCGTTTTAAAATTCAAATAAATTTCTTAAAAGTTCAGAAAGACTAAGAACTTAGTTTAATAACGAAATTTGGTAAGATCTTCTAAGACGGCTAATAGGTATGGATAATAAGCCGTACTCATCGACTATATAAAGATTTTTTGTCAAGAAATAAGTTACTCGAAAGGTGGTGCCAAATTAAAGTAACCGAAGGAAACGTTATTGAGTGGTAACAGTATGTTAATCAATAGTTTAACGTTTATGAAAAAAAAAAAAAACTTAATTTGGAACTACACATTTAATCTTCTTATTTCCATGTATACATAATTATACTATTACATTGTGAGATTCTTTTATATAATCAAACTGAAACAAAATAATTCGATGTAAACTGTGTTGCATTCAAACTAAATCGATTGACGTGTTGCATCGAAGACTGGTCTTGTGGTATGGGCAGAAGATCATATGTAAAAGCGCTTTAATTATTAACTAATCTATTGTGACATAGTTTATGATCCAATGATAATTTACCATACACAAATTTTTGCATTATGCGAGATATTTACTTTAAATTCTTTAACTTTTTGATGGAGACTGTTGAACACCTGCCGTGATAATTAACTCAAGTACCTTACTTCCTTAATCACAAATGAAAACTTTTCCATTCTCAAACAGGTGAAATAGAGTGCTAATTTTTGACAGTAGCCTTCAATTTTATTCCACTTACTATTCCCCCATTCCTGATTCCTCTGCCACTATCCATCCAGAACTCATCACCAAAGTATTCTTTATAAATTCTTAATACTCTGTGTATCCTTAAATGACTATGATCAATTCTAAGTTGCCCTTCTTTGTCTGCAGTTCAACTTCTGTATTTCAGATGCCGTAGTTAAAGAGTCTAATCAGATCTTTGTAACTCAGTTCTCTTATTTACCTTGCAAATTCCCTCATCAGCCTCTCTAATACACGCAGTACTTTGAAACCTCTTCGTACTAACCTCTCCAGTTTGTCCTACCCTATCTAAGTTTACTTATCAAATCTCATGCCAAAATATATACATCTCACGCTTTCAATATGAAGTTCCCCTATGATCCACATAATTATACGAAATTTTTATTTTTCTGATTTTTTCCATCTATCTCGCATTTATCCCTATTTCATCTTGACCTACACATTTAGATAACCCTATCCATATCCCTGTATAGCTGTTCACAATCGTCTCTAGTATTAGTCCTATTATACACCAATGTGTAATCTTCAGTTCCACTCGAGCAGTCGAGGAAGACACATCGGTTTTCCTCAAGCGAGAGCATAGTTCAGTTCGCAGCGAGTCTTCGTGAACTCCGTTTTTCCTCAACTACGTGTAACGCGCTCCGGTTAACACCGGTATACCGCTCGTCCAGTCTACATCAGCAATTATCCAAGCGAGAACAAAGCCCTCTCGTTTGGATAAAAGGTCAAGCCAAAGGAATGGAAGGGCCTTCATTCTACGACACGGGCCAAACTATAGGATCAGCGCTTCAAACAGTTTACGCCAGTGAAGCTCAGCCATTACCCATCAACAACTACAGTTCAACAGGCGAGCCTGCCATTCCAACAGACCAGCCGCCCATACTGCAGTACCAGGATCATTTCCCTCCACTACCACCGGCCTCATCAATGAAAGAGCAACAGGTCATGCAGCGTCAGCAAGCAGCCAAGAATCGCCCACGTACGACGCCAGCACCAGACACATCCGCGGAATTCGACACGTCCTCAAACAAGAAGGCGAGACAAGAGGGACGCAGTGTGCAAGACGATTCCGAACTCATCAGAATGGAGACTTCTACAGAAAACCAGCTACCAGAATCAGCTCCGGTACCAACAGGTGAGCAGCAAGCGCTCCACAGTGCACAGCAATCGGCGAGTGACCGTGTTAACCCTATGCATGTTAGGAACAACAACAGTAGGAACAACAGATTTTGTACTACGGATAATGGTCCTTACTTAGTAGTGGTAGAAAGTGTGGACAGGAACGTAGGCAAGTGGCACCCTATGTCTTTTGGGAAGTTTCTATTCCAGAAGCATAATCATCTAAAACATCAAATAGTAAATATCACGTACGCAGGTCTCAACAGAGTTAAAGTAGAGTGCAAAACTGGTGAAGCAGCAAATCAACTTGTTACGCTAGAATCTTTTAAAGAAATCGGTTTAGAGGCATACATTCCAAACTCTTTGACAATAAGACAAGGTGTGATCAGAAACGTGGACACCAGTTTAAGTATAAAGGAAATATATGAAGCTATCGAAGCTAGTTTCAAGTGTTAAATGTTAAACGGTTTTCTAAAAATCTCCTAATCAACGGGGAGAAAATTTCTAGAGAATTACCAGTCTGCCTACTTTCCTTTAAATCTCAAGTGCTCCCCGAATACGTATATTTGTACGGTATACGATGTAAAGTCGAACCCTACGTCCCCCCTCTGATTCAATGTTATCAATGTTTACGGTTCAATCATGTCAGAGCCCAATGCCGCAGCAAACAAAAGTGCAGCAAATGTTCAGGTCCCACGACCTCAACCAATGCCCTCCCAAGAAAATCCATGTTGCCTATTCTGTGGAGGGAGTCATCTCTCCACAGACAAAAACTGCCCAGAACACCAGAAACGACGGGCAGATAAAGTAAATAGAATATATTCCTCCTACCCCAATCAATCAGGAAAATCGCCCCAAAGTTATGCACAAATCACCGCTGAACCCCCTAAGAACAATAATCCCCAAACAAAGTCAGCTGAAGCTACTCAATCTGAGCCACCCATCTACTCCCAACAAAATAACTTCTCTCCAAATCGATACGTCTGGTCAAAAGGTCCCAAGTCCTTCAAGAACTCAAAATTCACCAAAGGAAACCCAGACCCGAATTAAGAAATCTCTTATACACATATAATGGCCCCGTATCCCCGATCATATCAACCCCTCGAGTACCCCCAGCGCCAACAAATCAGGCGGGAACCTCGCAAACTACAAACTATCCTGGGGCAGATACTGTTAATGTAAATAATATACAGCCCATTACAGCCCAACAGCCTTATATTCATTATCCTCCCTTTGAGATGCCACCCCCCAACAATGGTATTTTAGTAGAAAAAAATATTTAATCTCATAATGTTCGTGATCAACGAAGCAGGTGCTCATCAGAGAATACGATCAATCCATCTATAGTACTAGAAAGGTTAATAAGTATACTCCAACAAGACGGCCGAATTTAAAATATTACAATGGAACGCTAGATCAATCCGTGCAAACCGAGAATCTATCCAACGGGAATAAACTGCAACGACATAGCTATAGCCACAATTGCAGAAACCTGGCTCAAACCCGAGATTTCCATCCATCTCCAAGGCTATCATATATTACGAAATGACAGAAATGACGGAAAAGGCGGAGTTGCCATACTTATACAAACTAGGATCCCTTCACAGCCATAAATATCGATCACACCGCGTATTGTATCCTTTCAAGCAATCGCGGTCAGAATAAAAACCAAAATAGGAAAGTAACCATTGCATCAGTCTATTGCCCCCCAAAACAAAAAATTGGAATCGGGGAGTGGCGAGCGCTAATTCAACAAATGGAGGAGCCATATCTTATATGTGGAGACTTTAACGCTCACCATACAAGCTGGGGATGCGAAATTAACGATTACATTCGGAGAATCAATAGTAGAAATAATAGACGAATTCCATCTGTTCGTCCTTAACGACGGCTCCCCTACCTTAATTCAAAAAACCGGGTCACCGAAAATCCAGCCATTGACATAACCCTTTGCTCTTCTTCTCTCGCGACGGAATTCACATGGCCATAACCTACAACAGTCTTGGGGCTCGGACCACTACCCCATCATTATTTCAACTAAAACAGAGAATTAATCCACAATTTTCTCAGCCCACCAGAAAATGGAACATAAAAAGCGAAAAATGGGGCATATATGAACAGTTCATAGAGGACAAATATAGATCGAGGTAGGTACCTGCATCTCAGTTAGCCAACAGTACCAAGAACTACTAAAAAATCATAACGAAGCAGCAGATAAATTCCTTTCCTCGATGTAAACCCGTAGAAAAGTCAAAAGAACCAGGGTGCCCTGGTGGACGAACATTGCTCAAGGTTCAATGGCAAAAGAAAATTAGCTCTAACCAATTACAAAACAATCCACCACTTGGAAAATTTTATTAAAGTACAAAAGTGTTGATGCCGAAACCAAAAGGACTACTGAAAAAGAAGAAAAGAGAAAGTTGGAAGGAATACTGTAACAAGCTAAACAACAAAGTTCCCTTAAGTACGGTATGGAATATGATTAACAGATTCAGGAAAAAAGTCGGTAGGAACAAAATCCCTAACAAATTGGTTAGAAGATTTTACCAACAATGTTGCTCCTCTAACAGTCCAGCCAGGTCCGTTAAATCCCACCAAAAGTCCGCAATGAAGGGAATAGTCACAATATCTTAGTAAAAGAGTTTTGAAATGAGAGAACTGGAAACGGCTATTAAATCGGTCGACAAAACACCGCTCAGGAATAGGACAATATCACATATGCAATGTTACACCACCTTCCTTCAAGGCCAAAGAAATTTTACTAAAAATATTCACGAACATATGGTGTAAAAGTGAGTTTCCGAAAGATTGGTCGACCCAAATCATCATACCAGTGCTCAAATCAGGGAAAAATAATAACAGTGCTAGTTCATATCGCCCCATCGCCCTATCCTCGTGCGTCGCCAAAACTTTTGAACGTATTATTAAAACGAGGTTAGAATGGTGGTTAGAGCACCACCATATGCTACCTAGCACGCAATTCGGTTTCAGAAAGGGGAAAAGTACAAGTGATAACCATAGCATTCTCACACTAGACATAGAAAAAACCTTCATGAACAAAGGCTATACAACAGCTCTTTTCTTGGACATAACGGGCGCATATGACAATGTCCAGATACCAATATTAATCGATAAACTCAGAACTTTACACCTCCCGGAGATATACGTGCATGGTATTCATAATCTCCTCTGCTGCAGGACTGTTTATTTCCGCCAACAAGATAACTCCTTATATGGCCCGCGCATCGTCACAAAAGGCATCCCGCAAGGAGCAATCCTAAGCCCATTGCTATTCGCCATCTACAGGGTGCGGCAGAAATAACTCCCGAATTTAAAATGTGAATAACACAGCACTGATAGAAGCTACTGAGATATTTATTTCACACTTTCAAAGAATGATGTTTACCATTATGTTTGTCCACTACATCACTGAGTTTTGAAAATCACATCGTCCAAATGCCGACCTTCACATCTTATGCACTTCTGAAGTCTCTCCCTGAAATTCCGGATGGAATTTTAGGTCCATGTGCAAAATTCGTCTTATGCTGCGTTCAGATATTCCCATAGCCACAGCATGCCTACGGGCTGAACGTTGTGGGGAGGTCGTAATGGCGTGTCTCACTGCTTCAATGTTCTGCGGTGTTCGAACGGTGCGAGGTCTACCAGCAGGCTTCGTTTTTAAAGTCGAACCCGTTCTTCTCAAATTGTTGACCCATGACAAAATGGTTTTCCTGTCAGGAACAACAGCATTTCGACGTAATCGAAAATGTGTACGGAATAATCGCTGCGTTATGGTAACAGAGTCCCCATTTTGAAATAAGTCTCAATCACGAAACCACGATGTTCTCCGCTCCACGCCATGGTACGTACTGAAATTGCAGGCACACACAACCAAACGCCACAACCGTGACTCACGCCGCACCACTAGCGCCAGAGAAACAGCGGTGGCAAATTCGGGAGTTATTTCTGCCGCACCCTGTACATAGCTGATATTGAAAACATATTTAGTCCAATGATAAAGATACTAAAATTTGCAGACGATATCTGCATCTACACCTCATCCTCTTCCCAGGGCCTAAACTTTTGGAGATTTAAAGAGCTGCCTTTAAGTTACACGAATGGGCTTTCCAACTGGGGCTAACAATATCACAAACCGAAATCAGCAATCGTAATCTTCTCTCGAAAACAAATAACATTCAGTGAGATGGAGATCCAGTTAGGGCCGTTCATTTTTTCCGGTACAGACATCAGTAAAACATCTGGGTCTACTGATAGACAGCAAATTAACATGGAAAAGACATATCGATCAGATTCTAGCCAAACGGATCTCCACTTGAACTTGCTAAGATCAATATCACACGTCTCTGGTGGGGAGCTGATCCGTCATCATGCTAAAAATTTACAGAGCACTCACCCGGCAATTTCGATTATGGAAGTCAATGTTACGGAAATGCTCCTAGGTATTTACTGCGCAAACTGGACAATCAGCAATATAGGGCCATCCGAATATGTTTAGGAACAATGACCTCTACTCCAACGAATGCCATGCTAGTGGAAGCGAAAGAGAAGTCTCTGGACTTACGCAGCCAACTACTAACTTCGGTGTATCTAATAAGGCGAGCAGCCATCAGAAATCACCCCGTGTTAGAGAAGGCCATAAAATATACAACAATGATGGAGAGAAGAAATATTCCCATCGGTTACAAAACTCCCTTACTGTGCCTAAGCTACCTAAAATAAAACCATAATACCTCTAGTTATTAATGATGATAATTTACCCCAATTTATTATGGAATATGAGGTTTTAAAATTTAAACCCAACATACATTACTTGCCGGATTGGATTACCTCAAGTGGTTCGGTAAAAGTTTTAGCGGAGAGATACTTAACGCTAACTTGGCCAAATTCTATCCAAATCTTACACCGACGGCTCGAAATCCTCAGCAGGCGTCGGATACGCCTACTTCTGCCCTAACTCAAGCCACTCAAAGCAAGTCTCTCTTTCCTCCCGAAACCTCGATATATACAGCAGAAGCCCTCGCAATCAGAGCGGCTATAATTTACGGGTGTAAGCGATACAACAAAATTTCGATCTTAACTGACTCTAAAAGCGTAATCCAAAATTGGAAAGCCTAAATCGACAAAACGGCCTAAACACGACCCTATCAGACTTAATTCACTTAACGCATTCGGCTACGATAGAAGGGAAAGAGGTACACTTAATAGGATTAAGGGTCACGCGTCAATAGAACATAATGACACCGTCGACCAATTAGCTAAGAAAGCATATTGAACGGAGAAAAACATTATATTCAGCTGCCCTATACAGACATCCTACCCATCATCAAGTCAGAGTACTCGAGGAAATGGTCAGACTATTGGTCCTCCACCCAAACTGTTAGAGGAAGACATTTCTCTTTAATCCAACCCGACTCTACCAACAAAAATCTGGTATGAATCCCAAAAAATGAGTAGAAGTCAAAAAATATCAATAGTTCGTATGAGAATGGGACATGGGAATTTCCCAAGTCACTTACACAGAATAGGAGTAATCACCTCCCCCTATTGCCCAAAAGAACAGGAAGAAATAGCCGACTTAAACCATGTCATATTAGCATGCAGTCAATATAAGGCTTCTCAAGACATCCTCTATAAAAACCTAGTTAAATTAAAAATACCCTTCCCAACTTCAGTTACTTCCCTCTTGGGAACACAAAGACAGGAGGTATACGAACGCGCTAGCCCGATTCCTACACCAAGCCAATATAAAAATTTAGCAGCCAAATGGGAAAAAAAAAAAAAGGTCTTTCTAATAACTCCCAATGAAAATTCAATAAGGAATAAAACCACCCCAAAATCCCCTACCACCTCGCAAAAGGCGCGTCATTCTGGATACAAAGCCAATAATGAACAACTTACCCAATCCAAGTTTCAAATTCCCCCCCCCCCTCCAAAAAAAAAAAAAAGAGGTCGTATAAGTGTGCAGATACCTGCCCCCTTATAAATTTCTGAGTCTTACTATAACAAAACGGGGACTGGATAAAATTTATAAGGCACCAAATACTAGACTCGCAATTTCAACAGACGATCCATTACAAACCTGCCCTCATCGATTATCACAAATATAAATTGTAATTATGTAAAACTAGCTATAATTTTCCATTTAGCTGTTAAAAAAAAAAAAAAAAAAGTATAAATGATTGTCTTGCATTACTCCTTCACAGATTGATAAAGCCATGTAAAATGTAAGAAAGGTGTTATATGTAGCCAGGATGCAAAACAATTGTAAAAATAGAGTATTGACTAAGAGTGAAATATGTAAGATTCTTGAAGGAAAACATGTAACTGTCAGCTGGTCCAATTGGCGCAAGCCATCGACCATTAAATAAATTAAAAAAAAAAAATGTGTAATCTTCACACAAACAAACCATTTATACCAGTCTGCTGACCGACAGCTGTCGATCAACAGACCAACACATAGCCGTCAATATACCGTGTATTTTCAAAACAATCCGGTGGTACACCTGTGAAGATTTCATTGTAATCATACGCCAGGAAAGTCTCCGTTCTAACAATTCAACGTAGGCTCGTACCAACATTAATTAGTCTTATTAAACAAATATCCATCCGAAGTATACTGCTGAGGCCTCAGTTTTCTCACAAAATGAATTAAACAGTACCCCCAAAACTATCTAACCCGTAAATATAGTGCAGAACAACCGAAGGCTGCGGTAACTAAGTAAAACCATACATGCAAAAAAAAAAAAAAAAAAAAAAAAATCATAGCAAGCTTTCTCAGAAGAAGGAACAGCTTCGGAGGGGAATAAGATGTCTTCTTCCACTGCACTGAATATTACGTTGATTTGAGGTAAATGCGATGTCGTTATTGTAATGCAAAATATGTCCTCAATCTGTCTGTCATCCCCAACTCATGTTCCTGAGCGGTTATCTTCACTGGTTTTCCTGCTCGGAGGTCATCTTCATTTCTGGTTCTTTCACATTTAAATTCAGATGCACATTTTTAATAATTATGTAGGAACGTTTGGTGAAAATTATTGACACAAATATTAAATTACAACATGAATTTGTAGTTCTCTATTTGAGATTAAACGTGCACGTCATCCGCTTTCAGCCCGTGTGACAAAATAAAAGTTCGTTCCAGATGTTGAAATTTTTGATTATAGTTTACATCGTACCAGTTTCTACATTGCTGTTCTATTTCGTTACCTCGGAAGGGCAAAGAACTAATGCGACAATTCTCACTTGATTTCCCCTTACAACTTCTATCATTATATCCCACCGATTTCCTTCATGAGACACCTATCGTCTAAAAAGCATGAAATTATAATTTACTCTCGTGCCATCGTCACTAGAAAGATAATTATGAGGAGCACTAATAACCCATTTTCTTTATATATATATATTCATAGGCTTACGACTTGTTGATATCGAAGTTATGAGAGGCAAGAGAGGACTGGGAACAAGGAACGGGAGCGAATTTGGCCATTGGTCGATCCACTCCGAGAAATAACGGAAAACAAAAAATATGTGTGGTCGACCGGAATTTGAACCATCGTTCTCCTGAGTGCTAGGAACCATCGTCACCGATCACCCACCAGGCTCAATAGGGAGCGTCCATAAACTACGTGATTCGATTTTGGCCTCCTCTGAACTCCCCCCACCCCACGTAGCCCAACGTGGCTTTTGCCTCTATCCCCCCCCCCCCCCCGCTCCCCCGCGTGGCACGTAGCTTTGTTCCCTATTGATTCCAGAATACATTTTGTACTGTTTTCTCTTGCCAGACTATCGTAAATTTCATACGGAGATAATTAAATGACGGAAATAACTATCCACAAGCTGTTGTGTGTTCTGTACCTTATTTAACTGTGAAAAATAATACGAATGAAAAACTACATGGCTTGGCTCCGGACCCCCCCTCCCTCCACGTAACCCAAGGTAGAAAGCTAGCCAACCCCTCCCCCCCCCCTTAGACCGAGCCACGTAGTTTATGGACGCTCCCATATTAATGACGCAATGTTCTCAGTAGAAGCAGTTCGGCAAAACGTTTGCTACCCTGTTGTTCCTGCTTAATATTAGTTACCTAGTACTTCCTTTGCAAGAACGCAGGTGGATCAGTGCTGCTTTCATATACTTCAAAGAACAGTCGGTCCACTACTGCAAACTCGTATTAAAGATCACTTTCTGAATGACTCTCAACGTCACCGTGATGCAACAAATATCGTCAGTAGAGTTTTAGTTTCTAGGAACAAACAGGATTCTGATGAAGTCAGGTCAAGCGATGCAAATGAGAGCAGGGTATTCACTTCCTCCAATCGACTGCTCTGCGACGCAGCAAAAAATCGTCCTGCTAATTTCTCCAAGCGGTGATGTAATGTAGGGAAGACCCGTAATGGAGGAACCAGTTTTGCATATTCAACGTTAGCTACAGCTGGAAGACATTCGAGTTTCATACTGACCAAATACCTTTCACTCATCATTGTAATTTCGTAAAACAACAGGAGTATGTAGAAAATTAATTCGACAGATAAAGAACTACATGAACGCGTTTTGGAAATGAGGAGTGAGGAAATAACTTTGTGGAAGAGTTTCACAGAAAGAATGGAGACTTGAGTGATTAGTAAATTTGTTAAAGGAGGGAAGAGTTGAAGAGGTAGAGAAAGATTAGAATATATGAAGCAGATAACTGTGGACGTAGGTTGTAAGGGCATCTTGATATGAAGACGTTAGCTCAATATAGAAAGTGATGAAGGAGTGTTGTGTTATTTAGTTTATTTAAATTGACCAGCAACACATACATGCTATACAGATTTTTGGTATTTAGCTACAGGACTGTATACAGCGCCTGATGTAAGGGCAACCCAGTTGGATTCCTCTGTATTGGACAGTGAACAAAGTGAACCTTGCAGGACTTACACATATTTAATATGAAGTTAAACTGGTATTAGTGAAGTGTGACGGTTGTTAGTCTTAGAAACATGGAAGATGCACTCTTTCAGCTTGTCTTGAATATTGTGAATTTCCTTTTAAATATCTCTTACAGACCTACGAGATCATATCACCGTCTAAAAATAGTGTACAAATGTAGCAGTTTGGATCTTTTCCTACACCAGTGCAAGACCTTTTTTTTAAATGGCATTCGGCAACGTAGGCCATACAGCCAGCTCAATGTGATATTAGGATTCTTCCAGTGATCAATTTCTCTAATAGTTCAAACACTACAGGACGACCATAACAATTAAACACTCAACACTTAAACACCCATGCCCTCGGCCGGACTCGAATCGGCGACCTTTGGCACGTGTGGCCAGTATTCTAGCCCTTACGCTACCGAGGCCGGCAGGTTTTGATTGTTGAATGAATAAATTGACACTACGTATAATTGGCTAATTTCAGCTACAGTGTTTCTTCATCTTTGACAGCCCTGATCTGAAAAAGCGTCCTCATCAATATGATCTTGTCATTGAACCCGTATGTATGGCAACCTGGCGACCTGTGTATAGGTTATATGAAATTAAGGACAACTCTAAAGCAGCAGTGCAGTTGAAAAGCATTTGCTTCCTCAGAGGAATGCACATAGCACAAATCACGGTTTTAGAAGGAATTTCTTTAATTTTTTAATAGCCTTTTATACAAAATGTAAGTCGTTTCTGGCATCCTACTTTCCATTAAAGTCGGTTTCTGTAGTGTTGGTCTTGTAGGCTCCTATAGATCATTGCCGTATTGATAACTGCCGTCTTGTACTTGAATGTCATCTTTTTGACATGGATTCGTCTACGACGTTCTGTACTGCATGGGATCCCAGTATTACGAGCGACATACAAACTTTCCAGTTTGAAACGACGGACAACGGGATAGACAGCGTTCGGTAGCGAAAGCTTGAAGATAACAAGTATAATAACAAATATCTCTGTCTTTTTGAAGTGAAAACTTCTATAGGTTGGGTGTATGCTGGGGGTAAATCTATGAATTCGCGTCACCGACATGTTGTGACATGTTGCGAGTATGATATGCATGTTGGATGTTTTTGTAACACACAGTTTTTATCTATTTTTGATAGAACGTTCCATACGTATACTTTAGGCCACGCATTCGGGAGGACGGCGGTTCGAATCCCCGTCCGGGCATCCAGATTTGGGTTTTCCATGGTTTCCCAAAGCACTCCAGGCAAATGCCGGGATGCTTCCTTCAAAAGGACATGGACGAATTCCTTCCCATTCCTTACACCCCATCCTTTCCCGTCTCGCTGTTAGAGAGACGTTAAGCAGATAAAAAAAAACGTATACTTTAAAACAATTAGAAAAATATTGTTTACGTTTGATTTACAAAAACCTAAACCTTCTCACCTTTCTCCCTCATGTTGCTTTCTGTCAACGTTATTCACGCAAACAAACAGTTTTTATCCGATTTGGATAGTACATAGCACACGTATACTGCAAGGGGGCATCCATAAATTACGTGAAGTGAAATAAGGGGGTAGGGGTCGCGGCGAAATCTCACCAAATCTCACCAAGGGGGAGAAGGGGGTCTACGGAAATCTCACGTGAGGTTTTCGAAAAATTGTTGGACTATAGAGCTAAAAAAATATAAAAAAAAAGCTCTACAAATGACGCGAAAGTCGATTTTAGGGGGGGGGATTTCGTCGAAAAGTGGGTGTGTAACCGGCTTTTTCAAGGATGAGACCTAAAAAAAAGTCACAAAAAGTTGCGAGGGTGATTTCAAGGGGGGGGGGGGTCTCACGGACCAGATCTCATCAGAGGGGGGTGGGATCGGGCCAGATCTCACAAAGTCTCACCAGAGGGGGGAGGGGGTCCGTAAATCCGGAAAAACACCTCACGTAATTTATAGATGCCCCCAAAACAAGGCGGTTTGGTAGCTCAACAATTATGGCGCTTACTTCCAAAGTTTCTCTCTCCAGTCCCGGGTTCAGATCCCATGGTGAGCATGAACTTTTAGGAGTTGTATTTAATTATATGAACTACACCGAGATTTTCCGTAGTTCCTTGGGGGGGGGGAAATACGGAATGGTTTCGACTCTACCGATTGAGCAAGAAAGCAGAGCGAGAGAAAGCTATGTGGTGCAACTAAGTTGACCCAGACATCGATTAGTAAGTGAACATATAGAGATCGGACGCCGTTCGTTTGCCATGTCATAAAATTATTACTTATAAGTAATATTTGGCGTTTCACTGGCTTAAAGAATGCCTTATTCTCGTTATCATTTGCTGTAGCAGTTCTGAAAAATCCTAACCACATTTTTTTTCTTGCTCAGTTGTTTCCAATTCCAACATCCCCTGTCACCATTCGTACGACGAAAATGACAATTTTTTCCTGATGGCTCTATGCCTTGTCGACATCGTGGTCATTAGACACAGGAATGGGCTGGGACAAGGAAGGTGGAGAAATTCTCTTATGGCCTTTTGAAGGAACCATCCCAGAATTCGTCCGGAGTGATTTCGAGAAACCACAGAAAATCCAAATCCTCCCGAATTCGATGACAGAGCTTTACCGATCACCTATCACGTTCGGTGTAGAGGATCATACCATTCCTGTTGTTGCGTCATATTTGACCTTATTTCGTAAAGTTTTCATAACTTCTATGCATTTCATAGGGCTAGAAGTGACGCCTTACGTCAAGGAGAGGGTTGTTTATAGTAACTAACTTGATTTTAATAAAATATTTTTATCATCCCCTATCAGTGTGGCATTTTTCCTTCAAATCGTCAATCTTTATTGTTACGTTACGTGACTTCTTTACTGTTTATGAAATAGCTTAAACAGTCCTTTCTCTTGAATTAAATACAATTTTATATGACCATCAGTGGTTCAGTAATCACTAACCGTTTATTGTGGTAATATGAAGGAGATTTGAAGAAAACACCATTTCCACTCAAAATCCACGTTGTTATTTTTAATCTCAAATGGATATACACCACCACAATTTTTAGTTGGGGACCAAGCACAAACTACGTGGCTCGGTTCAGGGGGTGGGGTGGGTGGGTGGAGGAGGGGTAGGCTGGAAGGCTACCGTGGGCTACGTGGGGGAAGAGGGGTTTCGAGCCAGACCACGTAGCTTTCCTTTCTTAACATTTTCCACAGTTAAAGTGAGGAACAGAACTCACAATGAGGAACAGAACTCACAACAACGTGTGAATATTTATTTCCCTCAATTAATTATCTCCGTAGTCTGACAAGAGAAAACAGTACAAAATATTTTGTGGAATCAAAAGGGAAAAAAGCTACGTGCTACTTGGGGGGGGGGGGGGGGAGGGGGGTTCATGGAGGCCAAAATGGAGCTACGTGGTTTATGCACGCTCCCTTGCTGAATTTATTCTGAGTATAGAGCTGTTCTACTAAGACTTCTAAAGTTAGGAAATTTGGATAACTCGGTTACTACGTATCTACCTACAAAAACTTTTTGCTATATTCTTCTCTTAATAAGTCTGCTACTTTAGACACTAGTGTTACTTCACTTCCCGATTTGGCTTGAAGCACAATTTTCCACACTTCGCGCTCTTTCTTTACTGAAAATTTGTTACATAACATTTAATTTCCCTTGGATTTTGGTTTAGTTTTCAACGGTCATGTGGCTTAGCGGTCACGGTAAATCAGGTAATGAGGAAGAAAGCCCACAACTCTGGCCATCTTGATTCGTCGACTGTTACGTAATGTTAGGTATTATTTGAAAACAACTACTGGACAAATCCTGATAGACTCACAAATAATTGTAACGTTGCGTATTGTCCCACTGTAAGAGTCTTGTCTAAGTGACAGAACCGAAAGGGTAGCCGAGTGGTTGATTTGTGGACGTCTGATGTGGCGGGAATCTAGCGGAGAGTTTACTAACCTCGTGGCGATTGTGTAGCTGAAGAAATCTCTTGTATCTTGATACGAAGCTCTTCTATCCAGTCTAGTGGGCTATTAAAAATGATGTTAAGTCAGGATTAATTTGACACCAGCTGATTAATAGGTTCAGCAACCCAGGATGAGGAAGACTAGCTCGTGTTAAGTGGCTAGTTGAGAATCTATCCTGATAAATGATAACAGGCGGCTAATAGTTCACAGAATCCCATTTAATGATCAGTGAAGACTGTAGACAATACAGTTGATAATATGATCCTGCAAGGGTCTGTCCGGCTACGCCTATGAACGATGTTTCTGCGTCTAATTGAAGATAGACTGAATAATTAATGATTGGTTGAATGGACACTGAATGGCTAGATGGAGTGCCTGGCCCCATGATGTTACGAAGGCCTACATGGTGTACAGACTGAAGCTTAAGAGAGTTGGCCTAGCTGTTAGTTACCCATGATGATTCGATGAAAGCTACTCGCGGACTGAGGACGAGAAATATGTCTTTACTTCGGAGGTAGACCCTATTGACGTCATTAACCAGTTCAAATCGGTGCTGATGATTGACTCAGCGTATCAGCAGGTTTTGTGAATAACAAGTCCACGCTGCGGTAGCGCTTACAACCTGGCTTGGCTGCCTCTAACTGCATCGAATATTACTTTTATTAAAATGTATGATTATTATAAAATAAATCCCTATGAATCAAATACGATACTGACACCACGTTGCTCGAATGTGATCCAGCATCTACTCTTTCTGTGATATTTTTCCTCACACATTACTCGTAGAACATATCGTGGGGTGAGTACTACAAATAGGTCACTATAAATTAGAAAATATGGGTATTTGCAAAGAAAAATTTCATTACTTTAGGTCCATTACATATAACCACTATGTAACTGTGACAATTCAAAGGTCCTACTTAGAATTTTCAAAACTAAATAAGTTGATCATCAGAAAAAAAAATCCATTTTACAACTGGACACGTTCACATATCTAGTTGTTCAACATATCAGGATTAGAAGTTTGGAGCAACAACTAGGCAAGTCAGCATCTATAATAGCGGTCTGGTGGCTCAGTGGTTAAGCGTCTGACTGGAGATTAAAAGATCCCCGGTTCGAATCCCTGTCTCGGCGGGGATTTTCAAAGGCGCTTAACCCGACCTTCACCTTTGCCACAGCTTGCTGTATAAAGTGAAGTACACCAGCACGCTTCCGTGGTTCGGATTTCATGTTAAACTGTAGGTCCCCTGTACCCGGCAGGATTGTCGGGTTAGGTTAAGGCGGCTACAATAGGGGCGGAATGCGCAGCCAATAAAAATCCAATCTCCAGGTCATTACGACCAAACGGAATTATTATTACAATATGTATAATTATCTTTTAACTTCCGTACTAGGGTAGAAAAGTTAAAGTCTGTAAGACTATGTTCCTTAATACCCCGTTTTTTTCACTTTTGTTGAAAATTTTGGTCGAAAGAAGACATAGAAACTTCTAATTAAATAAAATTTAGAAATGGTAGTAAAATAACATTTAATCAATTCTTCGCATTCTCCAAAAATCGTGAAAAAAACATTAATTTGCGTTTTCCTCGAAACAAATGATTTGTAGTTACCTAGATGTAATATTCACCCCACGAATTATTGTATCGTTCTGTATTTGCCCGCGTGGAGTTCAACATCCATAACATGCATATACCCATTTGAATCTGATGCCTCCTCCTGTATTAAGCGTAATTCGGCTTATGCTGTGCGAGTTTTTTGCGGCTCTCGTGGTGGGTCCAATTTGCCCACTCGCCTCCTTCGCAGTCCCGAAATAGCCGCTCAGTGTCTGTACTCTGAACCTTGAGCTCTCCGCAGAACACGCGAAGTTAGCGCCGTCTGCATATCCACGCGTGGTTGTCGTGGGATTCGTTACTGTTATCTCCGTTACAACAGAGCGCAGAATACACCCAAGGATTCAACTAGCTCGGTTTACTGGTGATGCTGTAGAAACCTGCAGCACCATTATGACATTAACTGTTGCAAAGAACTGAAAAATTCACATTACAGATTAACATTCCCATTAACTTCCTTCACTTTCAGCGATTTCATGATATTACAGACAATGAACAATTCTTCTGATTCATATCCATAAATGAAAACCATGCATGGTATTCTGCTTTCGTGATTTGTTTTCCACTACACGAAGATGTAACCAACAGGTAGTAATCGTAAAATTTCGGTATTACAAAAGACGTTTTAATGATGGTGGGAAACAGACTGTTTTAACTAGCAACAGAAATACCGATGTTTGAAGAAGAATCGTACTGACTCCGGATTCTGCTCCTAAGATATTGCTTAAAACGTATTGACAATTTACCAAAACTACTAGGTGAGCGAAAAAGTTCTAGCCTGGCATTAACGAGGATACGGATGCGTATCCAGACTTGTGGGGGTCCATGGTTTCTGGAAATCACTCTTAAAAATACCATAGCCGAATCCTTCCCGTTCCCTGCCCATCCCACTCTCCCGGCTTTAATGACCTCGGCGTAGAAGAACCCATAAGGCTCGAACACAAAAATACAATGTATGTTTTTTTTCGTAATTAAAATTTTTCGTGGTGTGGAAGAAATCACAGATGGTACATTACAATAATTCCAAGACAAGGAGTTTCTGGTGTATGACAACTAAGATTCCATTAATCACATGTCCTGATTTTTTAATAGGATTTTTCTAAATGTAGCACATAACGGTGCTGCTTATTATTAATTTCTGGATTTAGTAGTGCACATGTACCAGTCACTGAATAATTTCATATCAATTCTTAGACTAATTTATACAATAATTATAACAGCATTTATTTATTTTTTACAAAATTACTCATTTTTCACCCTAATTCCCATTTTCGCCGATTATGGATGTAGTAGGTGCACTGTTTTTACACCGTGTGTGTGTGTTGTTTGGACGCTTGTCGGTGTATATCTTGTGAACGTCGGTGTTGGATATACTTGTGTTTGACGTGTGTGTGCGACCGTCTGTTGTCTTATATGTAGGAGTACAATCGAAGTTTACATTATTTACCAAGGTTTGGTCAAGGTTCTAACAATAAATAATTAACACAAAAGTAATTCTTACAGTTCTACTATGTCACCTAAAAACCTATCAGAAAGGCTGCTAAACTGAAAGAGTGGGTAAAAATTTAACACCCCTATCTGACAAATAACCATCAGAAATCAGGTTGACTGAGTTGATAAGTCATCAGCTTTAAGTCTGGTTCCCGAGATCTGGACCTGAGTTCGAAGCTCACAGCTAACATACATATTTTGTGAAACTTCGTTTGCATAACGAATTTATATTTTAATTTTGACTTTTGTGTTGTTGCAGATGAACCTCAGTGAAGGTTAGGGAGGCTTAAATTCGGTTACAAGGGCATTACGACATACTGACATGGGGGGGGGATGTGGTGCAAAATGTTCTACATACGACAAATATGCTGACATATTACGGACAGGGTTTTGGTCCTGGTCTAGCAACATACACTCTGCAGATTTTCCCGACTCTTGGAGACTGCCATACCAGCCAGACGAGACAATTTATATAAATTAACTTAATATTCATACTAGAGTCTTGGAAACGCTGTCTAGGCTCGCTCGGTTTGTCGCTGCCGGACAATTGCCGGAAATACAGTACAGAGGATCGAGACTGGACCCAAGCTCGAGCCTGACAGTGGGCTCGGTCTGTTATTCATGTGCTGTGTGGTGACGAAGCGAAGCTGGTACTCGAAAGCCACGATCCGTATCGCAGTCTTAAAATCGCTAAATCGAAGAATGATGTAACTGAAAACTTAAAGAGTGGAGAGTACATACCTTTTTATTATTTTCTACGTGCTGTTGTGTCATTTTATAAGACTGTATGTCTTTACTTTCGGAAAATTCAGATACTTAAAGACCGACAACTCTATGTTAATGAAAAAGTAAAAATCGGCATGTTGCACTACATTTCAACATTTATGTGGCGATGTTCCGACATTTCATAAAAAGTGGAACAACTTTATTTGATTATGTGAATGATCTTTTTGACAATTAACAATTACTTATTAGAGTGATATCAGTTATGTCATTAAAGCGAGTTCAGTGTTGTGTATTAATAGGTACAAATATATTTGGAACATCCGTATACGTCATAACGTACTAAATGTAGATTCAGGGTATATTTTATGTATGTCAGTAACTATAGATAACTTATTTATGTTATATTTTTCATTACACAGTGTTCTGATCTCATAGTTTCTAATACTTCAGATACTTATGTTATCTTTTTTTTTTTTTTAAAAAAAAAAAAAGTCTCTCTAACAGCGAGGTCTTTAGAAACGGGAAAGGATGGGGGGGCAAGGAATGGGAAGGAATTCGGCCATGACCTTTTGAAGGAAGCATCCCGACATTTGCTTTGAGTGATTTGGGAAACCATAGAAAACCCAAATCTGGATGCCCGGACGGGGATTCGAACCACCGTCCTTCCGAATGCGAGGCCAGAACGCTAGCCGTTACACCACCACGCTCGGTGATATATGTTAACAAACACATGCACGTTGCCCTTCATGTCTACGGCGATTCAATTGACATAACATGCACAAAGTGTTGGTAGTAATCATTGATATACTATACATTCCAGAATGCCCCTGACGTACAATCTTGTTCAGTTTTCTTTGTGACATACAATTCTTGTCGCGCGGCTCCGGCGAGGAATACATTAACCACGATTTCTGCACTGCCTAGCCTTCATTTGTCCATTGAGGCTTCGTTTAACCACCGAGGCTGGGGAAGCTTCAGCGGTCATAGCTCGCCCGAGAAGAGAGGACCGGTTATAGAAATAACCGAGCGAGTTCGAGCGTTAGTAGACGGCAATTTGCACGACACTATTGGCAATTTTCATGATTTTTACTAATTTGGCGAATTTACGCAATTTGAACAAAAAATACACAACTTTCACTCTTCAGTTTCACGATATTTACATAGCTCAATAATCAGTCGTATAACTGGTTGGTTCACATAGGAAGAGATGTACTAAACCAGTGCTTTGACTACATGTGATGAAACGTTGAAAGAATTTAAAGTTGAAATGTGTAGAGGGAAAATGTAGACAGGTACAGAAAACGGAAAAAATGGGTGTATAGGGAAATTTCCATCGGAGCGTGCGCTGCATCGCAATTAAATTAAATTAAAGATAAGCGGTTTTGATTATTTTTAATAATTTCTTTGTGGGTGTAAGATGCTTCCATATTAACAAATTGAGTAAACAGTGATTTCTCAACAATTGAATATCTGATAGACAAACTTCATTATGTTGCTTCTCTGCCTATTAACTCCTGATCGCGAATGGATTAACGCTCACGAAAATTTTTATTTCAAATGGTTAAATTCCACGAGTTAACTTAGTTTTTATGAATGTATACATATTGATTCTTCCATTATAGTTTACACTACTACGTGAGTATCAACAAGAAGTACCTAGCCTTAAGGGTGAGCAAAAGTGTTGGAACATGCATTATACTGTAGATAACGACGTTCAAATCTCAGATCCAGGTATTCAGTAATTTCATCTATCATTTAGCGTTTATAAAGAGCAATCGGTTTGTGATATACTAAGGGAAGTAAATACTGCCACGAGTCTTCGCCAACTAGGACTCTATATTCGGAGGATCTTGGGTGCTGATTTTTTAAAAAAAAAAAAAAAAAAATTACCTGTTTGACTGTAGGATATATTACGATAACCAGATCTATATTTGTGGCATACTATCTTGGTTCTAGTTCTACTCAAAAATAATTAGAATACTTAATTGTGAGGTTAAGGGTTCTTATAATAGCTCTAACTGTGGTAGAATATTTAGTAACAAATGTCTCAAAATTAAAATAAAAAAAATGCTGGATTATTGGAAATCCGTCCAGGATTCTAAGCAAATACTGAATAAGGTGAAATTTAAAATTTTGTCTACAACTTTACCGATAAGGAAAAGAATGTTCTACTCTACAACTGATGTAAAGTAATGTGCCAGAAAAATATTATTGAAATATCTTCAAAAGGAACTCACGTAGTTTGAAGGCTGCTCTATATCATCTTTCAAATGACTCATCATCAATAATAAGGAGACATGTAAAGGTATTATAAACTTCAGATTCGATGTTTCTCCAAAATACTGGCTAAGTAAACTGTGTTGCCTGGTAAGTGTATGCTGACCTAGTGCTAATCGTCGGACCACACATTCCCAGGAACCAATACACATGTATTCAGTAATAAATACATAACTTGGAACACTAATAATAATATGAAAAAACAACGAAACAATGTCTCATTTCAGACATCAAGTCACTAGAACACCTTGGTTAATCTACTATATAATTTCGTAAGGTCACTCATTCACTGGCTGGAGAACGATGTCACGTGTCAACCTTCGCTCGCAAAACAGCGACCAGACATAACATTAGAAGAAATTCGTGGTTATGTCCACAATTTAACAGCAACTACTACCAAATTAATTGCCATAATATATACATTAAATTTGCGTTTCTTAGCGTATCTTAGTTTAAAAAATATCGATAAACATTACGTCTGAACAATCGTGGATCTGCTTTTGAGTAACATGTTGGTAATGAAAGAAACTTAAAAAACTTTAAAAATTTAAAATACTCACGGTCTCTGCTGTAACCACGGCTTAGGCTAAATTTCAATTTCGTTAAAACTTCACTAATTATGTTGCTTGACCAAAGTTTATGCATTACGGTTTATTTGCGTTTTAGGTATTTTACTGACAACTTTCGTTAATGGTCTTTCTTCATGTTCGCTGTACGTAAGTTATTAGGTTATATTAAGTGGCCATCAGACAAAATATGTTACCTAATCAATTATTCTGGCAGTTAATTTCTTTGGAGTTGCTCAACTGTTTAATAATATGGAATGTGTACGCGAGTTCTCTGGCCGTTACAGATACTATGACCAATGATTACATTATGAGTGTTTGCCCCGTCTCAGTTAAAAAACAACGTGATGCTTTCGAAGCAAACAGGAAATTTTATATTTTGCAGAGTGAACTTTAAGGATTAAATTCAAGTCAAGTTTGTACTTAACCAAGTTCATGTATACGATCTGTGAAACAATTATACGATTGCACGATCTTACCTGTCCGTCTTTAATACCTACGTTTAATAATACTTCTGAATCCTTCATAAGGGTGAAACACAGGTAAAGTTCATATTTTATCAGATCAGGTCAACCTTTTATAATCTATGACCCTAAAAACTGGAAGTATTCTAGACCCGTGGCGATACGCAAAAAACGGTCATGGCCTTACACTAGTAATTAATAATCTACTTACAATAAAACTTATAAACAAACTGTAGTTGGTATTCATTTTCAACTGAAGAACTTCTGCAGAAGATGGTGATTTTGATTGCCAAAATATCGAGTGTAAACACCTTGTTTACTCGGCTGGTTAGCCGATAACATTATCTTGAGATAATAACAGAAATATCTCGCGCATTCCTATTACATATTTATTTCTCCAGTTCATCCTCACCGCATCTTTAATGTAGGCGCTTGAGGAGCAATGCCACACGGTACCGACGACACCGGATTAACCACCGTCAAAGATTCGAAACGTACTGCATAACTCACGTTTAGAACCACTGGTGAGTGGTCATACCCAGTAACATTCAGGGGTCTGCGAGAATGACCTTCAGCACAATATTGCCTACAATTGGACACATAACGGTCACTCGGAATATAATAATCTACGTAAGAGTAAAATTTACTAACAAGTAATGTTTGGTGTTATTATCTTGAGAATAACCACGTAAATATCTCGCTCATCCCTTTTATAGATATTTCTCTCCTACATGTTGGACACTTCCAGTTCATCCTACCCTCTCTTTAATGCATTCGATTGAGAAGCAATGCCCACAAGGTACCGAAGACACCGGCTGACAGCCCGTCAACAATTACACACAAGTCACGTCTATTATCATGAGCGAATGGTTCATTCCCAGTAGCATCCTCGGTTCGACGAGAATGACATTCAGCACACTGTTGCCAGGGTTGAGCTTGTGACTTGTAATCCACAGATACCTTACTCTGTGTGACCAAAATGGGAATTACATCTTGAGACGATCGATCATTTGAATTTTGATTATTAGGTGCAGGGGTTCAAGGGGTGAGATGAACTCTTCTGTTCAAATGTGACTCTAACTTGCACGTGCTGCACCTTGTTTCATACTGACGATGCGACTGCCGGTATATGAAGTCGATCTTCCCTATGCTAATGGCTTTCTAGGAAGGCGAACGAGTAGCCGGAACTCGGGTACTTTCTTTCTCCTGTCGTGGTAACATGAACATCTCAACGACATAGAAGTCGCAGAGGTAACCAGGATAGCACTTGTGATTGGGAGGACTGATGAATTCTGTGGCCGCCTCAGTGCTCTGTAGTCGTCGTAATCTCTACGCCACTTGGGTAAATTTTTTAAAATTGTAAAGTACCGTGTAATTTTTGACGTGTATCAACATTTCTGTGTTGAAAGATCTCATGCATCGGCGACTTTCTGTGAACATCGTCAAGATTTCATACTTGCAATGCCTTGCATGTATATATTAGCTCGACAAGGACCCAAAGTAATTGGCATTTCATGATCACTTACTTCTGTCAGAGTGATGTGGTTATGCTTGGGACGTTGCTTATAATTACAGGATTTAATTCAAATTTTGACTTCATATGTAAGACCAACCGTTGTGATGACACCGTTTTTTTCTGTTTATTGGTGTATCCCGAGAGTCATTAAGTACATATACCAAATCATTTCTATTTAAGCATCCTCCATATTTGCGTAATTCAATTCAAACGTTTGGCTGCACTTATAAGACACACCATTGACTTCATATTCCCTTTAACATCACCTATACTTAAAATAACTATCAGTGTTCTTTGTATAAGGTTTGACATCCTGCAGGCAATTAACAAACCTATCGACACCATCCACAATACCTAGCGGTGTCTGTTGTCAACAAAGCCTCATTATAAATTAAGTTAGGGAAGCAATCAGTCAAAAATTCCCACAATGGACGGTAGCGTAGTTTAAGTTAGTTTAGGGCAATTAATTCATCAGCCATTCAACAGCTGTGAAAGGAACAATAGAGGATGGCCGCAATTTTGAGTTGTAAACTCCTTTCTTCCCAACGTAATTTTGACGGATGGGTCGATAAATGGCACGATCTCTGTTGTCTGCGCAAAAATACACTGATGTTACCACGTCGCAGATGACGCGACCAAGTTTGTTTGTCAGGGTGACGGACCATTGCTAGCGGTGCAAAAATAATTTCGACTCCGAACTATTGTCGCAGCAGTCTCGTCACAGATTGATTCTGTACTGCCTCTGTGATGCTCCGCCGTCCTCGGTATAACGGAGTCAGTTGGAGACTTGTAACAAAAAAAGAAACAACATAATTCTGATATTAATTAATACTGATATGCTGCATCAATTCTTTTATTTTGTATCAGAAACGTTTCGACCCCCATCTGAAGTCTTTTTGAGGGAAGCTGGCAGCCAGTTAAGTCTACAGGGTCTCTTGTAGACTTAGCAGACGGCCAATTCCCATGAAGAAAATCACACGTAGGATTGGAAACGTCTGTGATACAAAAGAGGTGACATAGCAGATCACCCAGTGAAATATTTTAATTAATACAAATACGAAAAGCACAACAGTTTACAGAATATTATTTTATTATTTATTACTTGAAAGAAGTTATTTCTCAGCCGAAAGCTGTATCCCAACTTACTTATCAAATGTAAAAGGTAGTGTACTTTATTGCCGATTTTTTGGACACCGTTCAAAAGTCCTGTATACCTACCCCCTAACAACATGACGCATCTCTTTTAAAAGCACGTCCCAGTCAGTTCACATTTTCCTTACACAAACAGTACGTACTATTCTGTTTTGATCATCATGCATTTTATCATTTACAGGGTTTTTTTTTTTTTTTTTTTTTTTTTAACTGCTTTACATCTCTTTTTAACATCGAGGTCTTTAGAGACGGGAAAGGATGGGGGGCAAGGATGGGGGGCAAGGATGGGGGCAAGGAATGGGAAGGAATTCGGCCATGGCCTTTTGAAGGAAGCATTTGCCTGGAGTGATTTGGGGAAACCATAGAAAACCCAAATCTGGATGCCCGGACGGGGATTCGAACCGCCGACCTCCCGAATACGAGGCGAGAACGCTAACCGTTACACCGCCCCGCTCGGTGACATTTACAGGTTGATGTTTCTAATATAATACTGCGAATTACAAAATTTCACAAAAATTTGTTGTTTACTAACCAGTGAGTTTCTTAACGGATTCTGTAAATTGCATCGCAGAGTAATACTTGAATAATCTATCATCAAGTCCGATAACTTTTCACAATATTCTGGTAGGCCAATGAGCTGCCTCGCTTGTAAGGAAGTAATAGAAACACCTGCCGTGCTGTCGAGGTTTCTTGACCCTCTGTTCAGCGGCTGCAGTACTACAACATGTTAGTAGTTGCGGCAGAGATAGTGCCCTAACAACAGCTGTGAACTAACACAACGATAATCCAGCGATGTTGCGGTATTGGACCACTTCCTGCCTGCCGTCCCAGAGATAATACTATCCAATTCTCTGTTGGTTGCTCTTTCATATATACACAAACCAAGTTGTCAGATAACTTTCACCTGCTATTCCGAGCTCAATTTAAATCAACGGTCACGTAATTAAAAAATTGGTAACGTAAGGTTCTTCATTAAAGAAATCAAATAGTTTAAGTCATTCCTTTTTATTGGTACGTAGTACTTAGCTATCAGCGTCATATCCAGTGATCGGATAATCGTTTCAGCTCCAGGTAGCCTCATATATATGATCGAAAAAAATTCAGTCCTTTCACCCCTGGCGGATCGTCTAGCCTGGACCCGGGAAGTTTTTATGACCCTCGCTACCAACATACGGACCGCGGCCTCCCTTTCCAATTGACTTCCACAGCTGCATATACGCCTCCAGTATAAACATCACATTTGTACTGAAGTATTACGCGCTCGGTCATGATGAAGTAATCATATGCTTGGCAATTACTGCGACTGGTATAAGCAATTTTAGTTATTATTATGTAGTCATATTCACACATTTAAATTTGAATTAAGGGGATCAATAGTAACTAAATCATCATATCCAAAAGCATGCTGGGATATTTTCGTTATATGCTAATTAAATAAATCCCACAACTATTATGTAAGGGATAAACGAAATTTAGCATACCAATTCCTGTAAATAAATGATTTCAACTTTATTAACATTGACATAACACTGATTAAATCGAACACATCGAAAAAAAATCATAACAAGAATTTTCATACCTCAAGCAACATTTATTCAGTACCCCATCAAACGACATTTGCGAAATAAATTGGAATAGAAATAAGAAAGCAACAATTGTTGGACAAATCGCGGAACAACACAAAAGTAAAAACAATTTTATTTTAATTTAGGGCTGGAATGTGTTTTTCAAGATTTTTTTCCAGATCTTCCAGTATTTTTATAATTGGAAACATTCAATTCAGTTATTTCCATTATGCATATCCATCGTTCGAATCGTGAGTTGTGGTCTTGAGTTCATTCAAACACCCCGTAGAAAAAAGTACTTTCAGTTTCGAATTTTCCAATTTTTCCGGGCATCTTTTCCCATTTTTCTTCCCTTATTCGTACTATCATGAACATTAAAAAAACACATCAAATCGCTCCAACCGTTCTCAAGTGATGCGCTTACCAACGAAGAGCATTTCAGTTTTATTTATATAGATGCAGATTATCAGTCCGCAAGTAATTTAGCTTAGTGATATCAGTCAAAATCTCAGAAGTCGTTATCGGGGGAATAAATATGAATTTAAGAAAAATTTAAGCATTTGAAATGTGGTACTGTAGACGTATACTGAAAATTAGGTGGACAGATAAAGTACGAAATGAACGAGTTTTGGAAATGATCGGTGAGAAAAGAAGTTTGTGGAAGAGGCTTACAGAAAGAAGAGACAGGATGGTTGGTCATAGTTTGAGACAAGCAGGATTGGTTAATTTGGTAGTGGAGGGAACAGTCGAAGGTAAAAACTCTAGAGGAATACAGAGATTAGAATATATGAAGCAGATAATTAAGGACGTAGGTTGTAATGAGTATGTTGAGATGAAGAGGTTAGTCAAATATAGGAAAGGATGGAGGATTCCATCAGATCAGTCGAGAGACTGATGACAGCAAAAAAAAAAAATGTGGTGATAGCTTCTAGTTCATTACCGTGCGATGAAGTCGTATCGAGGTGGCAGACAACGATGAATTGTCATTAACGCCGATAATAGACCCGTCGGCGTAGTATCTCCCTACTATGGCATCGAATTGTTGAGAAGGAGGTTCTTACGTCGTCAGCAGGCCGCGGTGTCTGGACGCGTTGCCGGAAGTTCGTCAGGCGGAGATCATAAACGTCTGAAACTTGTTATTTTTTAACTGTTCATGTCGCGAAGATTAATTCCACAGGTGAAGTACACGTCACGAAACCGAAAGTTTCGTTGTGCAGTTCTTCTCGTGACGTCACCTCTACTTGTTCTTTATTTGTGTGCACAGAATTGATTAACAACATTAGTTTTCATAAAACTTAAACGTTCAGTCAATTATACGTCATTCTAGCCTCGATGGCTGCCCCTAGTCATATCTCTTATTCGTTCTTCTACACCTGTTATTTTTCCACTGAGCGCTGCTTCCTTTGTGTCCGAAGGAATGCAGCCGTTTCCACAAAGCTATTTTCAACACATGCAGATTCTTAAATTCATATACCTTATTTTTTAAGCTATGCAACTGGCATCGTTATTAAATTTATGTTATTTCGCATGTTTTGTATGGAGCATAGGACTATATGGAGCAGAAACATTGACTCTACGAAAAGATGATTTTAAGCTGCGTATCCACTACGCGCGGCAAACCCTCGAACACTGGCACGTGCGGCGATACCTGGCTTGGTGCCAGGTATCACCGCGCGAGCCAATGTTCGTGGGTTTCTGTTAACAAGCGCGGCTACCGCGCGCGGCAACGCAACCCAGCCAGAGTTGCGCGGCAAGTAATGCAGGCACAGTCAGTTTTCGCGACCATGGACGTTTCACATGCACGAGCCGCTTGCCGCCTTCATTGTGATGCATCACATAATACACAAGAAATCTAAACGAAAAATGCATTGGTGGATGAGGAAATTGTACGTTAATAGAATGCAATATAGTGTGAGACTAATGAAAGATATGAGAAATGAAGCCATAGAAAATACAATAAAAAATTTCACAAGAATGACTATTGTAGAGTTCGAGTTTTTAAAATCATTGACAGAGCCGAGTGTGAATAAAGTAAACACTAAGTTTCGTGACGCGATTTCAGTTACCGAAAGACTAGCAATAACTTTAAGATTTCTAGCAACTGGAGACTAATATACTAGCCTGCAATACATTTTTCGAGTGTCGAAACAATCTATTTGCTGAACTTATCTCCTTCCATGAATCGTCCCTCAGCGTTTTATTGTGGTAATCTGCACATTTACTATTCCACAAAAATTCTTTCGCACCATACAGCTGTATTAGAAATCGACACTTTTCGTTGTTCATGGCAGTAAACTGTCGTATTGCCGCGCGAGCCAACTCAAAGAAAGACACCGCCGTCCCAACTGCGCGCGAGCCATTTAGTAGGGAGCCTTTGCCGCGCGCCTAAAGACCAACAGAGAATGGCTCGGAGCGCGGCATGTTCGACCGCGCCAATGTTCGAGCTGGCTCGCGTGGCAACAGCGTATCCATTATGAGCGGCGCCGCCCGAGCAAATGTTCGAGGGTTTGCCGCGCTTAGTGGATACGCAGCTTAAGGAGGATGGAAGCTTTCGGAATGTGGATATGGAGGAGGATGGAGAAAATAAGTCAGAAAGACAAAATAAGGAATGATGAAGTACTGGAACGAGTATGAGAGAAAACGTCCCTTACAAAAACAATAAGGAACAGGAAAAGGTCATGTGATGAGGAATGAATGCCTGCTTAAAACTGCTCTGGAGGGGATTGTAAACGGAGGGAAAAGAAGAGGTCAGCGAAGGAAGAAAATGATTGATGACATTATGGTGAATGGGAAATATATAGAGACTAAGAGAATGGCGGAACAGAGGGAGTCTTGGAAGGCTGTCACCATGCATGGACCTGCTGAATAGCAGAAAACCCTTGCTGATTATGATTGCACATGGAAATTGTCACTGGCAAGCGTGTTACAATATAGTTCATAACGAAAAATAAGACGCAAAAGTAAGCTTATCCTTACAATATGTAGTTCATAGGTTCTCAAACTGGGGATCGCGCACCCTCCCCCCCCCCTCCACCCCTTCCCAGGGTCGCCCGAAGGAATAGCAAAGGTGCGAGGCAGCTTCACCGCGCTATCCTAGCTCTACACCATCGGACGTACTAAGTCTCCTTCACTGTCTCTTAGAATTGAAAATCTTTATTCTGACATCACATATTTAGAGAGTTCCTCTGCGACTTCACTGTTAGTACTGAAAAGTTGTAATTTTGAAAATGTAAAATACCTGCAGAGCGCAAGAACAAGCTTTGGAAATAGAAAATGATGCTGCTGCCGAGTAAGATTTTAGTATAACAGATAAATCAACGTAGTGGATCAAGTATTGCAAAGAGTATCTCAGCATATCATAGCAAACGCCGTGATTATATTCACCTTTTCCAGAAAAAAACGATCTCAGATTCTCTTCAAGCGCTTATTTGTGCAAAGAGAATTTTCAGCTCTTGTGGCAATAAAAGCACAGTATCGAAAGAAACTGCATATTGCCAATGTTTTACGTTGTGCACTTTCTAATATCCAATCAAGAACAGGGAATCTTGTAAATAGGAATGCAAGCTCATCTTTCCTAATGGTCTATTTTTTCTTCTTTACTATGTTTCAGTAAATTTAAAATTTGTAATTTGTTACTATTACTTTTTTATAATTTTTTTAATTTTATAAGCAATAAAAAATAAACCATTCTATTTCATACCTGCTTTTTCACCTTTTTAATAGTAAAGTTGTAGCGGGGAGCGAGTTTTTTTTTTGGTAACGGGCACATAAAAAGAAAATTTTTGCGCTGATGCAGACAATTATGTGGCTTTAATATCCCCCAACACATCTGCAGGCTATCTAATAGCTGCCTTAATTACTGTATAATTGTATTAATTAATTGATTTCATAAGTTTTAAGTCCGTTTCCTAGCCGCGACTGCTAAGGCGCAAAAATTGTGCCCAATGCTTGACACAGTGTTAGCTGTTCTGAACCACGAGATGGAATATGGTTTTGTTTTTTTTGTCAGATACTTGGCTAGCATGACAGGAAAAGGAGTGATGCACAGTTCGTAATCACCAGATTGACTATCAAAGTACTTGACTGAATCACAAATACCTTTGGTGAGAGTACCGAAATTTTCTGGTAACGAAGAGATTATCACTTGAAGTCAGGGCTGGCGGATAATATCGGTACGGTGGGAAATAGTGTTCTGTGCCACAATGATATATAAACTAACAGAATGCTGCGAGGAACTTGTAGACAGCGATTATCATCAAATATTCATGAAATTTTATGTTACTTTTTGCCCACAACATTGTCATATGTGGTCATACCGAAAAATTTTCAGACTGAGCTGACAGAGCGATGGTAGCCATTAATGTTTCAGGAGTGTTGAAACCAACAAATAGTTGTTAAAGTTGTGCAGGTTCCAAGAAAATGTTTTCACAGAGGATTGTGGTTGATGCCACGATATTTAGTGATAAGAATCTACATAATGTGAAAATTACTTTTATGCAGGTGCCATCACATTATGTGGTGAATAATCGGATGCAGTTGAAGGAGCAGGTGTGTATCAATTGTCAAGTTGTGTGAAATCATTTGGTTGTTGTGAATGCGCGAGCCGTGAAGCATTTACTTTTACGTTGTATGGTGACTGATCGGTATTGTTTATTTAGCAAAAGGTTCCATCACGCTGTTAGCCTGTTGCAGGCTCAAGGCAGATTACAGCCAGCTGTCTAGTAACTGGCGCGAATCAGCTGTCAGAATGCAGAGTGTCAACACGCTGTGTTAAGCCTTAAGACAGGCCACACACGTTACGACGGTCGCACGGACCGTCCAGCGGACTTCGGTCGTATGCGACAAATCCGATCGTGATTGGAAGTTGGTCGTACGGACTGTACGACCAAGGTCATGTCGCAGGTCCGTTGAAATTTTCATCGAACCTTGCGTCACGACACGCTACGGTCGTACACGATCGCACCGGTCGTAACGTCAGTGCTGATGTTTGAGACGGTCCGTGCGACCAAGCTATCAGAAACGGGTAGTATGAAATGTCAAAAATTGCCATTTTTATTTTTTGAATGACAAATAATCTAAAACTTTCCTGGTTACAATGATATACAGTTTATTGGTTATAATACATTTCTTCAGGGTGTTATTGATGGTTTTCATTAACCCTACACTCAGTTGCCACACTACTTAATTTTTCTCAAAACTCGAAAATTTCTATGTTATGTACCTTTTTCTCAGGAATGGAATGATAAATCAACTTGTAAATTTTCACAATTACAGAAGCTTATACACGATCTGTAAAGCAAAATGAAAATAATCAATGCAATAGCTAGTGAGTTGTGATATAATAAATATCTGAAATATTTGCTAAAAATAGTTACATAATATCAAATTTATAAAATCTAAACCAGTTTCTTATTAACAAAAAGTTTTCTTCACAAGTTGCATCATTAACATTAGATTACACCATACAAATTTTATTAAATTATCTACAGTAGCATCAGAAAAAAAGGTACATAACTAGGAGTCTGTTTTTTAATAAAAAAATTTTTCGCTTGTTCACATGTGAATATTAAAATATTAATGAAAATATACTATATATTTTAATGATCTTAAACAGACACTGAAAGAGACAATTCGACGACTGTGTATAAATTTTGTAGAACGGCCTGCTGTGTAGTGACGCGTGTATTGTTAATTTGCAGGCGCGAGGCAGGTGGCAGCCTTCTGTGTAGTGACGGGCGTGTGGTGTTGTCTGCAGGTGCGACGCAGGTCGCAGACCGCTATGTAATGACGGGCGTGTGTTGCTGTTGCAGGCGCGAGGCTGGTGGCAGTCCGCTGTGTAGTGACCGGCGTGTAATGGTGCTGTCGCTGGCGCTAGGCTGGTGGCAGTCCGCTGTGTAGTGACCAGCGTGTGGTGGTGCTGTCGCTGGCGCTAGGCAGGTGGCAGCTCGCTGTGTAGCAACTGGTGTGTGTTATCGCTGGCGCGAGGCTGGTGGCAGTCCGCTGTGTAGTGACTGGTGTGTGTTGTTGATGTTGCAGGCGCGCAGCAGGTGATGCCCCGGACCCGCGGGGACGCGCGCTTGGCGCCCGCCCAGACATGGGGAGCGCCTCCTCCAAATTCAAGAAGTACCTACAGCATGGCGACGAGTTCGCCGCCATGCAGGTCAGTGCACAGCCTACAGTTTATCGAGCTATACGCTTGATATCCGCTTCAAAGTAGATTTATGCTTTTTTGTTGTTGTCTCAAGCTGTGAGGAGAACGATATCAAACGCACTTTCTAAAAAAAAATATTCTCTCCAGTACCTTCTACTAATCCGTTCGGTACCAACTACTTTTTTTTTTTTATGGCATTCGGTAACGGAGGCCATACAGCCAGCACAATGTGTATTTTTTCCAATGTATGGACGCTACAGGACGGACAAGACATTCACACAGACACACAACACTTAACATCCATGCCCGCGGCCGGATTCGAACCGGCGGCCTTCGGCACGTGGAGCTAGCACTCTAGCCCCTACGCTACCGAGGCCGGCCCCAACTACTCTTAATAGTGAAATTTTAAAGACATTCTGTGGAGGTACCAGAACGTCGCTGAGACAATATCGCAGCAATAGAAGAGTTAGTGGTAACACCTAAAATTAATACAATCGGTTTCCCTTTGCACATACAGAAAGGAAAGGGGCTTGTTCTTCCCAAGGAATAATCCTGACAATAATGGATCGTTGTTTTGGATAAAGATAGATATCGCAAGCAGGCTAAAGCAGAGAAAATATGGCGTGAAAATTTATCTGGAATCTGCGATAAGACTGTTATTGATCTCTTGCTAAGTTTCACTGCTAGGAACGAGATTACAGTCTGGTTACTAAGGGTGATGATAAATTATGATCAAATTTAAGCGAATGGGATCAGCTGTCACATGACAACTAGGAAAATACAGATTAGTCTAATTTAGAGATAAGGGAACAAGAATAGTGTAATGAAGAAATAAACAGATTACGGATAAATCCTTATGGTACACATTTCGCTGCCAAGTAGAAACGTATGACAAACATGCAGCCTTGCTATAATGTACGGGACGATGGTAAAAAGAAGGAATATCTTCAACAAGGTTCACGAAAATTTTGAGAGACGTTGGAAGGATTTGTTCCTAACAATTTAGAGACCTGATTGTTTTGAAAAATGTTCAATTCAGTGGAACGTGATAACCGGAATGGATAGATGGCTTATGAAAATGTAGTACCCTGAGCAGCAGTCTAAAAGGTATTCTGTCTAAATCGATTTGGTTACTGAACCGGCATGAGTTCTTGCCAGTTCTTGAATAGTAAATACAGTTGCCTATTTCATTTTTGTACTTTGGAGCCGACAGCTATCCTTTAATATTATCATTATAACTTCATTAACGTCCTTTGCTGACATCTCTTTCTTACACAAATTCCTTAATCAAACAATTTCCATTTCTGATCAAGCTTACAACTTTTATCCTTTCAGCACCAGTAACAAAACAAAGATACATTCCAATATTTTGCGATTTTTGACAAAACTTTATTATGAACTAAGGAACTGTATGCAGATTTCGCAAATTTTTACGATTTTGGTTTTCTGTTTAAGTCACCAGCTTATGCGTAGATTCTAGTATTCCAGATGGTAAACAAAGCTAGGTGAAATTGTTATTTCTGTTCACATTTATTTGTTATGGTTTTACTCCTTATATCTACAAGGTAATTCGAGGAAGAGGACAAGGAACAGGAAGGAATTCGCTCATGGACTTTTCAAGTAACATCCCGGTATTCGCCTGGAGTGATTTCGGGAAACCAAAATCTGGATGGCCGGACGGGGATTCGAACCCGCGTGTTCCCGAATGCGAGGCCAGAACGTAACCACTCAGCCACCAGTTTTTGAGATGGAAAGTGGGTACCACAATATGTGGCAAAAGAATGCCGCCTAACAAGCATAGTGCGACAGAGGCGGGACTTGAACCAACGAATTCTGCATCTGTCTATACTGAGCATGGGGGTGCTTTTTAACTCTAAATTGGCAGTACTTGTTTAGCAATTATACGCAATTTACATGCAAATTGAGGTATAGTTATTCGTTTCACCAGTGATGACAGTATTAAAAAAAATTGTTTAATTTGGTTGATGCTTCATTTAAAGCGACAATAATACAGGTGTTGTGAACACTTTCAAAACACTTTACAGTCCAAATACAGATTATCTGTTATCAGTATCATAACCTAATGTCGTGTTCGAGTTGAAAACAATTGAAATTGGTTCCGCAGGTCCCAGAATATCTTATTGCGTCACACCCGGCATGCTCTGACCACGGCGAACTTTGCATAAAGCTAATTATATAAGACTGAAAGTTTCCCGTAGGCTCATTCCAAGTTTTATAACTATTGATTGTAGTAAGGAATAAGAAATTTCACGTTACCGTAAGGGCCGTGTAAGGTGACAAACCACTGTCGTAATGGACCATCCAGAAATTACGTCACCCGTCGCACCCCTCCCCCTCCCATCCATTTTTCATTCATACCATATCACACTTTGTGGGCCCTATTCCCCATTGTGATATCACAAATGTCGCGATTTTAAATTTATAGCATGCCTGAAACAACACTTGCAACTTGTAAGTCACAAAGCTCCTGACACGTCCTTTCCTCTCAGCACGCCTTGTCACTCCTTATCATACCTTGTCACAATTTGTGGAATGCCCCCCCCCTTTTTCCTCGTTAACTTATTACCTAATTTATGGTTGACCATAATCGATGCTTGGTACAAGTCTTGTATATTAATCAAGGTTCTGCGACAAATAAAAAATGTGGTTGGACCAGATGAAGAATTTTTTTGGGAAAATTACAACTAGCCTCTTTCCGTTAGTGAATCGCACATTTCATGACAAACCACGGACTTAGCGTAAGTGGAATAAAATCTGGAACTGCTATCTAAGTGAGCGTTAAAATAATGGCAAAGAAACTGTTATTATTATTAGTAATTAATTGCGATGGAGCTAACACTCCTGTGGCAATTCCCCCAGTCATCCGTTTATCCCCTTTTTTATATACATATATTTTTTTTAAATCTTTTTAATTGGAACGTTAAATTCCTCTCCCATTTACTATTATTATTTACAAATTTTAATTCTAAATTCCTTAAGAGTTTTTAGAAAATTATTCATCACTACACTTGGTAATTTGTTCCAATCCCTGACACCCCTACCAACAAAAGAAAATTTTCCCACTACCTTATGCATGAAATAGAGCGCAAGCTTGTGATCATGGTCGCCTTTCCACTTCCATGCACTATTCCTAATTCTTTGGCCAATATTCCTCCAAGCTCCGTTACCAACATATGCCCTGTTACATTCCCAGCACTCTCTTAATCCTCCTCCTTTCCTCCAATGAGTCCCAACCCAGCTCTCTTATCATATGAGTTACTGATTGGGTCCTGCGATAATTTACACATACAAATCTAGCTGCTCTTCTTTGCACATCTTCCAACTCCTGTATTTGATAACCAAAATGTGGGACCAAAACTACACCACCATATTCAACCAATGGTCTGACCAATGTTTTGTAACCCAACTCCCTAACTTCTCTGGTACATGATCTCATCACACTCTCTAGTAAATGAAGGATTTTGCAACCTTTTCCTACCACCTGCCCAATGTGCTCTGCCCAGTTGAATTTGTTATCAAACGTTATGCCAAGATATTTACACTTCAAGCTTTCAACAAGCAATTCTAACCCCACCCTATAATCTTAATTAACCTTTTGTTTTTATCTGTGTATCTAATAAGGTGAATTTTCTTGGCATTTATCTTCATTCCATGCTGACCAACCCATTTAGATATTCTATCCAGGTCACCCTGCAGTTGTACATAGCCTTCACCTGTTTTGAACCTATTGTATACCATTAATTCATCTGCAAAATACCTAGACTCTGACCGTAATCCATCAGCAGAGTCATTCATTAGAATTGTGAACAGCACCAGTCCCAATAAACTACCCTGTGGCACTCCCATATTTACTTCCCCTCTTTTGATAATGTATTTCCTACTCTAACACTTTGCTTTCTGGCTTTTAAGAATGCCTCTACCGAACAAGTAACTTTTTTATCCATCCAATAGATTTCAATGTATTTAAAACCATTTTATGACTCACTCTGTCAAACGCCTTAGAAAGATCTGGTGCCACACTATCTGCTTGGCCTCCTTTGTCCAATTCATCTGAAATATCTTGCATATAGCCCACCATTTCGGATTCACATGAATATCCTTGCCTAAAGCCATATTGTCAATATGAAAACCAGTTTCTTTCCTCACAGACATTTCTGATATAGTTGCATATCAATCTCTCCATCATTTAGCCTATCGCTCATTTCAAAAAAATTGGCCTGTAATTTTCAACCCTATTTGTAACCCTTCTTTTATGAACCGGTACTTCTATCACTATTTCCCAATCCTCTGGTGAGCAGCAAGACTCCAAAATCATTTTATATAAAATTTCTAGGTAAGGTACTATATCGTATCCCACAATCTTTAATAAATGTTTAGTAATATTATCTACACCAGCCCATTTACGTTTTTTTAGCTTTCAGAGTTCCTTCATAATTTCTCGAGAATTTATCTCAAATTTTGTGATTTTCTGATTTATATTTTTAGGGAGACTCTCCTCTGATTCATTCCTTCCCATCACAGGATGATTATTCCTACTTGCATCACTAAACCAGTCACTCAGTATCTCAGCAATTTTAAAATCCTCAGACTTCAACTCCATTGTTATCGATAATAGTCTGAATACCTTCCCTTCCCCTCAGTTTTCTAACGTAACCATAGAAGTTTCTAGATGCATCGTTCATTGGTCCTCCTGCACCAATAATATTCTTTATAAGCCCATCCTTGCTTCTCTCTTTGCTCTAATTAATTGCTTGTTTAATTGTTTTAAGTATACCCTATTGCCATTTTGACTCTTAACGCTGTTGTGTTCCTGTCTCACTAGCCTTTTTAACCTTCTAACTTCCCTATTGTACGCGTAGTAGGTAGGTTCTGTACTTATCTTTATTTTCTTCTTTGGAATAAACATTTCCTCGCCATTTTTTATAATCCCCTTAAGCTCTTCCCATTTTGCCACCACTGTACTTGTGCAATCCTTCCATTTGCTGAACCTTTCCCAGCAGGAAAGGGGCAAGATGGGTGTGTAGGAAAATTGCCACCGGAGCGTGTGCTCCATTGCAATTAAATTAAATTAAATATCTCTTCAATTATAAAGTCTGTGCCTTTTTGTAATTATACCTTTTTCCCCCTTCTATTTTGACCTCTGGTTTACTGAATCCCCTAATATCCATCAGTACCTCACAGTGTACACTTATTTATTCAGTTACTTGACACCCTACAAGATTTTTTTCAGATTTTATTAGAAAGATATCCGACATGTTTGGTACCCTCGAATTCTGATCTACCACTTGTGTAAAACATGCTTCCCTTATTAAGGTATCTGCAAATCTCTGTGCCCTTGTGTTATTTAGCTTATTTCCCACCCAGTTGAAATCTAGTAAATTTAATTCCCCTGCAATAATAACCATTCTACGCTCACCTTTTAACAATGAATGTGAATTTAGTTTGTCTCCAAGAATCTCATCTTCATGATTCATTCTTCCACTACGGTAAGCAGCCAATACCCTGATTTTTTATTTCTTATCACCTCAAAAATATACTCCTAGTAACTCATGGTAATTCATAGAAACTGTTATTGAATATATGTGCATTTCGGAGAAAACGTGAAACGCTTATCGAATTTGTCTTTTCTCCTGCTATTACTATGAGTGAGGGTAACAATGTTACACAAAGCTTGGAATCTTTTCACTATTTTCTAAAATAACATACTTTCAACTATAGTTGCTTTGACATTATTGTAGCAATGATTCGTTATTTTAAGCATCAATTGAGAAAAAAATGCCTACATGAAAGTTTTAGTCTTTGATTAATTATTACTAATGTCTTATCCCGTGCTACGTCCAAATGGGAACGAAATTCTTCAAACCGTAGTATAATTTGCCATAAATAATAAAGTTTGATATAGGAGAAAACGATTCAATAATTTACGAGGTACAGCGTGAACAACAACGAAACTCACTCTTCTCTAAGATCAAAATCTGGAAAATTTATATTATATTGTTGGATTCTCGCTAATTTTTGTTTAGTGTATTGTAAGTACTGTCTTTTTCAGTTTATACGGAATGTTTTGTGATCGCTCCGTTGTCCACATTTCAACTTTTCTATTAATCCAGGAAGGAAGGAAATGACAATCTTGGCTCGAACATACTACATTGCTAAAATATCTCTATATCATGAGACCCAGAAAGAACTAAAATAGTGTGCAAACACAAATTTCGAAGTTAAAGATTTACGAAGATGTGAAGCTCTGACAGACGGACAAATTGGTGATTCTGTTATTTTTTTGGCTTTAAGCGGGAGACAGGGATTACCAATCAATAAAACTAACCATAGTAAGCAAGAAAAGAACCTAACGCCATTTTGCTGTAAAACCGATTTAAACTAAACTCCTATGCTTTTAAGATATCAGCCATTTGCCTAAATGAGTACGCAGAAGCACCTAAACCATAGAGAGAACAGACGATACAGAAGAGTAGCATGATATAACTGGTTACATGGTATATAAGGTTGAGCCTTCGTCATAATTCCCCATCCCGAGAGGTCGAGCAAAAAGTCTGAAATTGAACTCATTCTGGAGTACACTGACTGGTACTTGATGCAACTATCAATTTCTTACTCAAAAGTAACAGTTTATCTTCTAATTCGTATATCCACACCAAACAGATTTCACAATATGTATTAAGGGTTGCGTAATGCATATAAACCGATATTTCAATTAAGCGCACAGGTGTTGGGTTCTGTGTCATCGATAAAGCTGCGATAACGAAAGCAAATTTATTCATAACCGTTGCCACATACATCGACTGCACTTAAGAATCCATTTGGACATAGCGATAAAAATGTTCTACTGTCATTAATAGCGTACATATCCCCTTGGTATTCAGTATCAGATTTTTTTTATTTTCCTCGTTCCACCGATAGGTACCACGGCCAGCGCAGAGATTCTGAACTTGAGGTGCAAGTTGAAATTCTGTCGTCTTTTGTTTAATTTGAACGTGATTTTTAGACGTTTTTCAGTCCTTATCGAGATGAAGAAGAATTATGCACACAAACTAACTTATTTTAAACCTTTGAGGTTTGTATTAAGGCCAGTTTTTTACTTCCGGAACCTGCTATTTAACGTAGAGATGGAAATCAATATATCGATTTATAAAAAAGCAATTAAGTAGTTGTTTTTTCAGAATCAGATAAATATTAATATGACTGCATAGACTTCCGCACACATTTTACATATTATCTTTGTTCTCTGGTTGCAGCAGCGTCGATTTATTAAAACCTAACGTTTCAGCCATCGTGCTGTCGTTTTCATCAGAGGACTCCTGGTTTTAATAAACCGACGGGGTTCCACCCGTAGAACTTTGATAATAAGTAATAATATGTTGGAAGGTGGTGTGGATAATCTGTGGGTTATGAACATGACTGAGAAGGGCAGCATCTTTGGTGTCGAATTATTGTCAGCTTTTTAGAGAACATTATTGAAAGAATATGTAGGACGGCAGATTTGTAGTAAATTTTAATTGCTTGTATAACTTTAGGGTTTATGATTTATATGACAGGTAATTGTGGATTGGGGAACCATCTTTGTATGTAGAGATAATAAACAAAGCTGAACCAAGAGCAAAGCTACTACTTAACAATTAACAGGGAGTTGTACTGAATCTGGGCAGAAATACTGGACTATTACTTATGATTGAAGCAATTTCAAAAATTTACTGTAGCTCTATTCTTCGACTTATTGTCACGAAACTTTACAATCATTCAGAAACGCACACGGTGCAGCATGTCCCTGTCAATTTGTTCAAAGGCACTATCGGGAGAGCATGATATTTTTTTTTTTTTGGCTTTACTACTTGTGGTGCGGGCCCCTATGCTACAACCTGTGTAGCCTATGCTTAAATGCGGTCCTGGAACAGACTGTTATTGGTATGCTGCACCGTGTGTGCCAAGAATTGATTTACGATTTGATCTCTGCAGAGTCAGTAAGAGAACACATATAGATCATTTGAAAAACGTAAGAAACTTGTATATGACTACAAAGTTTTTTGACTAAACGTCAAATAATACGGGGACCGTAAATTTGTGAAGTGGTGTCAGTCATTAATATAAGTAAATAAGAAATTTTATTCTCTTAGCTGGTAGTTATAAAGGGTTACCTGTTTATTTATCGCATGGCATTGCAACAATGTTTACCTTTCTAATAATTAATCACTGGGATTGAAACAGAATACATGACCAATAACTGACATTGAGTAATTCCAACAGTCAGCTTCTGTAACCATTCTACACTGCGGATGATGTAGCATCAATAAAGCCCTTTAGTTTTTGCACGTACTTTTTTTTTTACTTATAGTTTTACGCCTGCTCGGTTTCGGGGTCATTTGACATTAGAGGCGTGATCGGACTGGGAAGAAGGAACGGGAAGCAATTCAGCCATGGCCTTTTCAAGGAAGCATCCCGGAATTCGCCTGGAGTGATATGGGGAAACCATGGAAAACCCAAATCTGCATTTCCGGACGGGGATTCGAACCGGCGTCCTCCCGAATGCGAGACCAGAGCGTTAACCGCTCACTCACCACGCCCGGTCGTACTTTCTTAAAGGGCACTGTTTAATGATGTGTTCCACTGTCTGTTAAGAGGCTCCATAGTCGCAAGCTAAAGAGTCGAGAACTCCTCCCTTACGCATTGTCGCATTATATCCTGTTTGTCCACTTCTTACTGGACTTAGCTTTGACCAGATCCTTCTCTCCATCTTGAGTTCCGGCAAGTGGAATGTGATAACCGGAACAGTTATGTGCGGTGAGAACTAGTAGTGCCGTTAATAGCTGCCTAATTGCTGTTTTGCCTCCAGCGGATTGAACCGACACGAGATATTAGTTATGCAGGTTAGATTCTTTGGCTAGGAATGGCTGGGGTCAAATGACGGAGCAAGCTCCCGTTCTTATTTATAAATCATTCAGCCAAACATTTTCTATTGGATTCAAAGATTTTCGGCTTGTCTTCATCTTCTCATCGTCCTTTAATCTGCTGGTAAAACTGTCGGCACCTAATTGTGGAAAATCTTTCTCGTGTGTAAGTCTTCTGTCAGAATACGGTCTACTATTGTTCTTGATACGGTAAATAGGGATTCCCATCTTTTTATTCTGTGCTTTACGGAGGGTGGCTCAACTCTAATGTTGTCACTATATCCTTATTAACGACCTTTGGTGACATTTCTTTCTTATTCAAATACTTAATCAAGCAATGAATTTGTTCTTTTCCATTTCAGATAAAACTTACACCTTATCGCCCTTCAGCACCTGTAACAAAATTAAGATTTTTTCCAGGGTGTTGTAATTTTGGCCAACATTCTATTATGAGCTAAGGAACTGGAAGCAGTTGTCGCAAAATTGTAAGATTTTGTTTTTCTGTTCATGTTACCAGATTGTGGAATTCTAGTTTGCATGCGGAGCTAGGTAAAATTGTTATTTCTGTTTCTTACATTTGCTTAGGATTTTGCGCCTCGTAGAAGCTAAGGTCATTAGAAGCGAGAGAGAATTGGGGACAAGTAACAGGAAGGAATGGTTCATGGACTTTTCAAGGAACCAACGAGGCATTCGACCGGAGTGATTTCATTAAGAAATTCTTTAGCTGGGTCTATTATTTTTTTTAGTAATAAGAAGAAATTTGATGATTATGAAGGTTTGTGTAATACAAAGTTACATCATAACAGGTTGGTTGTGGTGCAGGTTTAGAGGTCACGAAGCTTCGTGACCTCATGTTGCAAATGTTGTTTAAATAAAATAAAAAAAAAAAAAAATAAATTATTCAAGTTCTAAATTTAAAATCACAAAATTTGTGATGTCTACAGGGGGGAAATGTTCATAAAGTGTCATATGGCTTAATAAGGAAAATAGGGTGCGGGTCAAACGACCATTACATTTCGGTGACGTAATTTATGGATAATCTTTCTGGTCACTTCATCTACATCTACATCTACGTCTATACAATTCACAAATACTGTGGGTGGCAGAGGGTGCTAAGCACCAATCCTAATTCAGTACATTCCAATCCCGATCAGAACTAGGAAAGAAGGAATACATAAAAGTATCGGTACGGAATCTTATCCCTCCTGTCATTGCGACCTAAATAGGTTGGCGGCAGAAGTATTTCGTTGCATGCGTAAATTAAAGATTTTCGCGTATTCTCCAACAAATTCAAACGAAAACGACGTCATCTGTCCGCCAAACAATCCCAGCCCAACCCACGTATCAGCTCTGTGACACTTACGTAAGGACTGTAACTAGCAGCCACAAATCGAGCGGCTCTCTTCTGTACTTTCTCTAACGTATCAATCAATCCCTTGCTATATGGATCTCAAATTCCACAACAGTATTCCAAATGCGGACGCACTAGTGTTTTGTACGCTATTTCCTTTGTATGAGCATTACAACTTCTCAAAATACGACCTATAAATCGTAGTTTAGAATTAGCTTTGCCTACGACGGAAGTTATGTGCAAGTCTCATTTCATGTTGCTTTGTACTGTTACTTCAGGGAATCCACCGTGTCAACAACTGAATTGTTAAATTTGTACTCGTGAGCAAACGGGGTCTTTTTATTACTTATTTGCATCGCCTTCCACTTTTTGCAGTTAATTGTAAGCTGCCATTTACAGCACCATTCCGAAATAACATCCAGATCGCGCTGAATTTCTAAGCAATCGTCGGAGCACCTCACTTCCCTATAAATAATTGCATCATCAACAAAAAATCGCGTCCTGCAATTACCGTTGTCACCGAGATCGTTTATAAAAATTAAGAAAATAAGTGGTCCTATTACACTTCCTTGAGGAACACCCGAAGTAACATCTAGCTTAAAAGAGGATTCCCCGTCAACAACGACATACTGTGTCCGACCAGTTAGAAAATCGCGTATCCATTCGCAAATCTGATCAGATGTACCGTACGCTCGAATCTTCGCTAAAGGTCGGTTAACAGTGAACGGTTAAGAAAGTGAGAAAAAGCGTACAGGCAATTTTCAGACTTATATAACTCGCTGTTTCCAAAGTTCACCTCGGCTGGATCGTGTATGGAGTGAAGAAACAAGAAACTGTAAGATCAACGGAACTAAGTTCAATTACTTTCAACTCGCGCACGACATTGGGTGACGATATTGATAACAGGTAACTTCCATTTGGACTGTGAAGTGTTTTAAAAGTGTTTATCACACCTGCATTGTTATCGCTTCAAATGTAACATTAACCATATGAAACAATATCACAGTGTAGAAGCGATTCATTTAGACAAGATTTGGCTTTAGTAATCAGTGGGATACCCTCTTTTAGATACTCCCTTCATTGGTGAAATTAATAAGTTCACTTCAATGTACATAGGAGGGTGATAACAATCACTAACTTAACTACTGCCAGTTTGAACTAGTCTGTTAAAGCTTTCCCATGCGCGGTATGGGGAGGTGATCAGGCGCAGGTTAAAATCTCGCCTGAGCCGCACTGTGTTATTGGGCGGTTTTGTGTTGCATCATAGTGTGATACCTCGAAACTGAGCGTAACGCGAACATAGAATGTGTGGTAACGATCGGGTCATGCATTCGGCAGGATGCGGGGTCCCCATCCGGCCAATCAGTTTTTGGTTTTCCATGATTGTCCGAAATCATACCAGGCGCATATCACGATGTTTCCTTCACAAGGCTATGACTGAAATCCTTCCCGTGCTCTCCCATCTCTAATTACCTCCATGTATACAAGCCGTAAACCCCGAACAAAGAAAAAACCATCAAGAGTATTTATCCAATCTTCATGTTGTCTACGTTAGATTTAAGATTAACGTAGCAAATTTCCTATAAATCCGCGTCTATAATATTTAGTTCACGATGAAAATCAACACTTATATATCAAAAGTCTACACGTAAAATGTGAGTATGGTATTAATAGTGTCTTTTGGCTAACGATACCTTATAAGGATCTGTTTTATTTGTGGGGTTCAATGCACGCTGTTAGATATGAGCGTTAACTGTGATCAATGTCAAGAGAAAGTTATTATCAGTGGCAGATCATTCATCCAGACAACCAAGAATGTCGGACGTCACACTTTTCAAGGTGCATTTAGTTTCATGTTTAAACAAAGTCGGATTTCGCGCATCTTCTGTGGGAAGATGGGTTCTGTCGTGTGGCAATGTTATCCAACTCAGTTAACAAAGGAGCGACCACATTGTATTTCATTCTTTCTAGGCCAGTCGACGACGACTTTAAAAGCGCCTGGCACTTGCAACCACAAACCGGGTCAGATTGCTAATGGAAACGCCCGTACCTAGCTTTTAAAAGAAACAGAGATTCTAGGCCTCTTCTTCATTTTAGTGTTCCGTACTTAGCTTTTAAAAGAAACAGAGATTCTAGGCCTCTTCTTCATTTTAGTGTTCCACTCCATGCGAACACTGAAGTGATTCCTTTCCCGGGCCATCACCGATTTCTTTCCAGTTCCTTGTCAATAATCCAATTCAGCTCTAATAACACTTATGTAGACAATACCTGAAACTATAATTTAAAAGAAAATTTTTCGAAGCGCAAGACAATTATTTTACCCAGCTCTAATGACACTTATGTAGACCACACATCAATCCGTAATAAAAAATAAAGTCCGTCCCGCATGCTGAGATTTCCGTTCATTAATTGTAAATTAAATTGAATTTACGAAAAAATATAACTAAACGAAAGTTTTAAATATCAGTAACAAGAGATTTTAAAAAATTTCAATTTTTTTTTTTTCAAATAGTATGTATAAACCAAATACACAAAAGTATAAATTGAAAAATAACTAATATGGGCTCATGGCAAAATTCTGAAAAGTATTTCCATGAAATACTTATTATCGGATTCATAAAATCTTTTATTGAATCAAGCATATAATTTAAAAATAAAAAGATTGTAAAATAAAAACGGGGAAATAGATTTATTTCGACTGTGTCTAGCCAGATACTCGCATTAATCGTGGAACAAAAAAAAAAAAAACTTTTTAAGTGAATTTAGATTGATACCATTTGTTTGATACCCATGAAGGTCTAAAGGAAAAAATATTTCCTTCAGCCCACCATTAAACGCACATAATTCTTTCATTCTACAAACGGTTTTCCTAAACTTTAAGTTATAATCGTATTAATGCAAGGAAGAACTAAATAACGTGCTACATCAATTTCCAAAGTCAAAGATTTCGAAAGTTATGAAGATCTGACAGACGCACGAACAGATAAACAGACGGACAAATGTGTGATTCCATTATGGTTTTGTATTAAGGGAATGATAAGCGAGAAAGAACATAACAATATTTTTTCTGCCAACCGGTTGAAACTAATTTCTATGTTCTAAGACATCAGCGATTTGCCTAAATGGTTACGCAAAATCTTCTAAATCATTCAGAGAACAAACGGTACTTAAGAGCGGCATTATATGACCTCGATGGTTGATCCTTCGCCATAGCAATTTAGCGGTGTCTTAGTTCCCCATTCAGAGAGCATGATCAAACAGTGTGAAATTCGACCCATATAGAGAGAGAGGCCTGTGAGCAATGACTTGATCATACAGCCAATTCCGTATTCAAAAGAAACAGTTTATCTTCTACTATATCCACACCAAACAACAGATTTCACAACTTGTATCAAGGATTGCGTAATGCATATAAACCAGATATTTCAATTAACTGATTGCGAAACATGAACAGGTGCTGGGTTCTGTGTCACTGATAAAGCTGCTATAGCAGAAAGAAATTTATTCATAACTTCTTGAGCCAAACCGTTGCCACATACATCCACTAGAATCAAGAATCAGTCCAGACATACGATAAAAATGTTCTCCTTACATTATATGGCCTGCATATCCACTTGGTAGTCAATATCAGACATTTTTTATTATTATTACATCGATATATACGAGTATATCACGGCTGGCGCAGAAATCCTGAACTCGAGATGGAAGTCGCCTTGTTTAACTTGATTGTGCTTTTTAGGTGTTTTTCAATCATTATCAAGACGAATTTTAGCCTCAAAATTGGCGCAAAAATCCTGTACTCGAGATGCAAGCTAAAGTTCCGTCGCCTTGTTTAACTTGATTGTGCTCTTTAGGCGTTTTTCAGTCATTATCAAGACGAATTTTAGCCTCAAAATTACTGGTTTCTAAAAAAATAATTATCCATAAAATTAGGTTTATAGAAAGGCCAGTATCTTTGTTCCGGAACCTACTGTTTAACGTAGAAGCGAAATTCTAACGTACATTGAGTAAGATCACACATAGAAATCAGAGTATTAACTTATAAAAAAGTAATAAAGTAATTTTTTTCAGACTCAGACAAACAGTATTATGAAATCAATACTTCACGAATTTTCTCCCGGATAATTTCTTTATTCAACTCTTTATTTAACAACGTTTCGGCAACTAACTCCGTTGCCTTCATCAGGTGAACTGTCATATCGAAGCCACAAGACGTTGTTAAATAAAGAGTTTAATAAAGAAATTATCCGGCAGAAAACCCTTGAAGTATTCATTTCATACATACGCCGGGAAAAATTTAATTCTTGCATCAAACAATATGGCGGTATGGGCTGTCAATGGTTACGAACGGGACAGAGTTGAGGAGTATCTTTGGTGTCGGATTATTATCAGCTTGGAAGAATTTGACGAAAATACAAAAAGTGTGTCTAAAAGAATAATATTTAAGGAACACGTGAGTCTACGGATTTGCAGTAAATGTATTAATTGTTGGTATAGCTTTAGAATTTATGATTCGCACCATCGGTAATTGTGAACTTAGGAGCTACCTATATGTGGAGAGATAACAAACGAAGCTGAATCAATAGCAAAGCTGCTACTTTACAGTTAACAGGGAAGTGTGTTGAATTTGGGGAAAAATAAGTGAATAAAAAATTTGCATATTTGGCAGTTATAAACAGTTATTTATTTATCGTACGGCATAGTAACAATTTTTACAGAGGTAGCAGTTAATCACAGGGAAAGGAACAGACTCTTTCTATGCAGTGCTAGGCCTGGAGGCCTGTTATGTTCTCTATTAATCTTCTTGCTGGTCTTCCTACATCTCTCCTGCCTCTGGGTTGATGTTTGAGGATTTTTCGTGAGATGTGTCCCTTTTCATTCGTAGTATATATGCTGTAGTTCTGCAAAATTTGGGGAACTTGTTTAAGTTTGAGTTCTTTAATGATATCGTCTGATCTTTTTTCTGTCCCGTAGTAATCTTATCATGAGTTGCATCTCGGCTGTTATTAGTCTCCATTCATCATTTTTGCGGAGTGTCCAGGCCTCGCTGCCGCACAGAACAAATGAACTATAATTCACACAGAGCAATTCCGCCAGTTACAGGTATACAGGGTGTTACAAAAAGGTACGGCCAAACTTTCAGGAAACATTCCTCACACACAAACAAAGAAAATATGTTATGTGGACATGTGTCCGGAAACGCTTACTTTCCATGTTAGAGCTCATATTGTGGACGGCTGTGATACAATACGCCATTCTCCAGGGCTGCATCAGCGCATCAGGGATTCCATGCGACGGAGGGTGGATGCATGTATCCTCGCTAACGGAGGACATTTTGAACATTTCCTGTAACAAAGTGTTTGAAGTCACGCTGGTACGTTCTGTTGCTGTGTGTTTCCATTCCATGTTTAATGTGATTTGAAGAGAAGTAATAAAATGAGCTCTAACGTGGAAAGTAAGCGTTTCCGGACACATGTCCACATAACATATTTTCTTTGTTTGTGTGTGAGGAATGTTTCCTGAAAGTTTGGCCGTACCTTTTTGTAACACCCTGTATATGCAGCTTTTATAACCATTCAGTTGCGGATGGTGCAGAATCAATAAAGTGGTTTAGTTGTCCCTCATACTTTCTTAAAGGATGCTTTGTAATAAGATGTTCTACAGTAGCAGGCGACAGTCGAGAAGTCTCCACTTATGCATTACTGTGGCATTACATTTGGCGTGTCCACTTCTTACTGGATTTAGCCTTGTCCGGATTTCGCTCTGCATCTCGCGACCCTGAAAGGCGCATGATGGGTGTTCGACGCCTCGTAGAACTTGTGTATCTTGCCATTTTTGGAGCCATTCTTCTGTGAGTTAAAATCATAGTTCCTCGTGTGAATCCATATTTGTTTCCGTGACTTGAAGCGACTGGCAGGAGGTTCCGTTATAAACAGTGAGATTATATTTCTTAAAAGGATATTATTTTCTGTTGTGATTGAGTCTAGTTGCAGAGGAAAAACAAAGAAGAAACGCTCGACTCCAAGGACAGAGCGTGGTGGGTGAACGGTTAACGTTCTGGCCTCGCATTCGGGAGGACGCGGGTTCGAATTTCCGTCCGGGCATCCAGATTTGGGTTTTCCATGGTTTCCCCAAATCACTCCAGGCTAATGCTGGGATGCTTCCTTAAAAAAAAAAGGACATGGTCGAATTCCTTCCCGTTCCTTGCCCCCAATCCCATCCCGCCTCTAATGACCTTAGCCGTCGACGAGGCGTAAAGCAATAAGAAAAAAAAAATTGGCTTCAAGGAGACTCAGATTTAAAGTAGTAGAAATAAGAACTATGAGGAGGAGAATAAGAAATGAAAAACAAACAACAGGAATTAAAAATTGACAAGCCAAAAGATATGTGACGGAAAGATGAAGTTTTACGGGTGCTACAAACATCGCGTCAGAATGGTAAATTTACGGCAATGGCTATCCGACGGTAGGTAACCCAATTTTAACGCGAAATGATAGTTGGACGTAAAGTGAGATACCATTTCTAAAGTGGTTGTGAAATTTAAGATATTACGCTCCACATCTGGAGAGAGTGCCTCATGGATGATACTACCTCTCAGAGAGGTGAGCGCAGCGGCCGGGCACGTCTGCTTAAGATCTGCGACGGATCGTCAGATACGTCCGTGCCAACCGACCACTGCAACACTCAATGAGGGGTGCACTCGGACGTGACTGCGCAGTGCGTGCCGCGACATTTGTCGTCAATGACACATAACAGCAGAAGTCTAACTCCGGGGACTCTGCTCACATCACAGAATCGGTAGATCAGCTAGATTCGTGGTCACGTGCAATGGAACCTATATAGAAGACAGTAGCTCGAACCAAACAGTCACGTTTACGATAGATACGTGCCAGTTATCAGTTTCAGTTGTTTCACAAACACCATGAGGCCACTGATCCGAAACGTCAGCAAGAAACTGACTAAGATGGTGGGGATTTTACTAATGGTTTGAAGCGTGTTTACCTAATATAGATTGGATCCTCTGGTCAATCTAAACAGCAGCCGGGAGACCAGTTAAAGCTGTACCATTATCGAGAACTAGCTGTGTCCGCAACTTCGTCAAGCCGGATCTGAGATTTGTGCTGTTAATTCACAGATAAACCATCAAATAAATATTGGATTGGTTGGTAAACGCAAAGGAAGAGTCCTGTTTATTTTCCTTTTTCTTGGGTCTCCTAATTTTCTTCCGAATTTACATCGTACGCAATTCTTTAATTACGTCTGAGCGTATCATTTGATTCTACTTCTCCTTGAATTACCGTTAACTGGTAAAGTTTATGTTTGTTGATGACCCACAGGAACACTTTAATATTGTTTATTTGGCTTCTCAGCAAATAATATTTGAAATGATGGTGCCTGGTGTGTGTACGAATGGATTTATGAATTTTTATATATATAAACTACGATATAAACTTCCTAATAGAATCGCAAAGTCAAAATGGTTTCATTCTTCCCAGGTGAATCCTTGGAGATGGGAGATGTAGAGTCTCAGGGACCCTTTTCAGCCAAAATAACCTAAGGGAAGGAATTCGGCCATTAATTTTTAAAGGAACCATCCCGAAACTAGCCTGAAGTGAATACGAAAAACAACGGAAAACCCGAGTCAGGATGAGCGGAGGAGATTTTGAGCCCTCCTCCTCCTGATGCGATCACAGCATCACCGCATATCGTGGAAGGCATTTCGACTGTGAGAAAGCTCCGTCAGACGTTACTGGCTGAGCAATGCGCCTATATAATAGCCGGCAAACCTAACCTCATAATCGTACCTACAATTTAACTAGCAATCTTAACCACAGGGGACCCTACCAAATTCAAATTAGCAAGTAAAACTTTGGCAGAGGTGAAGATCAAGGCCCGTAAAAATTCCATCTGAGAACGTGGTTGGAAACAAGAACCTTCCCTACCCCAAATACGAGTTTTAACCAATTTCCCCAAGCCGCTTGTTAGACAAAATTGAATGGATATATAATTAAATATATATACAAAAATCCCCAAAGTTAAGCTTTTTCCTTTGCATCATGGATGAATTGTGCAACTTTTTAGTATAAAGAGTATCCTAAATATTTAATGATGACATTAGCTTTCACTATACTAATTTTTGGTAAAATTCATGTAATGTCATTTGCGAAAAGCAAGCAGAGACAGACAAAAATAAAAAATTTAGTATTTTGCACTCTGTGTCATGGGGAATTATGTTATAATGAGGATAAAACGTATTTTATATCCTGACTGCTGAAGTAAGCTATTACTAATTAAATTTATTGTTTTGGACTCTGTATCATAGGAAATTTGTAACGTATCGGGATGAAAGTATCTTATATTCTGATCGATGACATAAGCTATTGCTAGTAGCAGTTTAGTTAAAATCCGTGTATTAGTTTCTGCGTGATGCGAGAACACACAGACAAACAAAAATTATAAACTTAACAGTCTTAAAATCTCTGTCATTAGTAGTTTAAATTGCAATTATTCTTTTTGAAATAAATTTAATGTATAGACACAATTTTTCTATAATTTTATATAGTACACAGTTACATTTCCCTCTGTATGTAAAATCTAATCAGAGATCAATTTACTGATGTGTAATACAAACATATTTCTGAAATAGTCAAAAGTTTTTTCTATTTCAGTTAGCACTAATTTCATTGGAATTTCTTTTTTTCATAAGGCTTTACGCCTCTTCAACATCGAGAAAGGACAGGGGACAAGTAATGGGAAGGAATTCGGCCATGGAATTTTGAAGGATGTATCCCGGCATTCGCCTGGAGTGACTTGGGGAAGCCATGGAAAATCCAAATCTGGATTCCCGGACGGGGATTCAAACCCGCGTACTCTCGAATGCGAGGCCAGAACGTTAACCGTTCATCCACCGCGCTCTGTTTATTTTCATTGGAGCAACTCCTTTATAAACAAATGGAATAACAATAAATAGTGTTAAATGATAAATCATTAGACAAATATATACTCAAAAATAATTTCCCGATCGGGTAAGTAATTAAATGGACCAAGTAACTGAATCGAAACTCGTTGCCATCAATCTTTAGGCATATTAAACTCACTGCATCATCGAGTGAACGTTGTATAGTTCTAAATGTGTTTGACAAGACTATATTAGTAACCTAGAACTATTAAATTATTCGCAATACAATTAGTCACACGGATTAGCAAGTAGCCGGACATGGCTTCGTGACCAAAGGATTACACATATATTTTTATTTTTGACAAATTGTATCAGGTGTCGCTTATTGATGGAAAGGAAAATTCGTAAATATTTGATGTCTCACATTCCCTCAACTTAGTGCGACGACCGTTGCTTCGGGTTGTAGCAATAAAAAACCTTATCATCTACACGGAGACTGCTAGTAGCCGTTGTTTAAAAGATACTATAAAGCCAGACGCCAAGTACTGTAACGAAAGAAATCCCTCAGCTGACGGATGATAAGATAAACTCTGTCTTTATGCATTAGCAATGTTTCCCATACCACCATTACAATTATACTATGAGTGACGTCCAGTGTGTCCTAAGATTGCTTGTTAAAAGAAGCAGGTAGGAGTAATTGTTCCCTTTGTGTCAGCTCTTTGTGAGTCATGCACATTCGCAATAGATTTAGGTTAACTTATTAGGCGTTATTAATTGACTCTAATGTGTAACATATGTAAGGTTATTAAATTAATTGCCTGTTACTTGTGCAATAGCTTGTACTATACCTCAATCCACTTACGAGTTCCTACATGCAGACACCAGTAGGTTCTAGCTTTCACCTCTGAAAATTTACTGAAATTTAGTTTACATAAAAAATATAAAAATAAAAGTCCACGGATGTAAACGAATGAGAATTCTATTCGCAGACGTAAATAATATATATATATTATTCACTACTTCTCATTTCCACATTTATAATGGCATTTTCCGTCATATTTTTGGTGTTATTGGTAAATTTAATTTCTTGTAATTCTTTAGCCTGGATAAAGCAGGGTACAATTATCTATGAATCTCCGTCTCATTTTGTCTGTGTCTGTTACGAAAATGCATTGTACTTGAATACATTCGAATAAGTCTTATTGCTCTTCTCTTTCACCAATTTTACCCAACATTTTGGGGTCGCTTGCATTGATGAGTTTTACCCATCGTTGGAATAGGTAGATATAGTTTTACGCATTCGCAAAACTGACTGCGAAAAACCGAAAAACCCGCATTCAGGATGGTCTGCACATGTAAGCCTGGGGTCGTGCCTCGGTCCGTTTAACCTGCCTGATCCAGTGTGCAGCACACTTAGCCACACTGGAGGGTCCCTTTTACGAAAAATCAACAATAAATGAGACACAAGGTATATCTTGCAATTTATTTTCCAAAAGCAGAAGGCCACAAGAGTACACAAAACTAGTTATTATATACTCTCGCCAACCAACCTCAACTAGCCCACTCCGTACTGCTCTCCAGCTGAAAGAAGATATTGTTACAATTTCTTGAGGCAACCTGGCAACTCATCAACACGACAATATAACACTTCACAGCACAGCTATAAGTCGAAAATTATCTGCTTACATTAAAAAAAAGCAAATCATACCAAACAGTTAACATATTTGAATACCGAAGGTTACATATTCCTTATATTAGCACTTAAACGAGTTTTGTCTTTATCGGAAAACGACCAGTGTTAACAAGACTGGATGGTAATAGAATCCCATCTCTAAAGACCTCGCTGTTGAGAGACGTAAAGCAGTTAAAAAAAAAAAAAGAGTAATAGAATAACTCTATACTGAACTTGCTTCTGGGCACAGGTGGTTATTTGAGGGCGTTATATCTCCGTAACACCTCTCGTGAAGACGTACCTGAGAAGCTTTTCTGCCACTTTTCACAATGTAAATGTATCTGAGTGTCCGTGTGTGTTGAGCGCAGTGTATGAGTGATGAAAGAAAGGAGGGGGTGAATTTCGATGGCAGCACGTTAGGGCCTACTGTTTGGAAAAACACTTGGTGCGTACCCAAGTTTAACATCCCCATATGGCGGACACAACAGTGTCTAATGACCCTACTCCATAAACGCTGCGGAAGGTTTCAGTATATAACTCAGAGATTTGGTACAGGATCCGCTGATTAACAATCAGGCACCATCCCTCAAATGTTAGGAATTTTGTACCAACTCCGGGTATCAAACCAGCTAAATTTTGTCGAGTGCAAAGCACAATCGAATGGTCTCAGAGCCCTCAGTTAACGAACCATTCCACACAGGGGTATTTGACACAAAAAGTCGATCAAAATAATTTCTATATAATTGGGATTTTTGTTTCGCTTCTTTTGTGTATTAGAACTTATAACTGTGAAGTAGGAGTAATAATAAAGAACACGTACTGTGTTCATACACTTTATAACATATTAAGCGAATATTTAGAGAATACCTAAACAATAATCATACATGCACTGTACACTAAAATATCGTTCTGACGAACCATCCCATCCTTCGTTGTCGGAACCTTCAGCTTATGGCTCGTTCTCTTCTTGAGTACTCGAGTCCCATTAAGTAATATTTTAATAGTTTCTAGAATGAATGATTTAGATGTTTTGTGGGTTTTGTGCCTGATGAAGCTCAAATACGGATCCTAAGTTAATGAAAGCCTATTAATGACATCTGTGTTGCACTAAACCCAACTAAGTTTTCTGGAGTGTCTCTCCCTAAATTGTCGAAAATATTTGTTTCTAGCTTCTGCTTCTGACAGATTGCCTATCGGCAAAAGTGCATACTCTATTATAAGTGGGCCCTCAATATATACTTCTCGTATAGGTGACATTGGATGCAAAGAGTACAGTTCAGTGTACAGTACATCTTAAATTTTTCGTGGCAGTAGGGAGTATTTTATATTTATATATATATATATATATATATATATATATATATATATATATCTTGTGCCCACTATGTATCATTCACATAATAGTATAAAACCTGTCAATCAACGTTTTGTTAATACCTATTATCTCTGCGGACATCATTTGCTAAAATCGGTCAAATCATCGAAAGATTTTCTAGGCCAACCCACAGTGGTCGGATTGGATTTTATGGGGATTCCGATACATCTTTTGAACCAATCATGGTATTTCTTTAAAAACACACTTTCAGTTCTCTTAGCAGCCTGCCATTTTCCTTTAATTTCAAATTTAAGCCTCGAAAACTTTTTTTCGAACTGTTGCGTTTGTTCAACCGTGAATGTCGGTTGATTTAAAATATTTTCCTCGACTAATTACAACTTTTGCACGAAATCATTTCCTTTCTCGTATTTAATCATATCATAAATAACTTTTCGGGTCATGAGCATGATACCAGAATAGCCCATAACAAGAAAATCTTAGATGAATTAATGTGACGGAAGAAAAGTAGGTTTGTTTCATTGTAAATAATCTAGAATTTTTTCTAATAAATAGACGTTTGGCACTTTTTGGCACCTAATTTCCAATGAAACACCAAGATAGTACACTAAACTAATACCATACAAGAAATCAGACTCGGGAAAGGTCCAGAAATATAACAAAATCACTCTTTAATACTTTTCGTAATAAAAAAATCAGTACAAAATGAGTCAGCTTACAGAAATGTACAGAAATAAAGTTGTGCGATACTTTGTTACTATTATTTCAGTTCTAGATGCCTGGCTGAACAATATCCATGATTAAAATCACCACTGCTCACTTAACATCACTCACAAATTAAATTGGTACAACTTATAATTTTCTTGTATTTGCTTGGTAACAGTACGTGGGTCTTGGAATGTGCTCAGAAGATGACTGTTCACAGGGTGGGGAATGAAGCTTATCTAAAAATATAGCTGATTGTAATTCTATAGACATTTGCCTCAAGTCAGGTATATACGGGTTCTTGGAATTTGCTAAAAAAAAAATTTGACTTTTGATCGGCTTTTTGTATCAAATACCCCAGTCTAGAGCATAATCTGCCTCTCAAAAATGAATAATATTTTTAATAATTTTTTAAATAAATTCAACACTTTCCATTGCAAAATTTATAGGGACATTTGCATTGCCTTTTAGGTATAACTATTAAATTTAATTTTTTGTCTCTTTTCTACATTGGACAAAAATCAAGCTTTATTGTTGCTGGATGATACATTTCTTCCTCCGATTATACTATAGGTCAACTGTAAAGTGCTCTGGGGATAGAGACAAAGGACAACTTTAATGAGAACGAACACAGAGCACTGGTAAGCTCAGTAGAGTTTCACAGAGTACAAAAGTAAGATTCATATCACCACCAAATTTTTAATTGGTTTTTAAATGGCAAAATATCCTGCAGGGAATGTGAAAGCGCCGCCTTAATGGCTAGGTGTTGCTGTCGGTGCAACAGACCAGAAACCGGACGTTCTGATTGACTCCGTTCCATATACCGCCACCACCGGGTCACCGCTCAAACTACTGGAATCGATCAGTTCTAATCAAATTCACTATTTCATAAACTAGTTGGTAGTATTTTTCACATCCATTAGGATCCATTTAACTGTGAACTAAGAACTTTCAGTAAAATAGTTTTATTATGCGGCAAAGCAATCCCAATGTAACTACTTTGGTTATTTTTGCTCGAAACTTACGAACTATATTAATTGTAAGTATTTTCAGTATTTGTTTGTTTAGACAGACAATATGGTCGACATTGAAGGAAATTTTAAGTTCTAGGTAATATTGTTTTCGCTGGTAATCAAGTGATCAAAAATTTCAAACTTTACCTGCTAATCTCAGCTTTATTTTACAGTATAAAATTCTTCACTAGATGACCTTTAAACAACAATAAAATTCATTCCATGTTAATCAACCTAGCTACATATTCTACTCATTTCACCTAGCAGCTATTCACGGTCCTCTCCCGTTTTGGTACTATTATCTACCATTTCAACAACATAATTTCTGACTGTAAACCATCAACAAGTCATCCATTAGCAATGGTCCCAATACACTACCCTGTGGCACACCCATTTTCACTTCCACCTCTTTTGATACGGAATTTCCTGCCTTTACTCTTTTCTTCTTACTTTTAAGAATTTTTTTCAAACGCTCCAATGGTTTATACGCTTTTTAACACCTGGTCTAGTGCTTAATTTTGCCTCCCTTGACCATTTCATCCGAAATATCTTGCGTTTAGCCCACTAACTGAGTTTAACAATATCATTGCCTAAAGCTATTTTGTCAATTTGAGAACCAACTTTTTCCTCACGGATATGTATATCTGTCGTGGTTATAAGTTTCCCCATCAATTTACGTATCACTGTTGTCAAACTAATCGGTCTGTAATTTTAAACCTATTTGCATTGGTACTACTATCGCACTTTTAAATTCGTGTAGAAGACAATAATACAACAAAATAATATCCCAAATACATCTGTAGCAATATTACCCATACCGGCCACTTTATGCTTGTTTACCATTCTAATTTCCTTCATATAATCATTAGGATTTATATTAAAATATTTTCTATCATTTCTATCCATATTTAGAATCTCTTTCTCTGATTTACACTGTCACAACCCTAGTCGATAGCATTATTAGCTGTAAAGTTAGATATAGGCTAAACTCCTTCAGTTACACGCAAGAGAACCTGACCACAGGTTATCATTCTGCTGTGAATATGAAACGGCATTTTGTAAAAACGACATTCTTGTGACTCTAAGTAGAACGGATTCCAATATGACCATTGTGAGATCCAACACTTTTCTTGCTGCTGCATGACGCATGCTGTTGCCGAATCATGCTGATGCTTCAAATGGCTAACTCTGAAATATCCGCCTGATGCTTATATAACGCATTATTCACTGATTATTGGGCTCCAGCAATCACAGTTGCTAGTGAAAACTTTATTTTAAAAAAAGTGTTACAATAGTTGGTAGAGTGACTACCTCACGGCTCCTAGCCCGTTGTCAAATGAGACCCAGTTTTAGGTTTGCTGGATATTTGTGTTGACAGCACTTCTTTCAAAATATAAAGATCTTTGTAGGGAAAACGGAGCTCTATATGCGTTAGACCTGCTGTATTGGCGCAACGGCGTAAGGTAACGAAACATTTTTTAAAGTGCCACTAGTCACCAAACTATTGTACTGCGTGGTTGTTTGATACTGTTAGTGTCACCGAACTAATGCAATGCACAGTTGCCTTATCCTGCCAAGTGTTACCAAACTAATGTAATATGCAGTTGCCTGAAACTACCAAGTGTCACCAACTAATGCAATGCATAGTTGCTTGATCCTGCCACGTATCACCGAACTAATGTAATGCACAGTTGCGTGAACCTGCCACGTATCGCCAAACTTATTGTAATGCACAGTTGCCTGAACCTACCAAGTATCACAAAATTAATGTAATGTACAGTTACTTGATCCTGCTATGTATCATCAAACTAATGTAATGCACAGTTGCTTGATCGTGACATGTGTCACCAAACTAATGTAATACACAGTTGTCTTATCCTGCCAAGTGTCACTAACTAATGTGATGCACAGTTGCTTGATCCTGCCATGTGTCATCAAACTTATGAAGTACACAGTTTCATGTCACCAAACTAATGTAATGTGCAGTTGCCTGATCATGCCATGAGTCATCCAACTAATGTAATATCCAGTTGCTCGAACCTACCAAGTGTCACCAAATTAATTCAATGCACAGTTGCCTTATTCTGCCAAGTGTCACCAAAGTAATATAATGCGCAGTTGCGTTATCTTACCACGTGTCACCAAACTAATATCATGTCCAGTTGCTTGAACCTACCAAGTGTCATCATCAAATGTAATGCACTGTTGCTTGATCCTGCCACATTTCACTAAATTAATGTAATGCATAGTTGCTTGATCCTGCCTCGTGTCACCAAACTTATGTAATGTACAGTTGCTTGAACCTACCAAGTGTCACCAAACTAATGCAATGCACAGTTGCGTTATCCTGCTACGTGTCACCAAGCTAATATAATGTCCAGTTGCTTGAACCTACCAAGTGTCACCAAACTAATGCAATGCACAGTTGCCTTACTCTGCCAAGTGTCACCAAACTAATCTAATGCACAGTTGCGTTATCCTGCTACGTGTCACCAAGCTAATATAATGTCCAGTTGCTTGAACCTACCAAGTGTCACCAAATTAAAGCAATGCACAGTTGCCTCATCCTGCTATATGTCACCAAACTAATGTAATGCAGAGTTGCTTGATCCTGCCACATGTCACCAAACTAATGTAATGAACAGTTGCCTGATCCTGCTACATGACACCAAACTAATGTAATGCAGAGTTGTTTGATCCTGCCTCGTATGACCAAACTAGTGTAATGCACTGTTGCATGATCCTGCCACGTGTCACCAAACTAATGTAAAGCACAGTTGCTTGAATCTGCCATGTGTCCCCAAACTAATGCAATTCACAGTTGCCTTATCTTGACAAGTGTCACCAAACTAATGTAATAAGCAGTTGCTTGAACCTACCAAGTGTCACCAAACTAATGCAATGCACAGTTGCCATATACTGCCAAGTGCCACCAAACTAATGTAATGAACAGTTGCGTTATCCTTGAACGTGTCACCAAACTAATGTAATGCACAGTTGTGTAACACTGCCATGTGTCAACAAACTAATACATTGCAGAGTTGCTTAATCCTTCGCATTTAGCCAAATTACTTTGTTATATAAGCTTCACTAACACGGGTAACATATTGGAATCAATATTAATAAAAGGACACTTAATTTGATAGTGGAGGAGTAGTTGAAGGAAAAAACTATAGAAGATGTACAAATTAGAATAAATGACGAAGGAAACTTAAGGCCTGGATTGTAAGGGGTATATTGAGACGATCAGGTTAGCTCAAGATCGGTAGAGATGGAGGATCGCATTTAACGAGTCGAGAGACTGATGATGGAATAAAACATAGTTTGAGAGGAAAAATAAAATATCGCTACATTCCTGAGTTACTTTTATCCCACCAACTATGATTCCAAGACTATCATTTAATGTAGTCAACATGTTCACTAACATTGATTAGCTGCTGATCAAACCGCATCATGTACTGTCGAAGACCAGACTCCCAAACAACCCGACAAAACACTAATAACCGCTGTTTGATTAGTATGAAATGCCGACATCTCGGTCGACATACTTCAGCCTTGTTTGTCAAAGTGGGGTTCGCCAGTTGATCGCAGGGGATTTGTGACAGTATTTACGTAATGGCGGACAGACTATCTCAAGGGTATAACACGCACAATTGTTACCAGCAGTGCAGTCAAAAAAAGGGAAACTGTTTAAGCGGATGGAGGTGCGAATCGTGTATAATGCTCACTGCAAACTTGGCCAGTCATTATCCAGGGTAAAAGACAGATTACACCCACACCAGCTTACGGGTGTTTACGAAATCCCCTGCAGCTGTGGCAGTGTATACATTGGCGAGACAGGTCGCACAGCTGCGGAGAGACTTAAAGAACATATCCGCCACTACAAATATAACAACAGCGACAAATCTGCCGTCGTTCGCCATGCTATTGACACCGGGAATGAAATAAAATTTCAAGAGACGAGGCTACTGTGGAGAGAAGACCAGTGGTGGCCTCGACGTGTGAAAGAGGCAGCAGAAATCTTAAGGAATTCCAACAACATCAACTAAGATAGCGGCCTTTTCCTCTGCGATGCTTGGCGACTGTTGCTATGTGAACATAAATATAAACAGTATCTCTGGAGTATAACAGCCGAAAGCTTAGATAATCCAATAAACGACGCGGCATAGTCCGTAAAGCTATAAATCAACCAAATAATACTTACATGCTTTCCATTGACAACCCGTGCCCACAAGTAACCTCTATCCAGGGGCGTAGCTACTATGGGGCTAGGCGGTGCAGTGCACCGGGGCCCCTACGCTCAGGGGGCCCCCAAGCATAGGACCACGAGCCTTCATGGCAAACTGGTGACCTTTTTTTTTTAGCTCTACAGTCGTCTAAGGGGGCCCGTGAGACACAGGAAGCCCCTCACTAAGGGCCCTCTTACTGCTCAGGGGGCCCACAACCACTGCTCAGGGGGCCCTTACCATCAACACAAAGCAAAAAAAAGGTCGCCCATCTGGCCTGAGGGCCCAAAATAAATTTTTTGCACCGGGGCCCTTGTTAGCCTAGCTACGCCACTGCCTATAGCCTATGTATTTTTCTTGTTATAGAAGTTTTTCATAGAGCAAAAAGCTGTTTTTGAGACTCAAGTTGTCTGCTAATGGACTCTTATATTATGTCGTGTTCCTATTCGTCATTGGATTGACGTAGTCTATGTAGCAAATTTCAAGAGGAAACTCACTCCAGGCGAACGCCTGGATGGTTTCTTCTAAAGGCAAGGGCCAAGTTTCTGCCAGTTCCCGGTTCCCAAGTACCTAGACTTCAGTTAATTCAATGTCCACGAGTCACAAACCCTGAACGAAACTTAAAAAAGTAAAACCAACAAAACACAACAAGAAACAATAAAACCAATACAACAAACAACAATTAAGAAGAAATACTAAAATGCAACAAAAACACAAAAACGTTTTAGATAATTACTTAAAATTTTCTAAAACTATAATCCTCACTGCGCCCAGTATGGCAGATATAACAGAAGACGCGGGTTCATTGCCCCTTCCTACTATCCAGATTTCGTTTTTCCACGGTTTCCCGAAATTACTCCAGGAAAACTGCTGAATGTTTACTGCAAAACGCAATGGCCGATTTTTTTCTCTTTCCTTGCCCTCAGTACTTTCTTGCCTCTAATGACCATAACGTCGACGTGGCGTAAAGCCTGAAACAAAAGGTTTAAAACTGAGTACTTCCCTGACGCTATAATCCTCGTGTCCAAACTGGCGGACGAAACACACAATATTTTGTGACCGTCATTTTTACATCATTTTCAAGATCCAAATGAAACGTGATTTGGATTGCTGCGTAAGACACAGAGGAAGGTAAGAGTCGTTACATAACACAGAGACAAATATTCTCTGTCAGAAAGTGACAGATGTGGCAGTTGATTATGCACGCTATATGGCTCACGGTTGTGAAACGAATATTAATGTCAGTGACGTCTGTTTTTTAAGGTCGACTTCTTCGACGAAAAGGTTTTTGCATGACAGCTGCTAGGGTAATAAAACGTCGCATACTAATTATTCATGGCACGGTCAGTCAGTTACTGGTTGGGTGAGGAATACATAGAAACCTAGGGTATCGATGTTTAGAGCTCATCGGGTAGATGACTAAGAGATTTTTCAACTTCTTTTTACTATAAAATAAATACATGAATGTGGGATCCGCCAGAGTATCAAATGATACGGGATCCCGTGGTATTGCAGGATGCCACTTTGATAGATTGGAATTCTAGATGTATGATAATGAAAGAGTCCAAATACCATTTGCCTAACATAATCACGACGGTAAGTGACCAAATAATTGTAAAACGCGCAGTCAACAAAACAGAAATAAACTTGTCTAAAACAGATTTGAAAACTTTTTCTTCACTTTTTCGTATAATATTTGTCACTATGCTGAAATAATAATCATTATGTAATCTTAGGAAACTTTTATAATGCAGAGTCTCCAACAATGTATTGTGTTACACATTTCAACTATGACTCGAAAAGTTCAGCACTGATTTTATAACATTGTGCCAACTTATGGAAACGATAATCCAAAACGGAAGACTTTTTTATTCTATTCTTTGTCGATTCTAACACTGTTTCCTGCAATCCAGTTCCATTTTTTAAACAAAAATATATTCCCTTGCTGAACAAAGACATCTTTAAAATAGAAACAAATCAAACTGTACTTTCAGATGTAGCATTATTTGAAATTATGATTGATGTTGGAGTCGTGAGCGGGAATGCAACTTCCGTTCCTACAGATATTTTCAAAGGTTGGCGACCCGGTATGTATAGTCAATATTTCAACCCTGAAAATTCGAAACGACTGTTGGACATTGTTCTGGTTACACTAATATTTTGAGATCTACTATTACTCATTTGTTAAATTGTAGCATAAAGTCAGCATCGTCTCGTTTATAGTTCTGCGTAACAGACTGACTTACGTAATGTGTCTTATCTGATTTGGGGAGACTCCAAAATATTTGGGTCTCTTCTTAGAACTGCCCAGTTTTTATGCACATAAAGACGATTTACAACTTGTTTCCATTGCCCTTTTATATAAACTGGTGGAAGAAAAACTATAGAACCTTATCATCCTTAAGAGCTTTTTCCCTCCCTCCTCACGGCGATGTTCGCTCAGTATTTGTCTCCAAATTTTAGGAATGGTTAAATGTCTGACTGAAAGGTATCAGTATCGATAACTTTCGAGTCTGGCTTTCAAGAGGATGCGGGTTCGAATCCTCGTCCGGCAATCCAGATTTCGGTTTTCACTGGTTTCCCGAAATCAATCCAGATGAATAACGGTACGGATCCTTGAAAAGGGCAAGCACGGATTTCTTCCCGTTCCGGAATCCCAGTCCTTTACGCCTTTTAATCATTTTGGCGAAGCGTAACACTAAACAAAAATAAAACAACGGAAGAGAGGACTGAAGTCCGTATGAAGGAAGCGAGAGTTGTGTGATAGTGTATTTAGAAACAACATAATGGCGCATATTATAAAATGGACTCAGGCAAGGAAGCATTCATTCGTACCTGTTGTTTAGTATTGTTTTGTTTGCTCTAATAAAGAATATGACAAGCAAGAATAGAAAGGAAAATATGAGAGCTACCTAGTCGCCAGAAAACTGATTTAAAAAATATATATATCAAATACTAGCTGACCCGGCAATGCTTCACTATTGCTGGACTTAAGCAGGCACATAGATTAAATGAAAAAATATTTACATATAAATTTTAAACTGCTGTTTCATTCATTTTCAGTTGGAAAGGGTGAGAGGGGATGCGCTTTGGAAAACATATGGAGGCAGTATTTTTCTGTTTGTTTCAAAGTATAAGTGTACAAATTCTTATCTAAATCTGATAAAAGATGTGGTTTGCCTAAATTATGGGGTAAAAACGTAATGGGGTCGGAAAGGGGGAGAGGGGATGAATACTCGGAAACCATACGTAGGCAGTATTTTTCTGTTTGTTTTAAAGTATATGTGTACAAATTCTTATCTAAATCGGACAAAAATTGTGGTTTGCCTAAATTATAGGGTAAAAACGTAATGGGGTTGGAAAGGGGGAGAGGGGATGAATATTCAGAAACCATTCGTAGGCAGTATTTTGCTGTTTGTTTTAAAGTATAAGTGTACAAATTCTTATCTAAATCGGATAAAAAATGTGGTATTGCCTAAATTATGGGGTGAAAAAATGATGGGGGTGGAAAGGGGGCGAGGGGATTAATATTCGGAAACCGTATGTAGGCAGTATTTTTATGTTTGTTTTAAAGTATAAGTGCACAAATTCCTATCTAAATCGGATAAAAAATGTGGTTTTGCCTAAATTATGGGGTGTTATGGGGAATAGGTTGTGACTTTTTGGAATTTTTTTTTCACAGGAACCTTCGCAGACGCACACTCGAAAACTCTCAAAAGTTTCATTGCAATCTGATAAATGGTATAGGAATGTATAGAAGACGAACAAACCCACAAACCCACAAACATTGATTTTTATATATAAGATGGGAGGGAAAGTGTGTGATGGATGTGAAATAACAGGTGTATTACTTCTTTGTTTATAGTGTGCTGGTGCAAAGAAAACATACTATTTATCTTAAATCATATCATCATCATCATCCTCAACAGTTTCCAGCCACTGGGCGGTTCTGCTTCGTGCACAAGCATCTCCATTTCCTTCTTTGTTCTCACTACCTCTCTGTCACCACCTTGTTCCAGTCCTTTCCTCTCTTTCGTACACTCTCCTCCACTCCTCTCAACCATCTATCCCTTGGTCTTCCTCTGCGTCGTTTACAACGCATCTTAATTTCGTGGATTTTTTTTGGGATTCCTCTGGTCAAATATCGCCCCTGTAAGCGCCAATCAGACCTTGGGTTGGAACTGGTGGAGACAATGATCGTTATTCCTGCATGATATGCAAGTACGAAAGTTCTTTCTACTGCTTTACAGCTCGTTGAAGTCGAGTAGATTAGATATGGTTGAGGATTGAGAGGCAGAGAATTATGAGAAATTCATCCGTGATATTTTGGGGGCAAAAACCCGGCTCTCTCAAATAGTTTTTGGAAACCACGGAAATCAGAAACAGAAATCTGCATGGCTTGTGTCCCTTCTTGTACCACGCACAAGCATTGACCACTCACACCGGTATTATTTCGACAACAGTGTTACCCAACAATAACAGATGTGGCACACACTCACAGAAAACCCCCTGCCGCACAGTACTGCAATCTTAGTCCTATCGTTCGAGATGTGGCAGCTTATTAAAGTGAGTACCGAGCACTTTGCTTCTGGTATTGCTGTTACGGTTTTAATGGGAACCTCTTAGGAGACGGCTTAGACATTGCGAAACTCGTAAAAGCCTGAACATATCGTGTATCGCACTGAAGGTAAACTGCATTTCTCACAAGTGGTGACATTAGCTAATGACACCACTTATACAAAAGACTGTCGCAAGAAGACAGTGCTTTAGCCAGAAAAGCAATTTAGAATAGGGAAAGACGTGCATGAGATAAACACATTATGTGAACGTATATGCAGTTTCCTTCTGTGAGAAGCGGTATATTTGAAAAACCTAGTGTAACAATTTAATAGTTTCTGATAATTTTCTCTGTCTTCATGCATCCTGAAACACAGTGCTTCTAAATGCCAATGGTATTAATTCGAGATACACTATACAAATTAACAACATCGTTCCGTATTATTATTTACTGTCATAACGCTGATTTTTCTGGGATGAATTCTCCATCATTTTATGTTTGTTTGAATGATGTAAATCTGTCCACGCTCTAAAGTCGGATTAGTTCTTTGCTAATTTCTAAATACATATATAATAAAAAAATGATCCAAACTCTGTCTGTGGGGTTGTTTGAAATACTATGACGCAAAAAACTGCCGAACAGATATTGATGTGTTTTTCACAGTTCGAAAGCTTGGGATCTGATCTGTGGTATGTCTTACAACGTGGTCGGGCATTGGAGTAGGAAATATTAATCTATTCTTAACCTCAAAAGATGCCCATTAAAATATTTGATAGAATCCGATACAGTAATTTCAAACTGCATCATCATCATCATCCTCAACAGTTTCCAGCCACTGGCCGGGTCTGCTTCATGCACAAGCCTCTCCATTTCCTTCTTTCTTCCCACCACACCTCTGTCACCACCTTGTTCTCTCCTCTCTTCCGTACACATCCTCCACTCCTTTCAGCCATCCATCTTTTGGTCTTCCTCTGAGTCGTTTACCATGCATCTGAATTTCGTGGATTTTTCTTGTGATTCTCTGAACCTCCATTCTCTTTACATGTCCATACCTTCTCAGTCTGGTCCTATCTACCCTTTCCTGTAGGGGTCCCTCTTTTATGGTGCATCTAATCACTTCATTCCTTATTCTGTCAATTTTAGTAACTCCCATTCTACCTCTAAAAAACTTCATTTTGCTTGCTTGTACTCTGCTGATGTCCCGCTTCTTCATTGTCCATGTTTGAGCAGCATATGTCAAGATAGGCACATAGTGTGTGTGATAGATTACTCTTTAGCTTCTCTGTGGCACATCTTTATTCCATATCAGGCTTCTAATGCTCCTTACAAACGCCACTGCTTGTCTTCCTCTTTCACTTATCTCGCCATCATTTCCTCCATATTCCTTTAATACACTCCCCAAGTACTCGAACCTGCTTACCCTATTTAGTTGTTCACCCGCCATCACAATTCCCTGGATTATCCTATTCTTCTTTCTGGTTGTTATCATGTACTCACATTTCTTTACATTAAATTTCAGGCCATATTCCTCCACACTGTCTGTCCATACATCCAACTGCCACTGTACTTCCTCTTCATCACCTCCCCAGATCATCAGATCGTCCGCAAAAGCCATCACTTTCATGTTTTCCTCTCCCATCCTCACTGCCACCTTCTCCATTATATCATCCAACTGCACCAAGGCGAAAAATTTGAACGACGTGCTTTGCCGTCTTAAGGCGGTGACAGCTGGGGAATTAAACAAGCCTATCCGCACCGAGAATTAACAGTGTACTTCTGCAACATAGTCTTCACGGCTTTGCAGCCGGATATCTTCATGAAACGTTGAAAACGTTTCGACCACGTCCTCTGTTGTCTTCATGAGGTAATCGTATCCTGCTATCAAGAATCTGCAAGATCACTACGAAACTGCCGGACATCATACTGTCAAACCCGTAAATACTGTGTTGCATTTAACGCCGCAAAATTTCCGTTCGCATAACGGTGTACTCCTGGTATTTTCAAACAGCTGATACGCACTTGATGCAAGTCCAGCTGCAAAATCGTGAAGATTATATCGCGAGTTACAATCTTATGTAGAGTTTCCGCGAAGACTAACATCCTCAAAGGCAGGAGCCTATCACTGGGTCACGGGGCATGGTGATTTATTCATTGTAATCGCTGGGCTGTCAACTAAACCGGTTTCTAGATATGAATTTCTTGGCAACCAATTTCAGAGATTATTTCTTATAGCGTCATAAGTGACATTTACTTATTAAAGGCAGCATGGGATCCCCTGTTCGCCACTGGTATCTTGTTGGGCATTGTTCATTTTTTTAAAAAAAAATAGTTACATTCAGGTATAATAACTTTTTAGTAACTATGGAAAGCTATAGCTTACTTTCGTATGGCCAGTTATAACTTTTAAGACTAAAACAAGCCGCGTAAACATCGTTTTGGGTCTTTGAAAATAGTGACTTATTGCTTTGTGCGGGTACTAAGATCAATTTTGAAACCCGCAAAAAAGTTGTGAAGACAGTGCTAGAAGCATTTTAGACACCATACCCTATACACAAAGTGAATTCCCTCCCACTCGGAAAATATGTATTGTCGATACGAACTATTACATTAAGACAATTTTTAAGTTAAAATGTTTTATTTTATTGTGAGACAAGGACGTGTCATTTATAGAAAAGTGTTTCGCTTTACCACTGATACATCACTCATAATACTGTGCATAAAACTGAATATCTTCCACCAGGGAAACGTCGAAGCCTTCAGATCGTCCCGATACTTAAGACCTAATGATACTGTCAACGGTAGGGGGACATGAATGATCATAGAAACTAATTGAATATGATATTTATTTTTCGGAATAATCTTGAATTATATCTAAACCAAACAGATGAGTGTATTTTTTTTATTATAAGTGAGTAAATGAGCATTTATAAACATAAATTGGTCTCAATTTTCTAAGGAAGCTATTGAGTATTATCAAATAACCTGTGTTCAAAAGTAACAGGATAATTGTGTGTTATAATTTTCATACATTTCCCCTTCACACACCAATTAGTATAGAGTACTATGAATCGACATATTATTCTTCAATGGAAACTGTGTATTTGCAGTCATTACCTAAGAACGGTTGCCATTCCTCATCTCTGAAATTCTGCCTTATTTACTGGCAGCTTGGCCGTTTTTCAACTTCTCAAATAACTTCTTTTTCTTTGTACACAAAGATTTCTAACATGAATTAACAGGATATTCGTTGTAAGACACGATTTCTCAGCAACAGACGCAAGTGGGTGGAGGTTAATTCCTGTGTAATGGAACTGATTGATACAAAAAGGCAATAACTTGATATGATTATTTATCATTTAATAAATTATTTATCCCATTTCAGTAAAATTTAATAAAACATTAAAATTCCCATGGAGTATATCGAATAAACATGTTTTGTATTCCTGTTAGAAAATTCGCTGGTCATTCTTAAGAGACAGATGAAGTCGAAACTTCAATTGAAAGAAGACGTCGCTTCGTAAGAAGATCAAATTGCCAATTAAAGAACCTGTAAGATCGCCGATCCCGGCAGCGTAGGAGTTACGTGCTTGCTTCGCGTTGCAGGGGTCGCCGGTTCGAGTCCGGCCGAGGGCATGGGTGGTTTTAATTAAGTGTTGTGTTCGTCTTGTGTCGTCCTTACGAAAGAGAGAAAACAATCACACTTGGATTAAATCTATACATTGTAAAATGAACAAACACATTGAGCTGGCTGAATGGCTAACATGGCCGAATGCCATCTTTTTTTTTTTTAAATAAAAAAACCTGTAACTTTCGGAAAGGAAGTATTAAGCAACGACCCATGTAAATTGTATGACGGATGTTGGTTTAGTTATCATTATTATTAAATTGAATTATGATAAACTAAGCCTTGCCTCATTAAAAGTATATACTAATTATTTCTAGTTCTGAAAAGAACGAGTAAAGAAATAAATTAACAGCGAAGCACGTTTCACCTGTCAGTACAACCTGTTATTATTTGAGACAGTTGCGTCGCTTGAAAAATGGGTCTGTTGGTTCTAACTAAAAACAATTCCATTTGCTCAAATATACGTTCGTTTCTTCTGGCGTAATGAACCTTCCAGGAAGTTGTGCGCTTATTTCACCTGTGCGCTTTTAGTTGGACACCCAGTTTGAACACTCTACGCCACTATTTCCGCCAGTGAATGAGGCACTTCCAGGTGTGTCTCTTTATTACGTGTGCATGATCGATCGGATTGCTTTTTATCAACTGGTAGGTTTAGTTTTGGTTTATGGAACCAGTAATTAGGGGCGCAACTATTTGCTGTGTGGTGAGAGTCGAGCGGTCATAGCACCAAGTGGGTGGCTCGGACCTTAACACTGCCTGCAAGTAGATAGCATCAGAGGTCAGGTTACGACGGTCGCCAAGAGAAGTACAGCAAAACACCACCAGTCCAGCCACTGCACGACATCCTGTATAACTAGTCATTCGTACACATTTACAATTTTTTGAAGTGAAAACTTCTATAGGTACATTAGACGATGTTGGGACAAGGGTAAATCTATGAGTTCGTGACATCACCGACATGCTGTGACATATTGCGCGTATGATATACGCGTTGGATGCCTTTTTGGATGGGTAAAATTTTAGGAGTTCGCATCAGTGGCGGCTCTAGACGTAGTGACACTGTGACATGTCACCACCTCTAATCAAGAACAAATAAATTAAAAAACAAATGTAGTGCAAGGAAAAGTAAATATTTATAAATGCGGCATTCTCTACGATAACTTATGACAGGTATGGAAAATATTGAGCTCCATCTGCTGGCAACATCAGTGAACTGTTTTGCTGGCGTGCAGACAGTTTTCAGATGTCACAAATCGCGCATGCGCTCTATCGTTTTCGTGGAAATATTCAAGGGTGGTGGTTCGCTTTGTTAGTGGCGAATGGAGACAACTTCGTTCTGTCACACGCTGCAGCTCGGTAAAGTTAGTAACACTGTCGGTAGAGCGCAGCAGCAGCTGCCATTTTTGTGGTATTCAACTAAATATCCCCTAGAACAGTGCTTCTCAACCCGTGGTTCGCGGACTGCTGGTGCTCCGCAAAGATAGTTCAGGTGATCCACAGGCATATCATCATAAATTTTGATACCATATTTGTACTGTATAAGGCTGTATGCCCAAAGTTTTAAAAGCCTTGAATATTTCACTTACCGGGAAAAAATGTGGCATTTACAGGATGAGGATGAGCATTGTTTCTACAAAAATTTATTAATTTCCAGATGGTATCAGAAAGAGCGCCGTTTGTCTAGATATTAAGTAAATGACGATTTACCAATGATTTTAAAGGGGTATGAAGAACCACGGTAGGTTGTAGGATTGGTAACGTGAATGATGTAGTAAACAAATATAAATGGTGTAAGGAAAATTAGGAAAATTGCTTTTATTTACCGTACACTACAATAAAACAAAAATAATTTTCATGCTTTTCGTATTACTTTGATTGTTTTATATTGGATGATTTTATTATTTTTAATTAATGAAAAAGATCTTAACTTTCAGGAGGCCTTAAAAAATCGGGGGCTCAAGGCTACAGCCTAGTTGTGCCTAGTCCTTCCTATTGGGTAATTCAACACAGTAGATCAACTGTCAGTTTTTGGCTAATCACTCAATGTTTACCGTTGGTCAATTTTAAAGCATTTATAATTGATTAATTTAAAAATCATTTCTTTACCATAATCCGGCTGTAACTGCAGGTAATGAGACTTTCACACGTTGCAAATTTCTATGTTGCGAGATTCCTGTTTTTCAAGGCACCTTTCACTTCAATAATGATCAATAAATCGTCGAAACAATTTCGTTGTTGTCACCACCTCAGCAAATCACTTTGGCCGCCACTAGTTCGCATCACCAATATGTTAATGTTAACAGTAAGTAATTTTTGCTTGATGAGGAAGACATTGAGGAGGTGGATTGGTTCTGCTACCTCGGTAGCTGTCTTACGGGTAGAGAAGTCTTGTCAAAAGTTCAGAGTGGTTTAAACAAAGCACATTCGCTCATCTGAGATGTGTATGAATTGTAAGCACCAGATATGTCAAATAGGTGCTCCGGTATGTTTTCCAATTGTGGAAATTGACCATTCATAGCCTGAGGTAATGCAGGCTCTGGAACGCAACCCGTTAGGTTAAAGGAAACAACGCAGATCAAGATGAAGTGGAAGAAGTATGTAGACAGAGAACTGTCAGCCTTGAAAGTACATGGTGAGAGGCAAAATAAATGGAGAGTTGCAGTGAAAGCAATAAAGATCCGATGATCCGATGAATATTGTATTCACTTATTTACTTCATCATCTCAATCTTAAAAGAACACTGATTATAAATTATTATTATTATTATTGCTTGTCGCTTTACGCAACGTAAACGTCATTGGGAGTGATTTCGTCAAACCATGGAAAACCGAAATTCCATATGAGGATTAGAACGCACGTCCTCCCGAATGCGAGGCCAGAGTGTTACCGCTTGGTTTGTATAAATAAAAAACTAGTTCAAATCCCTCATACTCACCTATCAATATAATGTTTAATTCTGCTTGAAAAAACTACTAAGCCCGTTAGTTACATTTTCATCTAACGGTAATGAAAACTGGAAACAAGGATAGGCATATAACTCTCTTTAACATATCACCGACTGATACATGTATTCACAGCATGATGAAGTAACACGAAAGATTACGTATTTGGTATTTACGTACAAATGGCTTCTGACGTAAATATTTTATGGGATATTAATGTACGGAACTTCCAGTCGTATGCAGCGGCGACTACGATTTATAACAGTCGATCTATAGAATGAAACAATCGAAGCCAGAACACATAACCAAATTGCCATCAACAAAAGTAACAGTTTCGGGTATTTATCTCTCAGATAAAAGGTAATTTTGAGCCGCAATGCCTTATCGCCACTGTTGTTTGTGTTATAAGAGACGTAATCCATTACGAATACGGTATCGCGCGGAAGAATTTAATAACGCTGGCGACAGAGGCTTTTTCCGCCGAGTGTCACAGAGATAACATACGTCAAGGTCGTCTGCCCGGATCTGTGATAAGTCTCTTCTCACGGGGGGCTCGTACTGCGCAGTCAACAGATAACAGACGTAAAGAACTTTGCTCCAGGTCAGATGATCACACGCGCTTTCACTTGCCCAACCCAGTCGTACTTTGGAGCCAGCTTCAATATGTTTTACGGTCGACACGAGTCCTGAACACCCATATCAATCTCAGTCTTAGCCGAACGGGAAGACATTGAGGAGGTGAATTAGTTCTGTTGTTATCATAAACTGGATGACCCGTGTAAAAATTTCGCAAATTAAATGTTTATACATGAATCGTATAGCAAAAGACTGAGCTGTGAGAAAATTTCAGGAATAAAATACGAGGTTAGTGGTTTATAGTATGTTGAAGGAAGAACTGGCTCATTTGTAGCACTATCTGTCTGATTCCACCTCATGTATGCTATCCTGCAGCTCTCTACTTTGACATATGGATCTGAAGCAAAATTTTCCCGGAAGACGAAATGTCACAGACCTCACCGGAATACAACTAAACTCAACAAAACACACGCAATATATCTGTAGCTCTGTGATGCTGCTATCTACCGGTTCGTGGTTAATCGTTATCGACATCAGCGAAGCCTAGCGGATTGACTCCGAACCGTCTAGTACGCGTGACCATGATAGTTAGTACTTTTGTCATTTACAGGTCAGGTTCAGAATAATTCCTTTCTTAAAATATAATGTTACAAAGTTGAGAACTTCACCTTTAAAACGATACCTCATTTATCGATTTCGGTTAGGTATGAAGGGAGATAAATGGCCCGTGACAAAAAAATTAAAAAAAAACCTTGGAAATAATATATATATATATATATATATATATATATATATATATATATATATATATATATATATATGAAGTGTAACGAGGAAGTGTCTGTACATTGAGATAATTAGCTAAAGATCGCGCAACTCAATGCCAAGAGAAGTATCACTGTCCTGCATGAAGTAAGGAAATTGGTGGAGGAGTTAGGTTTCGATATTGTCTGCCTCCAGGAACCATATTCACAACAAGACAAAATACCGTACATGCCGGCAACGTCGCAGATAATCACAACTGGACCGAGACCCATGTCAGCCATAATAGTGTTCAACAAACACACTGTAGTGACTAAACTAGCGCAGTTTTGTGATGAACACACCACATGTGTAGAGATTAGCACACACTGGGGCAATTTTGTGGTATTAAACATGTACTTTCAACATCGAGATGAAATTGAACCCTATTTGAATAAAATAAGGGAGATACATTTAGCTCTATCTGATCAACCTATGGTAATAACGGCTGACGTAAACGCAAAGTCGGCCCTGTGGCACAGTCGTCGAACTGATACTAGGGGTGAACTGCTGGTTGATCTTATAAATGAACTGCATCTTGAAGTCCAGAACAAAGAGAGAAATCCATACACCTTCCACAACACAACTGGCGCCTTCACCAACATCGATGTAACTCTAACAAATAACGCTGCCGGAAATATGCTGCATGACTGGCGAGTGACGGACAATCTTACCACTAGTGACCACAACGTCATAGTATTCGAAATTGCAAGGGAACGGACAACAGCCGATCCGGGAAAACCATACTTCAAAACGCAGTACAATATAAGACGGGCTTCATGGCAGAGGCTGAGAGAAGCTTTCTTGTCTCCGGCAGTAGCGGAAGAAGACTTCGATGTCGACAACATGGCGAGGGATCTAACATGGGCAATTCAGGATGCAATGAAAGCTGCTATTCCTCTGAAGAAGCTTCGTGGTAAAACTGACAGTTTTTGGACTGCACAATTGCAAGCACTAAGAGGAAAAGTAAGGAAAGCTAGGAAAGCCTACCAAAGGAGCCGATTAGCAGAAGAAAGAGACTTTCTTCTTGCCAGATACAGGCAAATGAGAGTAGATTACAAGCGAAAAATTCAAACAACCGGACAAACTAGATGGGAAGCATTTGTAAAAGAAAATCTGAAAGTGAATCCATGGGGAATTCCTTACAAATTAGCCGCGGGAAAAATACGACCTCCCAGCACGTTATCCTCAATTAGAAGAGAAGACGGTACAGTTACAACTAACTGGAAGGAATCAGTGGACCAGCTGTTGAACAGCCTACTGCCGCATGACATACCAGAGGAGAACAGTGAACAACAAGATGAGCTCTATCGCGAAATGTGGCAGCCCTATGGGAGTGACTTCAGGGAGAGTGACATAACACTGGACGAGGTAGTATCAGCAATTAATTCTCTGAGAGTGGGGAAAGCACCAGGACCAGATGGAATCCCGGCTGAAGTGATACAAAAGTTGATCTTGGATGTAGCTCCAATTCTGTGCAGACTATTCAACGAATGTCTCAGGCAAGGAAGAATACCAAGCATCTGGAAGCATGGTGAAGTTGTAATACTTAAGAAAGGTGCCGATAAAGATCCCCTTATGCCGAAATCTTACCGCCCTATTTACCTACTAAACGTGATGGGGAAGGTGCAGGAAAAAGTACTGTGTCGAAAACTTCAGGACTTTAGAACATCGATTGGTATGAATCCCAATCAGTATGGTTTCAGGACAAAATCATCGACTGAGGATGCAATAAACCGAGCCATCGAGATAGTCGAAAGATCATAAAAGAAATATGTGGTGGGAGTCCTTGTTGACATTTCGGAGGCTTTTGACAACTTGTGGTGGCCAGCATTTTTTGCAAGACTCCGGAAAATCCGCTGTCCAAAGCGGCTGTACTACAGCCTGAGAGATTACTGCAAGCATAGAACTGTTACCATGAGATGCCCTAACGACAAAATCAAAAGATAAATAAAGGCTGCCCCCAGGGATCTGTCTGTGGCCCTATCTTTTGGGATTTAGCATTAGAACCATTACTGGAAATTCTTCAACGGACACCTGAATTGCTAGGACTGGTTGCCTTTGCAGATGATCTTCTTCTCCTCGTGGAAGGGATGTCAAGAGCTGAAATCGAAGCGAAAAGTGAGATAGTGCTTAAAATTCTTATGAAGTGGTGTGACGAAGTGAAATTGAAACTCGCTCTAAATAAGACAAACTATATGGTATTTTCAAAAGAGAAGAAACTTAAACGAAATCCCACTATAAGGGTAGGTAATGCGAAAATACGCCGGAGTCCCGTAAGCAGATACTTGGGCCTGTGGCTGGATGAGAGTCTTAACTTTCGAGCCCTCTTGGAGGAGGTCTGCGGAAGAGCTTTACGAGCTATGAATGCAATCATAAGTATAGGTCACAGACAGTTTCAAATCCCTGCCCTGGCAATGACAGCATACAATAACGTGATACTTGCATCCATTGTCGGCTACGCTGCAAGCGTTTGGGCCAAGCACCTCACAAAGGTTAAGCCGAGAGAGAAAATCCGGAGGCTTCAACGAACGATACTCATCAGGCTTACCGGTGCATATCGCACAACTTCAACAGCAGCTCTAGCAGTAGCAGCAGGTGTACTGCCCCTAGATCTAGAAGTGAGGAGACGAGGAGCAATGTATTGGCTGAGGAAGAACAGGATGGACAAGGTGGTAGAAATAACTGGAAAAGAAGTATGCACAAAATAGGAATTGTGGAATGTACTGATTGAAGAATGGCAAAATGAGTGGGACACTAGTGAAACAGGTCGTAGAACGTACGACATGTTTCCATCTGTAGCTGAACGAATCAGCATGAAATTCCTACAACCTTCTCCAGGGCTAATTCAATACATAACCGGCCACGGACCATACAGAAGCTTCTTAAACAGACGTGGACTTACACCAACTAGTAACTGCGAGTGTGGCGAGGAAAGCACACCAGAGCACGTGGTGTGGGAATGCAGAACAACAGCAGAGACGAGAATCACTCAGCAACAACAGCTACAAGGTCTGAGGATTTTTGACATACTGCGTTCAGAGAGACTATGGCACTATCTAAATGAAGGTGCGGAAATAGCCTCTCAAATTGAAAAGCAGAAATATCTGGAGCGGAAGAAAGCTGAGGGCGGAAACCGACGTAGACATCCATCATGACCTGCTGTAGCCACATCTGAGTTTCCAGAGGAATCTCACTTCTGAGTGACTGCTGGAGAACTTCATGTATTCCAGGAGGGCAGCTTCCTGAAGAGCTGGGGTCTACGCCGCAGTCGACACCAGGAGTGAGAGCTATGGTCTCACGTCACACACTCACCCTTCGACCAACCACCTGGATGTGAGGATAAGAATGAGACTTCATTCACAAGCTGGACAGTCAAAGAACTGTTTAGTACCTAACATTTTATTTTTTCAGTTTTTTTTGTGTTATTTAGTGTAGTTTTGTAGTGCTGATTTATTAGGATTAGATATTTAACTGTAACTTTTCCTGTTTTAGTTGCTACCGCATTTATGGGATTATTTACATTAATAGTATTAATATAATTTGTTTTTTAAACATGGTCTTAAGGGAAGATTAGCGGCCCAGTTTAGCCTCTAGATGCTGGGTCAAATGTAATTGGAAATAAATAAATAAATAAAATAAATAATGAGTTGGAAAAAATGAATGATGTTGGTTATTTGGATTTCCTGCAAGCCAAAACAATTATTATCAGAATTTTTGTCTGTTTGTCCGATTTTCTGTTCCTTGCGGCATTACGCAAAAAGTTCTGAACCGACTCTGATACTGTTCCAAGAGTTTGATAGCTCAGAATCTGATTTATCTTGGCATTAGATTTGACAAAAAGCTTAAGTGGGCAGGACACATTTGACAGGTAGTAAGGCAAGGTTTCAAAATTCTGCACTTGTTGGAGAGAGTGATGGGGAGATGTGCGAGAGAAGTAAAGGAATTGGGTTACAAAACTTTGGTCAGACCATTGCTTGAATATGGTAGTGTAGTAGGGGACCAACAAGTTGAGTATCAAATACAGGAGTTGGAGAGGGTGCAAAAAATGTGTTGCTGGATTATTTTATGGAAATTACCACAGAATGCAATCAGTAATAGATATGATAAAAGAGCTGGGTTGTTATTCGTTGGAAGACGGGAGGAGGGTGAAGAAGGTCATGGGAGTGTATAAGGCTTATTTTGGTGATGAGGCATTGAAAGGTGTTCGTGTAAGAATGAAAAGTAATGCATGGAAGGAGAAAGATGCTATGAACAAAAGCTGGCACTTGATTTCAGGAACAAGGGTGTCGGAAGATTCTGTTTTTTAGGTGAGAGTGTCAAGGATTGGAATAAGTTACCAAGAGAAATAAATAATTTACCAAAAACATTGAAAGATTTTAAAGTTGAAATTGGTAGAGGCCAAATGTAGGTGAGTGCAGGAAAGGGAGAAGATGGGTTTATAGCGCTTCATTTCAATTGTAATTAAATTAAAATCTAAACTGATGGCAGAGAAGGAAACTAAACTTTTAATTTATGTTTTTGAGCTGGACTATGTATACACTGCCCGCCACGTTGCATCACGTGTCTACAAGATCTTGATGATCTCCGGTGAGTAACCCGAAGTTCAAGTTCTGGTAGTGGAAGAAATCTTAATAACCAGGATATGGCAGGCAGAATAGGGGACGTGTTAGTGGACAATTTCTAATCATCAGATTGTGAACCAGAGTTCTGGATTAAATCCCAAACCTCTTCGCAGAGCATATGGATTGAGGGGTGTGTGACACTGACAGAAAAGGACGTTAAACTTAGTGGCCACGTAATGTATTTCGAGAGAATCCTGAATAAGCCAGGACCAGGTTTCACCCACTCCTGTATTCTATCTTTCAACACACTACAAGCACATCATAGTAAGAAGCACAAACAGTAATAATTTACGTACACTCCATCACTGGGGATGGTTAGCGGAAACCACCCAATTTAAATTTCCCAAATAATCTGGCGTGGAGGAGTAACTCTCCCCGTGACAGTATCAAGTATGTGCCACCTGGCAATCGAGATAATCCTCATGTATAGGGCTACAGGAAACGTATCACATATTTTCTAGAAAAATACTTAAATCGTATCAAATGTTAATAAATTATTGTCGGTACGTTACAAGCCAGATGAAATACAATGTTCTCTGTGTTTTATGTGAATGAAGTCGCAGGTAGAACCTAGTGTTGTTATAAATCTGTAGTAGTCATGTCTGTACATTGAAGATATTTCGTATAAAAGATTGGAACTGACAATTTGGAAGACTCTAAGATCAAAACTACTTTTATTTGTAATTCGTATACATTTTTTCTAACATCACAGAAAATGCACGCAATAGGTTTTGAGTATATTTTCACAGTTTACAGATTGGGATCTCCATTAAAATCTGAAGTACATCTCACCTGGCAATGCAGCACGTAATTAAAATCTGTTTCCAATATATATTTTGTTTTGGTCATCTGAGGCTTCTTAGTCAACTCAAAAGTGATCCAGTGCTTTCAGTTTCTTCCAGTATGGATTTTTCTAACCAGTTATACACACCACAGGACGGACATGATACTCACAGACACAACACTTAAACACCCATGTCCGCGACCGGACTAGAACCGGTGACATTTGGCACGCGATTCCCAATGTTTATTTTTTGTTAACTGCAATCTAGTATTTCTTATGAACTATTTAAAAGATTTTATTGGTGTTTTAACAGCTCGAAAAATTACTTTTTTTATATGTTGGGCCTCGTAGAGATCTAGGTGGTAGAAGATTGGTACAAGAAAGGAATTTAAACATCGCCATTTATAAGAACCATTCAGGAATTGGCTCGGAGTGATTTCCGGAAATCATGGAAACCTATACTCTGGATGGCCGGACGGGGATTTAATCCCACGTCTTCCAGAATGTCTGGCCCGAGCACTATCCCTCACCCGCTAGGTTCGATTTAAGGTGCAACATAAAAACTGAGATATATATATATATATATATCTTCTTGCTACAATACATGGGGACGGATTATAAGTCGCTGAAAAACGGCCTACATTTCTCTGATTTACGTCTGTCTTCTCCTGTCTCTAATGACCTTGACTTAAACCTGTAGTAAGGCCCTAGTTTAAGCACAAAAAAAACTCATTTTGCATAGTATTGCCGTATTTTACTTGAAAAATGTTTCTTGCTACATGGTAAAATATTAGAAGTTATTCCACTACCTATAAAACTGCGAAACTACCGTGAAGATATAATCATTATCTCGTTGTTTAACGTTAAGTTTCCTTAGTTAGATCGCCCGTGTAAATTTTATTTCACGATTAGACTAGAATTGTGAATTAGGGTTATAAAAATACGAATTCTCCATTAGTATAAATGATTGAATCATTACAGAAACTTAATGGGATAATTTCAATGACAATACTAAATAACTTTTCAGTATTTCTGTTTTCACAATATAATTTGAATTCGTTTTGAGATTATATCATATGGTACCATAAGATCTAAAGGTACACCAACATTTTTTTTTTTTTATATACAAGTATTAGGTTACAGGCTTCAATAACTCTTCCCCTCTCTTTCTTGGTCTACCTATCATTCTACAGTGATTTCCTGCTTCTGGTAATCGTGCATCACGCATTCATAGTGTCTCCAGTTATTCCTATGGTCCTCTGTTTTGTCAGTTATACTATACATTTTCAGCTTCACTATGAATGTTGTATTAACTAAAGGTCTAACATTTTCCTGTATCACACTTCATTACAGACCTGTTAATAATACTTGCTACAGGCTTGTTTCTTAGCTTCACTGCTTCCTTTGTAGGCAGCCCGCTTGTCTGTTACTTATAGGTGGCTGCCGCAGGTACAGGCGTTGCACTATTTACTGTATTGCCCGACTAAACGGAAATAAATGCGGATGGTATTAATTGACTGGAGACCCCGAATGGTAGTTCGGTTACCGAAGTGAAAGATTTTCAGTTTGCCGCAAAGTACACCTCTGTCATGGTTACCATAATTCAACTCATTAATACTACCAGATACAGGGAAACAACAGCTTAACGTGGAATTCTAACTACGGAATATCCTAACTTACTTAACATTAAAAAAGCAAAGCTCTGCCAGAGGTAAAGGTCGGGTAAAATACTCGAAAAAATTCCGATCAAGACAGGGATTCAAACCGAGGACTTTTCGCTCCTAAGTCAGGAACCTTAACTAACTGAACCTTCGGACAGCTCATTCAACGATTTCTTGTCAACCACAACCAGTACGTTTTTTTGTTGGATTACTCTATAATAATTAATTTAAAACTCTCATGAATGTTGGCGTAGATACGTATAGGGGTAATACAGACAAGTCCTTGTAAGAAAAGGATTTACAAGAGGAAAAAAATAGCTGCAAGATCATATACGTGTAACGTGTAACAGCGATTATCGTAACAAAAGGAATAACTGGTATGAAGATGCTAAATGTTTTGTCTGCCTAGAGCATTTTCGGATAATACGAAAATATATTTGATAGAATACGAAACCATGTATATTTTTTTAATCTTAATCGCTGAAATAACTAAAACAACGCATAATACAAAACATAATTTCTTATTTGTTTCAAAGTTATCTCTAGTACAATGGATAGTGTTCGGTAGCTAGAATAATCTTGAACTGATACTGAATCGACAAATTGTTTAATCTATGAACTGATACGTAAGACCAGATTTATACGGAGATTAAACATTTGAGTCTCACTAAAATCATAACAAAGGTTCTGGTAAACTTATATTTTGCAAAGTTATTCACGACTGGCGTATCCAGTGTTGTTCGTGTAAGTTAAAAATACGATGTTCTAACCTTTATTGATTTTTGTGTTATTTAATTTAATTAAATTGTCCAACAATGCATACATGTTATACGGAATTTTTATTCTCTGTTTAGTTATAGTACTATTTACAGTGCCTGATCAGAGGGAAAGTCAGCTTGATTCCTCTCTATCTAAGTAACACTATAGTTGAAAATTGAACATAGTTACATTTACAAGAAGTACAAAATATTTCATAAACACATCAAGAGTTGGTTAAAGCAGTGTTTATATTATGTAGGAAGGATTTCTTTATACAATTAAGCAATTAAAACAGAGCTGTTTTCTTATTTTTTAAATGTGTTAAGCTATAATAGCCAGCTCTATCCCTAAATGGAGGTGGGAATAGACTTTGTCCAGTAAATTGCTCTTGAAGAGAAGAAAACAGTAATTTGTATTCGCCGTTAAGTAGTAATAAATTTCGGAACCTTTCGAATAAATTACATTCAGAGACATTCTGTACTAAAATTAATCTGTTGACAAAATAGCAAAAATCTCAGATTTCAGGAGCAAGACGAAAGTTGAATCTCACTTATTGTCCAGTACATTTAGGAAGCGGAGTATCTACTTGTAGTAAAACAGTAGTTGGCCAATTTTACTTATGAAACATAACATGCAACTTTAGATGCACTTTGCATAATTTAGACGCCCTGGACAACACTAGTTCCCCGCCAGATATGCCTGCTGCCAACCTCGTAGCAGAAATGGGCTGATCAAGAGTTGGAAAGTTTCTAATCACTTGTTAGTCAGTCACTTCCGAACAGAATTCGTTAAAATAACTTATTAAAGAAACAGACTAACAATTAAGTAGAACAATATTCAACTCTTCACCAGGCATGCTATAGCGAAATACATTCCGAAAATCACTGAAATGTTGAGGATATATTAAAATTTAAACAAATTTATCTAAGGTTGTTAGTGGCAACTTACGACTGTTTTGAATTTTAGATTACGATATGAATCTATTGTGAAACATTATAGCATTAAGTTATAATCACGGACTTCCACCAAATTTTTGATAAGATTACTTTAAAATGGAGCTATTTCTAAGCAATACTAAAAATCCAGAAAAATTTAACATATATTGCTGTAATATTATCTTTCTGACCCATTCCTTGGATTATTACTATCGGAAATGAACAATGCGACACATTGCCAGCGAATCTTCAGTCCAGGCGTACTGTGGAAGTTGAGAAAATTTTTTGAATTTTTGAAGATGTCTCCAGAACTTGTGCAGTCAATTTATCCCTTTGACTCTCAGTAATAAAGACCGGCTGAATCTTTAGCTATTGTTTTTTGTATTGTAAATATTCGTGATTTTCTCTTTTTTTCTACTTCAGTAATTAACATTGTAATATCCCAAGTTGGTAATCATTTCGCATTTAAGAGTTTTTGTCTGTAAGTGTTTTAGATTTTGTAACTTCCTTGTTTTTTGTATATTATTATTTTCCATTGTGCTGTAAATGCAACTTTCATCCGATTACATGTTTTGCATAAAACCTTCGGTGATATGCTTAAGATCTAAAGATTAATAGAATATTAGCTCCAAAAATCGTTTTAATCCTTTACAGTTGCTCTTTTGTAGGCAATGATTGAATTTATTCTCACGAAAAATGAAATTTGTTATCTTTCTTAGTGTAATAAAGTAAACATACGGTTTCAGCGTTTATGAGAGAGCTCCCATCCCACATTTTTCCTGCCCATAAATGCTTTTCCTTACATTAAGCCTAACTGAAAAGTCTGGAGTTACACGTCGCGTAATTTTATGCTTCAAACTTAAGTAGTAAATTCGTCTTTGTATTTAAAACCACGGTAATGAGGTTTCGTAATTTCTATCTATTGTCATTCATAAATGAATACAATCATTTACTGTAAAATATTGTTAATGCACTCAGTTCAAACGCTGTTGGATTTACCCAAATCATGAATTTCTATGTTTTCTCAGTTCCTAAATTTCCTACCCGTTCCGATAAAGAAAGGATCTTGAAGCAGAAGTAACGAGAGACGGTTCTGGTACGTGAGGAGTGTAGGGATGGTCTCCACGGAGTTCGGTGGTTGCCGCTCCTGCTGTGGTATTGATCGCTGGGTCCGGCCGCAAGGTTGGCCAGCCTGTTGCTCGCCAGCTTCAACAGGCACTCCCTTCTAATAATTGAGCTCGCTGTGGTTGGTACTGTTCGCTACAGGACAGCTCTTTTACTCAATGCCTCTACTCATTAATACCGAATAGCACGTGATCACCATTACATTTGTTCTTTATACATTCTATAACGTCAAAAACAAATACATCATAATTTTCTTTGATGGCTATACTCTCATCTTGCTTTAATTTTCGAATCTCTTCTAATACCTTCTTAAACAATTCCATCTAGCACCTGTGTGGTAATGTAGTCAGATCAAATTTATCTTTAGTTTGGCCAAACTTTTCTCTGACATTAGCAGATAATTTTTTTATTAAACTTTCTTCTGCCTCTTATATTTTTTGTAATAATACTATGTATATTAAACTGAATATTTATTTACGGTTGTTCAGGCTATTGTAAATAATAATTTCAAAGCATTCTCTGAATTTTTTCATAAAGAATTTGTCGACAAAAACAGGACTGCGTATCAGAACGTATAAAAAGCGCACAATCTATGGAATGGAGCTTCCCTCTAGTGCATCATTTATTAATATATATTTAATAATATATATTTTATTTCCCATAAGTCTCGATTTGTTTAACATCCATATTGGAAATAAAAGCTTTCCCATTCTTAAGTTCTTGGACTGACGATACGTTTTACAGCAATCAAGCGTGCTTAAATATAAACATAGAGCGTTTTGGGTCAGCAGTGACGCTCTGGCCTCCCATTCGTAAGGACTCAGGTTCGAATCCGCGTCCTCCCATCCCACGGTTTCTCGAAATTACTCGAGGTGAACGCTGGAATGGTTCCTTCAAAAGACCACAATTGAATTTCTTCGCATTCCTTGGCCCAGTCCTTTCCTACCTCTAATGGCCTCGACGTCGAAGTAGTGTAAAGCCATATATATATATATATATATATATATATATATATATATATAAGCAGAGATGAAACGGACACCAAACCCTCGCCTTCCGTAATATATTCAAGGCCATTGTTAGTATTTATATCATTAATATTCCTTCTCAAGGTCATGTTTTCCTGGCGCCGTCCCTCGCCTCAACGTCTCCTTTTCCATCTCTCCGAGCTAACCGCTGTATCCAGGAAAGCGAGTGTTAAATTTCCCTTCTCATACAGAGGTGAGGAATGCGGAATACTGATAGAGCCGCCTCTGCTAACGGTACTCATACCCCGGTGACAATTTCCCCATGTGATGAACTTCTATAACTTGTTCCAGTTCCTATAAACTCCCTTACCTACAAATCAGAATTTCCTCATTTCATTAAAATTGAAGTCAAGTGTTAATTTATGGTCTTGGCAATCTCTTCCATTTCACATACTGCTTATAATTCTTTGACCAATATCCATCCGCCCTCATGTCCAAATGTATCCCATTCTCTTCACTCACCTCCTTTGTTCCAATGAATCCTAACCCAGATCCTTTATCGGTATTCTAAGGCAGTTTTCAAAGATCCTTCTCACCCTCCACAACGACTATGTTTTATATGCTTCGTATGGATCCCATATCATCACATTGTACTCAAGCAAAGTATGGTTACCTAGCTGATGGTTTCCATATACAAAATGACTCTGATCTTCCTAAATGAAACGTGTTTCGCATTGTCAGTTCGAACCAAATAACACAGGAACCGCTGAAATGTCTCTGCATCAATGCTAATTTATTTATTGACTCAAGGCAGAAGACCGATATCCATCAAAATTATGACACGTGAGATAAAATGAACGTAGAATCCCTTGGGGGATCGTTTGGTTCGATTTTTTTGCAATGATTTTCCGAAAAAACATTGCATAATTCTTGTAAATATCTCCTATGTGACTAAAAAGCGTTGTTTTTTGTGTGTGTGTGAATTTCTACCTCATAATCTATATCCAGTGTCAGGCAAGACTGGGAATAACCATAGTGTACTATTCCTGTACATGTTTTGCTTTTTCCCATTTTCTTATCATCAATAATCCATTTACAACTTTTGGTGCGATCCTACATTGATTGTAGTACAATTAAAAAGGCGTTTGTAGAATTATTAAGTTTTATCAGGTTATTTATTCGTATTGCATTAGTCTTTTAGAGAAATCTCGATATTCACTGCACATGATTTCTGAAATTATAAAGGTATCACTAACACACAATTAAAAGTTTATGGTATCTGAAATTATATGTATAACATTATCAATCAGTAAGGAGCCACAGATAACACTGCTTTCGGGTGAACACTCCTTTACGAGATTTCCACCAAAGATCACTCTATAACACAGATAAACTATTCGCCCTTTGGATTCTGTCACAATTTTTTTAATTATTAACTTAAGTTATTTATTTCCTCGTTTTTCTGAAATATAGTACGTTGGAAAACACGGAAAACGTTAATCAAATCACTACATCAAAGATTAACATTGGTAATAATACAGAGATACTACATTACAACGTTTATGCTATGCTATTAGAAGAAAAACAAAAGGCTAACACATTGCTACTCACACCTAAATCCGCGCGAGCGAAGTAGCGGGAAGATGTCAGTTTGCACTGACGCTTGCTGCTAAGAGTATATTACTGTTTCCATTTTGCTCATTGTAGATTCTCTACATATATATATCTACATCGTTGATATCTTTGTTTTGGTATCCTGCAAAAACGAGCGAACTATCTTCACAGGGTTTTCACAGTTTGAAAGGTTTGGATCTACTTTAAAATCTGTCTTGATACTCTAAGTGACCAGGCAACGAGGAAAAGAAATGAAAATGTGCTCTTAACCTCTCAAGATATGTACCGAAGTCTCTTAACACAATTCGCAGGTTGCATATTATATCAAATATGCTAACACAATTCAGAGAGCGCACATTATATCAAAGATTAACACTTCAATAAGCGTAAACATTTTTGTGACACTTATGCAAGTTTGTTCAGTATTAGTGGTATGTGGGATAGCAAAATTACTTTTATAAAAATTTATCAGATTGAACTTTTGTTTTTCATGACAGCAGATTTTCTAGATGGTCTTTGGATTCTTGAAATATCGTTGTTGTTGTTTTTCTTTTTGTATTATATATAAATTCTGACAGCAGATAAAACAACAACAACAACAACAACAACAACAACAACAGAAGAAGAAGGGTACCACTTCACGAAATTATAGTTTTGTTTACGTTTGCAAAATGTGAGGTTTGAGCGGATATTTCTTTGATCCAGGCTACATTTCACCATATTCAGAGCATGAAAATCCGAACATTTACCATATCGTACGCGTACATTTGAACGAAACTTCGGTCAGATGCTATTCTACACTAATAGTATAAATGCGAAAGTAATTCTGATTCTCTGTCTGTTTTTTACGTTTTCACAGCTAAACGGCTTTAAGAAATTTCACAAGGATATTCTGTGTATCATTAGGAACTACACAGGGTACTTTTATCGGTACATATAACATATTTTGTCATGAAATTTTGAAAATTAACCTCATGGTGACAGAAATTGATTGCGCCTGTAATTCGCTGTAATATTATATCAGTCACTCAGACTTTGTTTCTTTCTCAGTCAGTTAGTGTACTATCTGTTCATAAATTTCATGTGCAGAGATAATTTATTACATAGATGTGCATTTTATACAATTCTAACACAAAAATTGTAAGTTCAAGTCGTGGGTAACGCTGTAATAAAATACTAATTTCCAATAAGTAATTTTTTATTTGCCCTTACCAGTAGATGCTATAACCCCCGCTGTCTTACGTTTGCTGTAAAAGTTACATTCCTCAGGATTCGAAATTTACGTGTTTAATTTGCATTGTTTTCACGTGCTTGGAAGGCAATAACATCGCTACCATCATTTACTAAATGAGAATTCACCTATGTATTTTCTACTTTAATCGAACAATATAAGTAATCGATATCACTGTAAAACAAAATTTAAATCGTGGCCACCAGTAGTTCGTGGTGAATGTATAAGAACTTATTCACGTTTATTATAAAACAGACTGAAGTTTTTTTGCTGGAGCTCTTTATAAACTGCCAGTACGACAAACCTACAGCACGTACATCCGTTTATATCTTTAAATCAGAAACTTTTTTTGCACAACACTATCTCTGTGTCATCGTTAAAGTAAAAATGGAGGGAGGGTGCCATGTTAAGCGGCTTTGTAACTACCGACCTGTTTCCACCTGTTGCCGATCGGTGCAACCAGCTGTCACAATGCGATTATCGATCAGACCAGAGGGCAAACAGCCGCGGGCTTCTACCACACACCCGGCGGGAATACTTTACAAGAACCGCCGTTCCTTAGATCAAACATGCCACACTACTATGCTTCGTATCAGCTTCTAAGTTTTTAAATAATTATATATTTTTTTGATTCTGGTTTTACACCTCGTCGACGTCGAGGTCTTTAGAGCCGGTAAGGGACTGGGGTCAAGGAATGGGAAGGAATTTGGCCTTGGAATTTCGCATGGAATGATTGGTGAAACCATGGAAAACCCAAATCTGGATGGCTGGACGGGGATTCGAACCTGCATCCTCCCGCATACAAGGCCAGAACGCTACCACTCACCCACTACGCTCGGTTCAAAAGTAAAGGCACGAAGGTACTAAATTCGAGTATTTCAGAGAGTGGTAAATGGTGTTGAAATATTGTGTTTGGTATACATAGCACACCAAATTCCTGTGATTTTTGTTTCAAAGCCTATTCTCGATTCGTCAGTTAGCGACTTCATAAAATTGTTGACCCACATCGAGATACTATTGAATTGGCCATTTTTTCTCTCTATCAGGACAGCTATGGGGGTGACCGGATTTGTTAGACCCGACGTAATTAACCTATAAGAAGAAGTTTGTGTTGCTATCGGTTTGAAAAATATGTAACTTTTCGTATTCTGTATGATAAGTATACGAGGTGGAACCAAAAAATAACCGGAATAGCATTGCCGTTGGAGGAGCTTGTGTAGTGCCCGTTTCGGCCGCTAGGCGCTTATAGTGCAACTTATTATCAGATCAGTGCCGACTGTGTTGTCCACCTGGCTTGTTCTATTAATCTGCAGTGATTGATTTTGCTAGCGCTCTTTTGTTATTGTTCCGTTTTTGATGATGGCAAGTTTAAGTGTGTAGCTGTGAAATTTTGTTTTCTACTCAGTAAAAATGATGCTGAAACTGTTTTAATGTTGAAAACAGTTTACAAAGATGACGCTATGGGAAAAACTCGGTTTAAAAATGGCGACATGTTGGTTGACGACAAACCTCGTTCTGGACGTTCATCAACTGCCTGAATCGACGAAAATGTTAAAAAAATTCTGGAGCTTGTCGACAGACAACTGATTAACTGTCAGAGATTAGTGGGCTATCTTGGAGCTCGGTTCAGCAAATTTTAACAGAAGACTTGGGAATGAAAAGGGTTGCTGACAAGTTTGTTCCTCGGGCTCTGACTGATAATCAAAAAGAACGTCAAGTTGAAACGAGTCGTGTTTTGAAACAACAGCTTTAAAGTGATCCAGATTTTCTGTCAAAGGTCATTACTGGTGATGAGTCATGGTGCTATGGTTACGACCCAGAAACAAGGTAACAGTCAAGCCAATGGAGTACGTCATTGTCACCCCATCCAAACAAAGTCGTCAAGTCAAATCAAACATCAAAACAATGCTCATCTGCATTTTTGATGCCAAGGGCGTAGTTCATTCAGAGTTTGTTCCCTCACATCAGACCATCAATCAAACCTTTTACTTGGAAGTTTTAAGAGGATTACGCACTAGTCTTAGTCAAAAAAGACCCGATTTTTGCAGACAAGTGACTGGTTCTTCCACCACGATAATACACCTGCACACACAGCTGTCTCTGTTAGGCAGTTTTTGGCTAAAAAAGGCACGATTCCGCAGCCCTACGAACCTTACTCGCCTGACCTGGCTCCGTGCCTCTTTTTCGTATTTCCACACATGAAAAGGGGCATGAAAGGACACCGATTTGACAACATTGAAGAGGTCAAGAAAATAAACGAGGGAGGAACTGTCAACCATTTCTAAAGATGACTACAGAAAATGTTTCGAACAGTGGAAGCACCGGTGAGACAAATATATTAATTGTAATGGACAGTATTTTGAAGGGAATAAAGTTGTTTTGTAAAAAAATAGAAAAAAATATAGGTTTTAAAAATTATTTCGTTTTTTTTTGGGAACCCCATTCTGTATTTTTGTTTGTGAAATGTGTAGTTTAAGAGGCGGAGACTGGGGAACGTCCCAACTTTCGCTTAGTTGATTGCGGGAAACTGCATTAAAACCGCGGTCTGGACGGCCGGTACAAGAAGACCAGGGCTCGATCCTGGTCCTCTTGTACCTCCCCGGTCCAGTGTGCGACGCCTAAGCACACTAAGCCACACTGGCGGGTTGTAGTGCACATTGTTTTTATTTTATTTGACAAATACTGATGTCACAGCATACTGGGTCAAAGTGTCGTTGAGTATCTGTCCCTAATCGCCACGTTCAAACACATCTGTTGGATTCATAACGAAATATTCTTAGAAGGTGGTAAATCTATTAATGTAATAAGCAAGCTGTCATGTATGACGTCACCTGTCACGGCATGACGTCAATTTATGACGTCGCGCAATGACCTCACGCTTTGCGTCATTATTCTTGGTAATGGACTTTATTTAATAACATTTCCAAGCATCCGCGAATAAATTAACTGACAGTACGTATTGCGTTAAAATCGACATATCAATCATTAGATGCTTATATTTATGTAATATTATTTGATATATAGAATTATTCCTTAAATTCTTTGTCCATAGATATGTACGATAAAAGCTTTGTGTTTCGAGCATCAATGTAGTGAATGTTTTAATTAGATTGTTACTTAGCATTGGTCAGAATTACAACTGGCATTTGACGTTACGGCAAAGGGCGTGAATAATTTAGGTTTATTTTTCAAAATAATTTAAATTGTGTCCTATTATTGAAATTATTAATTCATTTGAACGGAAATAGTTCCATACTGATCCCGATCTGTGAATCCTTCAATACACTTGAAACAAATATTACGTCGCATATTGTAAGTTTATAAGATTTATTTAAATTCCATTGCTTCCACTGTGTAATATTTTTGAGCCTATTATTTCAGCAACTGTGTCAGCGATTCAAACGTTTTAATATCCGTCTGAATCACGGATAACAAAAAAGAAATGTGTAAAAACCCTTGAAGATTTTTGATCAAATTTACATCGCGCTGCATTATTCCCACTAAAACGCGACTGTTTATGTATTAATATGCGTGAGATAGAAGTATTGTTCTCCTGGCGCAAGTTTATCGTAGTATGTGGTTAGGTTGAAATGCAACCTGGACCCGGATGGAAACTGAAACCTTTTGCTACAGCGCAAGGTACGAGGAATTACACTGAATTTTATTTTATAACAATTCTATTTAGTTAAGCAATTGCTAAGACATGAATTGTCAGAACACTGAAAGAAAAGTATGTATTGCGTTTAAATTGGCATATTAATTATCAGGTTTTTTTTTACTAAAATCATTACATGGTTGGAATGAAAGAAGTTCCAAATTGATTGTGATGTATGTTGCCTAAACCACAATTAAATATTACGTGGCATAGTGTAAGTTGTTAAGATTTATTTTCAGCATCCTTCGTTCTCACTGGGGTCATTATTTCAGCCGATGTAAGCTCTCTCAGCCGTTAAAATATTAATCTTAATCACAGGTATTAAGAAAGAAAGGTGTCAGAAACGGTGAAGATTTGGGATCAAGTTTATTTCGCGATGCATGATGACCCTGACATGCGATACAGGGAATGTATTAATTTGCGCTTGATTGAAGCTTTGCTTTTCTGTCAGCAATATTAGCGGAGATTGTGGTTAGGCTGAAATGCAACCTTGACAACTGAAGCTTTTTGCTACAGCACAATGAGCTTTATTTTATAACAATTCTATTTAGGTAAGCCACTGCAGAGAAATAAATTACCATAACATTCAGTTATACCCGTCATTTTTGATGGACTTTGTGATTAGTCTTGAGTAATAAACACACATTGTTGACAAAATTTATTTGTAAGTTAGTTTCTTAATCCATCTGTCACTCGTAAGCAATATATAGGCTGATTAAAAGAAAAGAGAATTGACCTTCGACTTGCGCAAACAGCTGATCCACATTTCTCTAAAATAGTAAAAAAATTGTAAAAAATAAAAATAGGCATTTGGATAATTGTCGTCCGGATTTTCGGCGTTCTATTATGTATCATTTTCTGATAGATAGCATAACATACCCGAACTGTAGCTAAGGCTGTTTGTGATTTCCATTAATATTTCAAATAAGTTTTGAGCTATTTTGTTTAATATTTGTAATTACTGGATAGTTATTACCCTCGTTTGTTGTGTTTGCATCTCAAATACCGGTATTGTTAATATCGTTGCTTCTATGAAATGCTGCAATGTGATTTTCTCTCGTTCTCACGTGCTAACTGAGGTATTTCCCAATGAATGATTTCGCGGCTATCCTGATATGCAAGATCATTATCACTGATCATTGGGTTTATGTTCCTAAAGTTATTGGGTTACAGAAAGCTGAAGTATTTGTTGTGCTGGGTTTCTTGATGGATCCTTGTAGACGCATTCGCGGTTTAATGAAAGGAGAAGTATGACAAACAATGTGAAATAATCGCACGTTTGGAGCATTAGTACACTATGATGGTAAAAACACTTGTCGACCATATCCAGAAAACTACGTGTTATAACATTATAAAAAGATTTTAATTTTTAAATTCTACATGTCTGCCTTCCCTGAGTTAATCAAATCATCTGCACAAATCATTTTCAAGCTTTGTACTTAACTGTCCACGTTATACATCCTAAGTTTGATCATTCCCTAAAATTCTACCACATCCTACACATACACACACACACACACACACACACACACACACACAGATACACACACACACAAAACTGTGAAATCGAAGCGCTTTCAGATAGAGCTTAAAGTGGTCGTAATTTTTATTGGTTGGTTTATAACTTATAGTAATAATTTTAAGATGGAATCAGAGTTTTTAAAAAAGTAAACATAAATAACTTTAATTGCTGTGAATGAAGCTGTTAAATTTACTGACTGTGTCTGGGCTTAGTTTTACGGATCATGATTGTATAACGTGACCATTTATCGTTTTCGTCAAAGCGGGACACCTGAGGAAATGTTTTCGTCAGAGCGGGACGCCTGAGGAATTTTGTAATTTTTTTTGTTTTCGTATTATAGTAGTTACTTATAATAAGTAGAATGTATTTCATATTAGCTACAGTTACTTAGCCTTCGTGTCTGATGTCTAACTAGCCAGTTGTTTTGTATTTATCGGTTGAACAAATCAGTTTCAAAATATTGGGTCTAGTTTTCAAGTAGGAAATTAGGAATGGAGCTCATTACATGATTTGTTGCTGTTAGTCTTGGTAATCAAAATGGTTTTCAATACTTCCGCACCTAACTGTGTTTTATTTGTTAGTAATAAAGCCTTTCGACAGGTGTGTTACTTCCAGGCGTACACATAACGTACTCAGTAGTTTTACGGAAGTTCGTACAGTTGAGAGTGTTAGCACAGAAGTGTTGAAATAATTCCACACAACGGTATTCAGCAAGCAACATTCTCAGTGTTCAAGCTAGTGATTTTTTTTATCTGTGACGCAGTGGAATAAGCGGAAACTCGTCGAATATTTCCGTATCTTGGCTGTTGCTAATAAACCCTTGCGTGATCAGCGTTGGACCAGGCGTCGACTTGACTAGCTCGCGGCAAAACCAGTCTGTTTTAGATCTTAATGTACAGATATATTAAATTATCTTTTTGTTTACTAAAACGGGATATTTTTACTCTCACTTGAGACAGCTGGACTGCTTGAAAGCGGGACGAATGGTCACGTTATGTTTGGGTCACGTAACAAGGCCGTTCATATAGAGACCAGATAGGAATATTCCACTGGACGTCTGCCCAGCACGTTGTTCCCAGCGGAATGCCTCCTAACATTTTTACACGCATTGCTGGTGTAGGCTTCACCAAGGGCCAATCCAGAGGGGGAGGGAGGCAAAGGGACTCAGGCCCTCCTCCCCAGAAGCATCTAGATCACCCCCTACGACATTGTAACTTTGGGGACCATTTTTTTTTTAGCACTACTGTTCTTATAAGGGCAGCAATGTTGACATGAGATTTTCTGTCGTCGGCCCCCCCTCCCTTTCTATAAAGCCTACCATCATCCAAGTAAAGCCTCCCCCCCCAAACCAAAATCCTCGATCCGCCACTCGGCTTCATATTGCCTGAAACACAGGCATTATCAACGCTGATAATTGTACGGTAAAATTCAAATTTTTTGCCCGAAACGTTCAAATGATTTTGCTTTTTAATGTTACTTCTTTTTACTAAACATAATATGTTTTTTATCTGGAGCTCTATTTATTTGCTATGATCATAGTTGGTAAAATGTTTCCCTATGTAACATTGTTTCTGATTTTTTACTGGATAATATTCGTTCCAAAACTGTAAGTTATCACTATAGGCCTGCAACTAAATATGCTATAACATACCAACAATTCATATTTTTACAATGAAAGAAGAAAATTATTATGGGTAATTCTATGTCTTTTCTGCTTTGAATAATCAGCTCTTTTAATATGCCTTAGACTAGAACCTCTTTGTGGTATTGTTTTGGGCTATGAAAATTATGTGGCGTACCAATGATAGTAAAGTAGTTTCGACATCACTGCAAGGTTAAACATTAGGGTTCACTTACAACACTTTGGAATAATTTTTAAGTCCTGAGGAACAGATCTGGTTCATACAATTTTATACAATACTAGCTGACCCGGCAATGCTTCACTATTGCTGGACTTGAGTAGGCACATAAATTAAATGAAAAAATATTTACATATAAATTTTAAACTACTGTTTCATTCATTTGAGTTGGAAAGGGTGAGAGGGGATGCGCTTTGGAAAACATATGCAGGTAGTATTTTTCTGTTTGTTTCAAAGTATAAGTGTGCAGATTCCCATTAAAATCTGATGAAATATGTGGTTTTGTCTAAATTATTGGGAGGAGGGGTGGTTTTTTTTTTTTTTTTTTTTTTTTTGACAGGAACCTTCTCCGTCATCCCGTCGACAACTCACCAAAGCTTCACCTTAAACGGACGAACGGTTTGTGGGTTTGTTTAAATTATAGGGTGTTATGGGGAAGAGGGGGTAATTAAGGTGGTGGAAATAGAGGAGAGGGATTGGGTTTTTGTGAAATTAATGTTTACAGTATTTCTCCTCTTTTTTAAAGTATAAGTGTACAAATTCTTATCTAAATCGGATAAAAAATGTGGTTTGCCTAAATTATGGAGTAAAAACGTAATGGGGTTGGAAAGGGGGAGAGGGGATGAATATTCGGAAACCATACGTAGGCAGTATTTTTCTGTTTGTTTTAAAGTATAAGTGTGCAAATTCCTATCTAAATCGGATAAAAAATGTGGTATTGCCTAAATTATGAGGTGATAAAATTATGGGAGTGGAAAGGGGGCGAGGGGATTAATATTCGGAAACCGTATGTAGGCAGCATTTTTATGTTTGTTTTAAAGTATAAGTGTACAAATTCCTATCTAAATCGGATAAAAAATGTGGTTTCGCCTAAATTATGGGGTGTTATGGGGAATAGGGGGTGAGTTTTTAGATTTTTTTTTCACAGAAACCTTCACAGACGCACACTCGAAAACTCTCCAAAGTTTCATTGCAATCTGATAAATGGTATAGGAATGCATAGAAGACGAACAAACCCACAAACAAACATTGATTTTTATATATAAGATCTGATGTCAAAATTCAGTTATCACCAATGTTTTATTTGTCATTTTTTGAGACTGAAACAGAATTAAATAATCTCCGATATTGCCAACCCCTGAAGTTGCAGCTACCAAAGAGACTGTTGTGCGTGGTGGGTTGCGTCTCTTCCACGCAGGCGCTACGGTGAGGTAAATTGTGTCCCGGCCACCCGTTAAGGGAGCGTGCATAAACCACGTAGCTCCATTTTGGCCTCCTGTGAACCCCCCTCCCCCCCCCCCACGTAGCCCTACGTGGCTTTTGTCTTAACCCCACCCCCCCACCCCCCCGTAGCACGTAGCTTTTTTCCCTTTTGATTCTAGAAGACATTTTGTACTGTTTTCTCTTGTCAGACGATTGTAAATTGCATAAGGAGATAATTAACTGAAGGAAATAAATATTCACATGCTGTTGTGTGTTCTGTTCCTCATTTTAACTGTGAAAAATGTTATGAAAGGAAAGCTACGTGGTCTGGCTCGGAAAACCCCCTCCCCCCACCATAGCCCAGCGTAGCCATCCCCCCCACCCCCCCGTCAAAACCACGTGGTTTGTGCACGCTCCCCAAGCAGCAATTGATTTTAACGGGAACTGAGTAGGCTATGTCAGATGGTCGATCCCTCTAATACTTTATTCATGGCTGTAATTTTTTAGATGCGACGATAATGTGTATGGTAGCAGGTAGTTGAGTTGTGATATGCGCAGGTGTTCCAGAGCTCGGCCGAGCTGCGGCGCAGCCTGGACCCGAACGTGAGCTACGGCGACAGCCACGGCCACAACACGGCGCTGCACTACGCGGCGCGCCACGGCATGAAGCACCTGCTGCGGACCTTCCTCAACGACCTCGCGGGCAACCCCAACAAGCGCAACGCGGCCAACGAGACGGCGCTGCACGCCGCCTGCTCGCTGCCCGCCGGCCGCCCGCTCAGCGCGCAGGAGCGGCGCGCGGCCTGCGTGGCGCTGCTGCTGCAGTGGCGCGGCGCGGGCACGCCGGGCGGCGGCGCAGAGCGCGTCGAGCTGCGCGCCCAGGACCAGGTGAGGTCCCGCCCTCTATAAACCACCTGGCTCCACTTCCGACGCTTCTGAACGCCCCAAGTAGCCTGATGTGGCTTTTGCATGCCCCCCCCCCCCCAATCCCCGTGGCACAAAGTTTCTTCCACATTAATTCCATAAGACTTTTCGTCCTGTTTTCTCTTAACCAGACTCTCTTTAAAATTATTTGGGGACTGCACTACTTCGGTAACCTTCGAGAAACTGGTACTAACCTGTTGAAATTTACATCAGTCGCTTCGTCAACATGTCCTCTCCACTATTAATATGGTGATAGGCCATCTTCCCGCAGTTGTTGAACAATAATTTTGTAAATGAATCCGTCAAAAAAATAATTATTATTTTTTATTTGATTCCCCACACTGCACAAGCATTTGCTGAACATTTATTAGACTATAATCACCCTCCTACCAATATAAATACAGAAATGAAAATATTACAAATCAACAACCACAAAAATCATCTAGTAACATTTCAGGAAAGCTACCATATACACAAATCGATAGCAATAGGAAAAACTATAATAAATGAATTCACGAATTTAACCAACAAAACACTATACAACACAGTAAAAACACAAAAAACAGTCTCAAAACAAGAAAACGAATACATTCACTAACACAATAATCACAAACAGTACCTCATCACAAAAACAGGGAGATAATTTAGTAGAAGGTACAACACAGAAACAATAACAACAGAAACTAAGTTGGCACTACTGTAAGTATCTGGTAAAATCAAAACAAACCGTGTGTAACACACATGTGTAAATCAACAGAAAATATTCACAATAAGAACAAGTGCAGCATGAAAAAAAACTAGTGAAATAATAGTCAAAAGAAAACTGCAATGAACAGTGATGTGAAAGCGTGTGAAGTGCTGTTCTAGACCGACATGTAAAGGAATACCACTATATCTGGAGTACAGGATGTACATATGTATATACATATTTATTAAGAGTTGTATTGTAGGTAATTACTAGCTGGTACCCACGACTTCGTTCGTGATTGTAAAGAATTCATATTGACAGCTATAGACATCTAACCACCATAGTGCACGATGGGAGACTCGATACTATTACCACACACAAATACCAGTCTTCTGCGCTATGTAGTTCCGGCAGCAAAGTAAAATTTACGGATACACACAAGTCTTTGGATGAAATACGAAAATATTCATGATCGACCAATTTCAAACACCATATCTCACACACTCCCACAGTTACCGAATTTCGGCCAACGTTGTGATCGATGGGAGACTCTGTGTTACTACCACACACAAACGCCAGTGATCTGCGATTGATAGTTTTCACTTAAAAGTGATACACCGTGACACATGCGTCTTTGGCAGAAATATCAAATTGCCGCAGGTAAACTATTTTCATCCCCCATATCTTCCACACCCCCATAGCTACAGACATCTAATAACCATCGTGCACGACAACAGACCCGATTCTACTACCAAACACAAACACCAATGCTCTATGCTATGTAGTTGTGGCAGAAAAGTGACATATGCGGAGACAGTCGAAATACGAAATTACGAGGGTGAGTCAAGTGAAAACCTTAAATTCGTAATAAAAAATCGAAATTTCGCGCCGTTTTCCTGTAATCTGGTAATCATGCTACAAGCAGCGTGCAGAATGACCTGTAGGTGGCAGCATAGTGCAGATGCACAAATACCGTCGCAGTATCAGTATAAAGATGGCTGCCCCACTTGAGACTTGCACCAGGGAAGAACAGCGTTCTGTTATTCGGTTTTTGAGTGGTGAAGGTGAGAAACCTATTGAAATTCATCGAAGAATGAAGGTTCAGTACGGTGATGCATATTTGTCACAGCAGCAAGTCTACGAATGGAGTAGGAAGTTCGCAAATGGTGTGACTTCAGTGGAAGATGCTCCTCGTCCAGGTCAGGCACAACGAGTTGTGACTCCACAGAACATTGCAACAGTTGAAGCCATAGTGATGGAAAACCGCCGAGTGACACTGAATGACATTGCAGCATGTTTAAAGATTAGTCATGGTTCAGCACACCACATTGTGCATGATGTGCTCCAGTTTCACAAAGTGTCTGCAAGATGGGTTCCACGGCAGCTGACTCCTGAAATGAGAGAAGGACGTGTTGATGCTTGTGAAGAACTTCTTCGGCGCTTTGAACGAGAAGGTGACGGCTTCCTTACTGGGGACGAAACCTGGGTTCACTTCCACCAACCGGAAACGAAGAGAGCGAGCAAGGAATGGCGCCATTCCTCATCACCAAAACCAAAGAATTTTCGAACAGAACCATCAGCAGGGAAGATTATGCTGACTCTCTTTTGCGACGAAGAAGGCGTCATTTTGGAGAATTACATGCCTAGAGGGACCACTGTCACCAGTGCATCATACACAGATCTCATAAAAAATCATCTTCGGCCTGCAATCAAATCAAAGCGACGTGGACTGCTGTCATCAGGTGTCCTTTTGCAACATGACAATGCAAGGCTCCACACTGCCCGTACAACAGTTGCAACAATCACAGACCTGCATTTTGAGAGTCTTCCTCATCCACCATACTCACCAGACCTTGCCCCAAGTGATTTCCATATATTTGGACCACTCAAAGAAGCAATGGAAGGAAAGAAATTCCGTTCTGATGAAGATGTACGCCACGCAGTGCATGAGTGGTTGCGCGGACTACCAAAAGAATTTTTTTCTAAAGGAATTTATGCACTTTGTAAGCACTGGAGGACTTGCATTGAGCGTGGGGGAGATTTTGTTGAAAAGTGATACAGTTTTGTACCACTTCTGCACAATAAATAATATTTAAAAAAATATTTAAGGTTTTCATTTGACTCACCCTCGTATCCTTGGTCGGCCTCTTACAACCACCATATCTACCACAGTACCACAGTTTCTGAAATTCGGCCGCTCTTGTGATCGAAAGGTGACTCTGTGCTACTACTACACACAAACGCCAGTTATCTGTGATCTATAGTTTTCGCTGAAAAGTGATACACCATGACTCTTTTGTCTTTGGCAGAAGTATGAAATTGCCACAGGTCGACCACTTTCAACCCCCATTTCTCCCACACCCCCATAGCTACCGACATCTAACAACCATAGTGCACTACATGAGATACGATTCTACTACCAAACACAAACACCAATGCTCTATGCTATGTAGTTGTGGCAGAAAAGTGACATATGCGGAGACAGTCGAAATACGAAATTATCCTTGGTCGGCCTCTTACAACGACCATATCTACCACAGTACCACAGTTTCTGAAATTCGGCCGCTGTTGTGATCGAAAGGTGACTCTGTGCTACTACTACACACAAACGCCAGTTATCTGTGATCTATAGTTTTCGCTGAAAAGTGATACACCATGACACTTTTGTCTTTGGCAGAAGAATGAAATTGCCAGAGGTCGACCACTTTCAACCCCCATATCTCCCACACCCCCATAGCTACCGACATCTAACAACCATAGTGCACGACAGGAAAGACGATTCTACTACCACACACAAACACCAAAGGTCTATGATATGTAGTTGTGGCAGGAAAGAGAAGTATATGGAGATACGAATTTTTGTTCGAAATATGAAAACGCCCTGCACTGACCAACTTTAATCATTATATCTCCCACATCCCCACAGCTATCGGCATTCGGCCAACGTTGTGCACGACAGGAAACTCCATGCTACTTCCACCCACAAACATCAGTGATCTGTGCTAGGTAGTGGTGGCTGAAAAGTGAAATATAGGAAAAAACACGTCTATTTTTATATATATATATAAGATTGTAACAACACATGTAAAAACAGTTTACAACCACTGAACATGCCCTACATCACAAGGGTGAAACGCGTCTGGGGAATCAAAAACTATCGGTACCGGGATCATTTCAACCTAAACAGTTTCGTTTTGTTTTATAAATCTTGGTTAGGTTAAAATATGGCCTGGACCAAATGAAAAAATTTTACGAAGTTTTCTCTATGAGGCATCCATCACGGAAATGGCGTATTTGTTTACCATGGAAGCAAACAATTATCTCTGGTTGTTTGTTGCTATGTAAGATGGCGCGCTTTACCGTATTACAACTCGGATTGTATATTTATCAATTTTTTTGCCACTTTTTACAACGGAGATGAGCTGAAAAGGCAAGAAAACATTACAACAAAGGATTAAATCAACATTTTAAGAGACTGTCGCTGATTTCTCAACGCTGCATCATGTAATGGCCGTGCGTCACTGTCATATTTCAGCATTTTTAATTAAATTCCTGGCAACTTTTCCGCATAGTATGGACAGAAAACGTGAAGAGGACATGCTGACGAAGTGACTGATGTAAATTTCAACAGGTTAGTACCAGTTTCTGGAAGGTTACCAAAGTGACGCAGTTCCCAATTATTTCATACACGATTAACACAATTTACTTTTCCATAATTACTCGTATAAAAGTTCACTCCTGCATATGATCAATTAATGGGAAAGCCTCTTTCACAGTTACTTTAATGCAAGCTTTACTTCTCGAAGTGTTGGTAGAACATTCTCCTCATCTCATTCATTGTTGTTTATTAATTTGTACAAGGGCTATCCAGGCAGTAGCTTTCGTTTATGCCTAAAGTGGAGATGGGTGGGTATTGAGCCTCAATCTTGGTATCAAAACGTTTCTACATTCACTGTACATCAATTTCTTTTTCTTTTGTTTTTACGAATCATCGAAAAGCACGCATCAAGCTATCGTAGCGTGTGGACTTTAATGTTTCTACTTTGTTCGTTGTGCATTGTTGAAATGTGCTTTTCAACAAACAAAAAATCCCACGACTTATGAAGTGTATTCAGTGATTTAGTTTTTGTGGCACAAAAAAAAAAAAAAAAAAAAAAAAAAAAAACTCAGTTTAATTGAAATTCACTAGCCACTCTGAGAAATGGAAAAATGGGTGAATGGAGAGTGAGGCAGTGGTGGATTCAGTTTAAAAATTGCCGCACCAATGTTTATGATGAGGACCGCAGTGGTCGGCCTAGCCTTGTGACTGATAAACTGACGATGAAAATCGATGATAAAATTCGTGAAAATTGTCGCTTTACGATTGCGGAAATCTCGCTTCATTTCCAACAAATTACACGAAGTTTACTGCATGAAATTGTGTTGGAGAAGCTTAGTTATCACAAGTTTGATGAACTGAGGATGAAAATTGACGATAAAATTCGTGAAAATTGCCACATTACGATTGCGGAACTCTCTTCATTTCCCCCAAATTTCACGATGTTTACTGCATGAAACTTTATTGGAGAAGCTTGGTTATCACAGGTTTTGCCCAATTTTAGTGCCAAAAATCTTGAAGGGAAGACCAAAAAAAACAACGTGTTGCTGCATTGCTGATGTTCCTTGAAACCTGCGATAAGGATGGTAACACACTTCTCTATCGTGCTGTAACGGGAGATGATACATGGGTAAAGCAAGTCAATTTGGAGACAAAATACAGTCTATGCAATGGAGACACCCGAGTTCTACCAGAAAACCTGTAAAATATTTGCATGCGTTGTCTGCCAGAAAGATTATTGCAACTGTGGCTTGGGATGCTGAGGGAGTGCTTCTGGTTGATTTCCTTGAACTTGGCGCAACAGTTAACTCAGAAAGATATTGCGAAGGGTTGACAAAACTAAGGCGAGCAATATAAAACAAATGTGGGGAAAACTGAAGTCAAAAGTGTTGTTCTTCCGCGACAAAACACGTCGACACACGACAGCTTTTGTATGGTTTAATCATCCACCGTACAATCCAGATGTGGCGCCGAGCGATTACCTCCCCTTCCAGCGATGAAGACCTGGCTCGAAACACAGTGCTTTGACAGTGACGCAGAGCTTCATGCCTGTGTAAATCAGTGATTTAAATCAAAGGCAGCAGATTTCTACGGAGACGGAATTGTGTATCTTTATGATACGTGGCTCAATTTTAATGGCGACTATGTAGAAAAATAGTTTAAGATTGTCCCTTTCAAACGTATGTAGTAAAATTTCATTATCTAATTTTCTAGATTTTTTTTAGTTTCAAAATGTGTTACCGAGCGTGGTGGGTGAACGGCTAACGTTCTGGCCTCGCATTCGGGAGGACGCCGGTTCTAATCCCCGTCCGGGCATCGAGATTTGGGTTTCCATGGTTTCCCCAAATCACTCCAGACGAATTCCAGGATGCTTCCTTCAAAAAGGCCATGGCCGAATTCCTTCCCGTTCCTTGTCCCCAGTCCCATCCCGCCTATAATGACCTCGATGTCGACGAGACGTAAAGCCAAAAGTAAAAAAAAGTGGTAGTCTCGTATTTTTACATTTCTAGGGAATGATTTTTTTGCCCTGTTTAAAATATTTCCGAAGCTCATCAACGTTTGTTTGGATATTTAAAACTCGCTTGAAAAACATTTCCGATAGGTCCGGTAAAGTTTATTGTGCAGCGGTAAAGTTTATTGGGCAGCTTTATTTCACACCACAATTTGAACTTAAAATGACACTTGCAGTGAGCACTTTAAATAAAGGTGCACTGAAATTTACATGACAAAATAAAATTAAAAATGTTTTATCAACGAGCGGTGGTGACACAATGGCGAACTTAATAAAAATAGCTGGATTTTTTCCAAATATCAGGACAATACGAAATTTCACTTGCATCGAAAATTCCGGGTGACATCTGTAAGCGAATTTGATTCTAGGTACCCCGTGCCTAGTGTTTTTCGCCACGGACGTGTTGGTTACTTCAAATGCGCCGGCCGAGTGCGACTTGACGTCACACGCATGGGGTATCTAAAATACGAAATTAATTAAATAATTACTAAGTTTCCACTTGCTGTTGTGTATTACGTATCCAATTTTAACAGTAACAAATAAAATGAATGAAAAGCTACATAGCTTGGCTCAGATATCATCTTTCCCTACATATCCCAAGGTAGCTTTCTACACAAAAACTCCCCACCTTCCTTGACCGAATGACGTAGTTTATGAACGCTCCCTTAATAGTTTTTGCCCCTGACATTACGACCGTGTAGCATATTATTGTTCTTTCTTTCTTTCGCTGTTAGTTTTTTTATCCGATTACTTTGGCTTAGAAAAATTCTTTTTAATTGCTTCTGACAATCATCAGTAGGTTCTAACTTTAATATTCATTTTTTGAATTATAACTGCATGATAGACATATATTTAGTGAGTTTTATATTTATCAATACTTTGTGGCACATACTGCATCTGAATTTGACTAGTTATTCTTGATATATAAGCATACAGATCATCAACCGAAGCGTAAAACGATTTTTATACGTTACCTACAAAACGTAGGATTATGCTACAACATTCTTTACAACAACTGACAAGTAAGGCCACAAGAAGTTTTTCAATATGAGATGTTGAATTTTCCAGACGCAGAGTAGTAAATTCTTGGCTATTTTGGCTACAGAGAGATATAATTGTATTTTGGATACAGATCGTAGATTCGGAGCTACGATGTTGAACTTCACTCCTCGATTTTGCTGTCATCTTCTTCTCCAGTGTGCCTCCCCCCTCCAGAACAAACTAATTTTAAAGATATAACCACGTTAAAAAGTAGTGTACAATAATTTACAAAGATAAAAAGCAGAAAAATTATCTACGCATAAATGTAAATACGAGACTATGTTGCGTATTTGGCTTCTTGTTCGTAATAATACCCAGATTCATAGTGCGGCGGCTGCTCAAGAATTTCTGGCCCGATGACAAATATGCATTCTTAGTTACTTCATTTCACCGCACAGGCATTTGTCTCCGCGCAACTGCTTCCTGTACACTGAACATTCAAGGTGCCTCACTATGTAGATATTTATGGTTCGTCAACACAAATTTGGCTTTGCACGATTTCCCCATCTCTTTCTAGGCAAACTGAAAAATGCAGTGATTGATTCTCTTCGCTCTCCTTTCTGTTACCACTATCCTGCCTAAAACCAGCTCGTTGTCAACGGGCCGTAAGGGCCTAACTCAGTAGCTACTACATGCAGTACTAAAATCAAGATGAAAATTTACATCTGTCAATACGGAAAAACATCAAACCAAACTACAACGATAGTGAATCAAACGTAGAAATATACAGTCAACAAATTGATGCAAGGAATAAAAATACACAGTGCAGTGTAGTGTTTATTCTGATTTTCAGAGAAACTGAAAAAATATTTTCACATCGCAAAAACCAAAAGAACACGTCACGGAAAATACACACACAAGTAAAGCGAAATATATTTACGTAGGGCATAGTTTCCATCGTACTTCCTACTGGAATTAGCACCGAAATTTAGCAAATTAAAAAACTGTAACAATTTCAAACGGCTGAAGATGTTCCAGGAAATGTATGTATGTAAAACGATTTAGGAGGAAAATAATAATAAATTGTGTAACTGTCCTGGCATGTTACTAATTACGCTAGCCTCAAAGTCCGTCAAAAATGATGGGTTGTATGAAGTGTTCTGGTAAGTCATTTATTGGCAGTTGATTAATTGTTATAAAATAAAGCTCAATACAATTTCACGTGCCTTACACTATATCAAAAAGTTTCAGTTGTCATCCTAGTCCATGTTGTACTTCATCCTAACCATAAACTCCGCTAATATTGCCGTTGCAATAATATGAAAGCTTCAGACACACGTGAATTAATACATTCCCTGTATCGCCTATCATAGATTTTTTTTTTTTTTTTTTGCTAAATTTCAATGTAATCAAAACTTTCACTTACATTGTTGGCCGAAAATTAAAACATCTGTCTTGCACATCTTCGGCTTAAGAATTTATCGATAATATACATAATTAACGAATATAAATAAACAAAGCGCAATTAATGATATTCAATATGTCAATTTAAACGCAATACATACTTTTCTTTCAGTGTGTTGGCAATAATTAATTTCTCCGCGTATACTTAACCAAATAGAAATGCTATTGAATAACTCTCGTAACCTCTACTATGTAGTCTCCGTTCGTCGTTAGTTCGCCTACAAACGCTGGTGAGTGAGGTCACAGCGTGACGGTCATTGCTACACAGTGACCAAGATGAGCGTTTTATTAGTATAGATATTGTTTTTTTTTAATGCACAATGTGACATATTTATCATCAAACATTAAATGGTGATTGAACAGTGTTGTTATATTTGTATACAAAAGCCTTGAACATGTTTACAAGAACAAATGATAATAATAACGTAACGGTAGTCTCCATGCTTCCCAGGTCTCACTGCGCCATATTAAACGACGACGTTTCGGTCTTCCTTTAGAGCGGAACCGTACTGAGATGTGTTTCACACGTTGTACTATACCCTATTCACCCTCGACAGGCAGCTCAAGATCATGTTTCCGTTGCCCCGCTCGTCACCTCAACACCCCCTCCCGTATCCTACCCCTCCCAGCAGACAGCTGTGTCCACATCCGAGAGGTAGGCAACGGGAGGGGGTGTTGAGGTGAAGAGCGGGGCAACGGGAGCGTGACCTTGAATCGCCAGTTGAGGGTGAACAGGGTATAACATCCGGTGTTCTAGAAGAATAAAACGGTGCTACCAATCAGGAGAGCGCAAATGCCTCGTGGTTATGTGACTTGGTGGGGCCCGCAACAAGAGATATTTTTGCTTGTGGCTTTATGCTTCGTCGACGTCGCGTTCATTAGAGGCGGGAAATGACTGGGGGCAAGCAACGGGAAGGAATTTGGCCATGGCCTTTTGAAGAAAGCATTCCGACATTCGCCTGGAGTGATTTGAGGAAACAATGGAAAACCCAAATCTGGATGGCCGGAGAGCGATTCGAACCCACGTTATCCCAATTGCGACGCCGAAGCGTTACTGCTCACCCACCGCGCTCGGTGTGACGATAACTGACTGCGACAAATGCCGTTACACCACTGTCACCGTGACACATGAAGCTCCAGACACTTTCGATCTCCAATTACATCCGTTAGCAGGGTTCTTCCCCGAGCATTGACTTGATTGCCTGATTAGTTGAAGACCGTCAAAACGTGGCTAATTTTCAACGCGACGGGTGGCCAGGAAAGGCTTCACATGAGACACCAGAAGCACCATCACTAGATTCCCATTGTACCACTTTCTTAAACCAGGACAGAGGGCAATCTATTGAAAAAGTATCGAACCTTCTTCGACCGACAAAATTCAGTTTCTTATCTTAAGGTCCAGATATCTAGTTCAATTAATTGCAATTTCTATATTATTACAAATACTTGTGCCAGCGTTTGGACATTGTTCGGAGCGTTTCAGGACGCTAACTTTGGGCCTGAAGTCAGACTGAACAATCGCATTTAAGATATAGCTGATAATCCGATGTCTTCGGTTTCGGGTAGGGCTTACAGACGAAACTCAGAAATGTAGTCTTAAGTCAAGCAAGTCTGAATCAAATACCCCATGTCACTGCGATTATAAATGTATTTACTGTATAATCGCAATGACGTGAGGATTGTTCAGTGACCGATCTTGTACTGCAGGCCTCCGGAAAGGAAACTTTTGTATATGCACATGAACATTTTTTTAGAACTTTCATCTGCTTTTTTAATTTTTTGTTTATGGCTTTATCCCTCGTCAACGTCGATGTCATTACAAGTGGGAAAAGACTGGGAGCAAGGAAATAAAAGAATTTGCAATGGGCTTTTAGAGAATCCATCTTGGAACTTAACTGGACTGATTTCAGGAAACCATGAAATATGGGATTCAAACCCACGTCCTCCGGAATGTCTACATCTAAGAACACTTATCCTGGTTTTTTTTCTGGCAGAAAAATACCCAAATACAATATACGGAAAAACGATAAAAGTAAATAAATGTATGTATTTAGGATGGAAATACAATTAATTGCCCTAGATAAAGAGGTCAATAAAAAGAGATGGGACTAGGCAATCAGTTAATAAAATATCTTTTAAATAAAAACTCACTATTAATAAGATAAAAATTAGGTATTGGAAAACAGTGATAAAACTGGAATGGCTTTCTGCAGCACAATATATACTACAGCATTAAAAAAAAAAAAAAAAAAAAAAAAAAAAAAAAAAAGAAAAACAGAAATTGAGGGATTAGAAAAGGATCGTAGAAAAATTATAAAGAATTATATTTAGAAACTGAAAACCTTCGGATATTGCCAGTAAAAGATGTATATGGATCCCTTGAACGAATCAATTTGGTATGACTGAGAAATAGTTAATAAGCCCCCCCCCCCCCAAAAAAAAAAAACACTCTATTAGTTTCGTGAAATAGGAATCGATGCCACAAAAATAAATTTAAGAAAGAAGAAATTTTGAAGAAACAAAGTAAAACCGTTTGAACAGAAGAAACGATAAAATACACAGTGGATAAATGAACAAATATTGGAAAAAATAAAGAGAATATGTAAAATACACGTCGCCAAAGTTTTGACCAATACCGAAAACAAAAAGAAAGTGTGCAACTATTCTTTAAATTCTCGTAATTATATGAACCTTTTTGCAATACGGTAGTTTATACTCTCTGCCTTAGGACGCATTTGAATGAATCTAAAAAACAAATCTGGTCAGCCTTTATATATCTCAGAATTCGCCTCAAAGCAAGTGTAGAGAACGCTCAGTAATTCTTGTCAGTTTGGTAGATACATTTGGCCTGTTTCGCTGGCACCTCTGTTCCCCACCTGACCTCCACATATCTTCTTGCCACGGTTGTTTATACAGAACGGCCTCGCAGCGTACTACGAATGAAAAACCTTGAATTTTTTTAACATTCAACAGAACATCTGTGCTCCCCTTTTAGAACTGTTAAAGATTTCGTATAATAAGTTAGGAATCTATTATTTTATTCGATATATCGAAGAAGCCGCCTTGTATGTTTCAAGTTGGAAATGTGCTTGTCACAAATTTTGCTATTGTGATGTAATGGAGAACCTTTTTGTAACTGAAAAAATTTCGAGGAAACGTCACGTGCTTCTCGACAATTACTGATTGTATTGAGAGGATTAAGCACAATCTTTGGTTAAGACTTCGAGTATTATCATGGGAAATTTGATTTATGCTCTTATCTAAGGTCTGGGTGCATCTTAGTGGCACCGTTCATTCCGATAACCTGTGATTTATTTGCTCTTTTTCTTCCAGTGTATGATAGTATTAACTATTCAAAGAACATTTTATCAAATGCCACTGACCCGATACAAAACAGAAAATGCTTTTGGGGAAATCAAGAAGAAACGGACAAAGAAATACAGACATACGTAAAGGAAGTAAAGTGACTAGTTAATAAGCGAAAGAAATGGTTTATGGGGAAATCAAGTATAAAGAGAATATGAAGTGGAAATATACGTAAAGAAAGTAATTTAATAACTAATAAGCGAAAGACGATTCAACTGCGGTCAATATACAAAGAATGGAAAGCTAAAGTGCGTTCTAAAGTGGTAAGGACAGTAATACCTGTTAACGTCGACATATTGTCGACCCACGGATTATAACAATAATAAATAAGACAACATTTTAGTAAAAAACGATCTGCAGGTTTAAAATCAGAAATGTAAAGTAGAACGATGGACAATGATAATACCCTTCAGCCGGTCTTATGAAATGTGGAGGTAGCTTTAGTCAGTCCGTGTAATGACACCTAATTTCCAATTAAAGAAGGTTGCAGAACGAGTTGGCCCAGTAAATGCACTGAACATTCTACACGACTGGTCTTTGAGGAAATCGAGGCTGGGGAGTATCATGAGACTATGTCCTGCGACTCTCTTGATGGAACACGTTTTCACCTCGCCGCCAAATGTTCTCATAGCGTTAGCATAATATTCGTAATTTGAAAAATGCTGTTCATACTTTTAATGAGGAAAAACAAACCATCAGTCACGTGACCTTTGATTGCCCACTTCCTGCCTTCAGGGGATCACTGATAGACTTTATTAATATTTCAAATGAAACTCTACATTGGATTCATCATATCGATTTTGAATTTTAATTATAATTTAATGTTACATTGCATTATTAATTTGTGGTATGGCCATAAGATAAATAAATAAATACTTTTAATACCTTCTACCGGCCAATTCAAATTAACAGCTTGAACAAAATACTGCTACATAACATCTGTTTAGAAAACAATTAAGTTTCCACAATCGGTTTGACAGGTATTCTCTTCTCATGTTTTACTCCTTATAAATAAAATCTCTGGAACCGAGAATTTATACATAACAAAAAAAAGAATCTGGAATGTGTCATTTTCCCTTGAGGTGACAAACTTCATGTGTCCATGCGACAACTCACGTGTTCATTGTTTCGGTCCTATTAGTAAATGTGATGATGGCTTATAAAGGCATAGCCTTCAACTACCCCATTCGGCACCATACATTAACCAAATGAACAATCAGTTTCTATGTGACAGGACAAACAGAACAAAATTTAACACCAGGTCGCCTTAAGACATTTTTAAGTGACTAGTCAGTTTAAACAAACAATTGAATAACTGTTAATGCAATGTTCTAGGGAAACTAACCGAGTAAACACCACGTTTTCACACAGTATTTCGGCGATAAAACCCTCCGTCGCCATCTTCAAGTGAAGTGATGACCAGGTCAGAAGACTGGAACTTAATAGCACATGTTGTTGATGGCCTAACATAGCAACGGCTGGCCGTTGATTGGTTGACATGGTTTTGCGTTAATATCCAAGGCCTTATAAATCCAATAACTACTTGATCTTTGGAAAACAACGTTAAATCATGTCCCCTGAAGATATGATTCTCTGTGAAAACAATCTTCAAATTCACCATACTCAGAAACGATGATGAGATGGCAAAATTTCTTGAGTCTTGTGTCTCGAGAAATAACTGCGAGCTGTCCATGTTGACACTTCATGTGACCCGGATGACCTGCCCTGCCTGGCTGGAGAAAGCTCACTAAGACAGTCTCTGATTCCATATCCTCGCGTAGTAATTTCAGCATTATTCCGTCTTTGTAGATTACTGTTTATTATTAACTAGTGTAAGCCCGTGACCGTTTTCTGCGTATCGTCACAGGTCTAGAATAATTCCAGTTTTTACGATTAAAGATTATGACAGGTTGATCTGATCTGGCCAAATATAATCTTGACTTGTGTTTCAGGGTGAATAAATTCTCTTGAGCTAGAAGAACTCAGAATCATTAATAGTGGTAAGTATTAAACACAGGCAGGAACGATCACGCTATCGTGTAACTGTTTCAAAGGTCGTATACTCGAAAACTTGCTTAAATACGAACTTCACTTGTATTTGACCCTTAAAGTTAACTCCGCAAAATTTTTAAAAATATTCTGTTTGCTTCGAAAGCATCACATTGTTTATTATTGAGACTGGGCAAACACTCATAATGTAAACATTGGTCATTGTATTTGTGACGGCCAGAGAACTTTATACACTTTCCATATTATGAAACAGTTGAGCAACTCCGCAGAAATAAGTTGCCAGAATAGTCAATTCGGTGACACATTTGTTCTGATGTCCACTTAAAATAACATAATAACTCACATACAGCGAACATGAATAAAGACCAATAATGAAAGTGGTCAGTAAAATGCCTAAAAAGCAAATAAACCGTAACGCATAAATTTTGGTCAAGCAACAACATTAGTGAAAGTTGTTATTAAACTGAAATTTATCCTAAGCCGAAATGACAATTGGCATTCGTGGTTACAGCAGAGACTGTGAGTAATGTAATTTTGTTTTAAAGTTTTTTTAAGTTGCTTTAATTAGTAACATGTTACTGAAAAGCAGATCCACATTTTTTCAGCCGCAAAAGTTATTAATTTTTTAACTATTAAACGCTATAAACAGCAAATTTAATCAATGTATTATGCCAATTAATTTGGTAGCAGTTGCTTAGTTATTAAAGTCTAAACATAACCACGAATTCCTTCTATTGGTATCTCTGGTCGCTGTTTTGTGAGCGAAGGCTGACACGTGACACCGATCTCCAGGCAATAGCTATCAAGGTGAATGGGTGACTTTACGAAATTACATAGTAGATAATGTTAATATTTTCACCATACCTGAAAAAACATCTAGAAAGGAAGGGATTCGGTCTGACCGACGTGCCTCGATATCAGTCGCTTAATAAGGGCAAATAAGTGCCAGGGTTGCCCAATTTAGCTATCAGCCCCACAGTAATTAAGTTCTCTCACTCCCTTTGGTCAATAGAACATAGGTAGCATTCTGGACATTACTTTTGTGGAATTTCTGTCATCTGTCTCAAAGTTTCTTAAAATCCGTATTCTGTCACTAGAACTGAAAAATCACAAATGCAGGCCGACATGGAGCACCTGTGACCAAACATATTCTGCTTCCTTCTCGAACCACTAGTCCACCGATCTCCGGGTGCCACTTCCGTGTCGTGGGAGTGGCCTCACGCATTGGTCCAGTCGGAAACATCAATCTCCCGCAATAAACAAAAATTCTCCAATTTACAGAAAATCTTAATCACAGATTGGCTCGGCCAAAGTTAAAAGCTTTGCGGATTTTTCCCACAACTCTCTTAATGAAAACATTTGCAGGAAACGTATCACATGTTTTCATGGACCAAACGAAAAAGTTGTACTGTACCTAAATACATAACTATTTAAGCCACATGTCATTCATAGCAAGAGTAGACAAATCACGTTCGACAATTAGAAGAGTTCGCACTGGAGTAACGCAAGGTTCAGTTTTGTTCCAGATTCTCTACTTGATCTTAACCAGCGACATTCCCACACCACACATTGTACTCATGGCAGTATATGCTGATGATACGGCTTACCTTACGGAGTCTTGGAGTCTGCAGTTGATAGCAAGGCGATTCCAATCAGCATTAGAACAACTCTAAAAATGGGCCACAAAGATAAATGACGACAAGTTTCAGGTAATAATATTCCACAAAAGAGGTAAAGATCAACCTAGACTTGTTCAACAACCGCATCCCTCAGTAGAAAACTGACCGACCTTGGATCAAGGACTCACTTGGAGGCAACACGTAAACATCGTCAAGGCAAAAGTAGAAAAACGACTCAGCGCATTATATCCCACATTAAATGCAAATTCATCATTACCAGCACGTTGTGGGATACAAATTTACAAAGCATTAGTTCGACCCGTAATGGAATACGCTTGCCCACATGGGTGTATGCGGCTGCAAGGCATAGGGAAAAGTTACAAACTCTACAAAAAATAGCCATCAAAAGAGCGTTGCACTTACCATATAGATTCCCCTCAGAAAACATCCACGTCATTGCTAAAATGCCCAAAATATTGGACAGGTTTAAAGTGGCAGCTCAAGACTTCTATAAATAGACTGGAACGTCAAATAATGATATTATACGTAACAATTTGACGTAACAGGCTTACGTTACAACATACCGAAATCACTTTTTAACTAAATTACTGATTCAAGCCCACAATATTAATAATCTCTATCTGTTAAGCAACAAGCAATACAAAATCAATAAATAGCAAAGTCAACTTCCAACTGTAATTATAGGGACAGGTGTTACTAACAAGGGTGATGTGATGGAACTCTGTTTGTGTGTGTGGTGCAGGGTTTGAGTCACGCAGATGACGCCAAAGTTCCGTTTTGGGTGGCCGAGTGGATATTTATCGGGCGTGAGATCACTAACCTGTCCGATAGTATCTTCTTCTTGATGTTTCTTCTTGTCAGGATGACGACCTTCTGTCTGACACCAGACGATTGTTAATGACTCAGTATTGTCAAACTGCGAGGACGATATCTGCTAGAACAACTATAGTCTGTTAAAGATGGTATTGTTTTTAATTGAAAGACTTGTAACATAACAAGCGTCTGCGCCATGTAATATCTGTAGCAGACGCCATCTGTTAATAATATTGTAATAGTCATCTATCTTTACTAATTAAAATTCTTACTAATATTAATTTTTGTTGTTGTTCGGGATCCAGAAATGAAAGATTTCTAACTAGATAACACTCTGCATATAATCTACATATTAGTCTACAAGATGTTACGTCAAACAAACAAAATAAATGATTATACACATATAGTTATCTCAAGATCACTTCCAGAAATTATTTTCGCTTAATATAAAATTACAAATTTATCACTCATACTGCGGTATAAAATCATTCTCCCCTCTATATACATATGAAATTAAATATGATTAAGCCGGCTAACTATTACGCAACCCCAAAGCACTGATTGCATTTGCATTATTAAATTATCTTTTAGGGCGTGTTACGGTTTCCCTATTCGTCATTGTTCGTGATAATTCAGTTGTGATTTACCGTCTCTTGTAGAATACAGGAAGCGGCCACAGCTCACTTCGTGTCTCCTCGCCAAAACAGGTGGGCTAATTGATACAGTAAGTATCACTATTAACCACAGGTAGAAACCAAGCTTAACCAATCAGCCGCTCGTTAGCTTGGTTCATCATGCTGCATAAAAGCAACAGAAAAACTTTTAACACTCCTACTGGGCAGTCAGTAGAAAACTGCGTGTAACACGTTTAGTGCTCCAGAACAGAATGAATGTTTCCTGAGCAGGTCTCGGCAAATCCCTACGCGCAGGTAGAGAGCGACCCTTCTCCCGCCACTAAAGGATGCCGCTAAGACGCAAACAACAGAATTTGGCTAACCTGCCCTTATTGGGAAAATCTTCAGCACACTTCCTCCCAAGCCCCGCTAATAATCGATACATTCATAAAAAAAATACTAAAATGTAATCTGGACCATTACAATATATCATCTTTGAGTAGCGGGGAGTCTGTCTTTGACCTCCGTCAGAGAAGGTCGCACGGAGTAACATATTCGGTCGAACAGTTGAAAGTGTGGCGGACTTGGAAAAGGGTATTATGTAGACATGTGACAAGTGAAACCTATGATTTGAAATAGAATGTTTCTTTAAGTGACTGCATGGTGTTAAAAGAACGTTAATGAGTGTGGAGGATTTTGTTGGTATTTGAAACTCTTGTATCCCACGAACTTGCGATCTTCGGAGAAGTTCGATTCCTTATCTTAGTTATTAATTTGGTGGTGGTATTTTTCCGTCGGGCTGTAGTAGTAGAATTTAATGACTAGAATAAAGTTTTGTGTGTAGAAGTTGCTCATAAACTGTGAACTATTTTCATTTCATTAACCCGGCGATAGTTAAATACCTAAACCATGGCGACCGCGGCAAAAGAACCTTTTATTTAATTAATGAGCATGTATGTGTTCGATAAGTGACTGAATAATTTAAAATCAGTATTCAACAGCTAGCCGTCGTAGAGACAGTTAGCCTACAGACTGCGTATGTTCTTTGGCATGAGTGATGGTAGCCTGATACGGATTAGAAAGATTTAACGTAAAGAAACAGAAGTTACAGAATAAGTTCCGGTTTATTGCAGTTATTAATACACCATTTCACAAACACGAAACGTAACTCCTATCCCACGCAATATGTTAGCTGCATCCCCGCTATCTTGAATTTAGACTACAGTTGCCGAAATGGGGCACAAATTGATAGTCAGCCAAAGCCTTGGGCGTTGGCAGCAGATTACGCTCTCTTCAGTAGTACTGTCCCATGATTTTCGACTAGCGGCAGGAAACACCTGCTGTTTGTTATTGGTACCGTGACTGGTGTGTTTCAGAAGGGGAACACGGCGCTGCACTGTGCGGCGAGTTCGGGCTTGGAGCGGTGCGTGGAGCTGCTGCTGGCTCACGGCTCCCCGCTCTTCCTCGAGAACAACGACAAGCTGACGCCGTGCGACCTGGCCATGCGCTCCAGCCACCACGACATAGCGCGCCTGCTCGAGTCCAGGATGGTCTTCGTGAGTAACTCATCGGTCAGATGTTTACGTAAAAATCTATAATCTAGAGATTAGGCCAGTGGTTCCCAGCGCGTTGAAGAGATCATTGGGGACGTTTTTGGTACAAGGCAAATTTAAGGTCCGTTCGTAAGCAGTTCCTCAACGATTACCATTCGCAAATCGAAGTTATTCCCGTAAGACTAGGATTTTCGTTTGAAATTGGTTCTATACTGATTTCGAGAGTTCTAGTTAACCAATAGCCTTGCTTCTTTGGTCCTACGAAGCAATCGGCCGCAAAGAGCCCAAGCGACACAAAGCGAGGTTTGTAAACAAATTTCAACTCGCATCGTCTTTATTGAAGTCGATAAAGGGTGTTGATAATGGTGTGAAGCATTGGCTATAAGATGAACCCTGCATGTTAAATAGATAAGCGAATATTAAGAAAATATAAAACGTAAAGAATCTGGATATACGATGGCACGCCTTGTTGTAACTTCCTCTACAAGTTTTCGTCAAGTAATCAAGTTAATTTTTATTACCAATGCATTCTGTATACTGGACCGTCCGGTAAGTGTACTATTCCCTACCAGATTCTGCTATTGGACAAATGTCACACAATTCCTACAATAGATGAAAGGTTGTCCGATTTGGGTCTTTGGCCAGTGTACGAATTTATCAAACGGACATGGTACAGTCAAGGGCAGAAGCGGCACAGAGGCGGAATTGTACCCCATTTCTGTAAATCAGTGTTTGTAATTAGGTATAATTCGACGAAGCTGATCCACTGAGACTTCCGGTCACGTGACACAAAATGGTGATCGTCGCTTACCCGTCCATGTATTCTCTTCCATTGGTGATGATGCTGTTTTGCCTGATCAGCTGTTATTACCAACTGTATTAATCATCCTGAATTACATTTTAGCTATTATTTGCAACGATAATATTTATATAAATGGCGTAGCGCGTGAAAGATATATAGCAATCTAAATTTATCTTGTCATAATATTTGATAACAAGCTCAACTGGGCAGGACAATTGGACAGGCAGTAAGAAAGGGTTATTTCAAAATCATTCACTTGTTGGAGAGAGCGATGAGGGGATGTACGAGACAAGTAAAGGAACTGGGTTACAAAACTTTGGTCAGACCATTGCTTGAATACGGTGGTGTAGTATGGGACCCACATTTTGGGTATTAAATATTGAAGTTGGATGAGGTGCAAAGAAGGGCTTCTAGATTTGTCTCTGAAAATTACCTTAGAACACAGTCAGTAACCGATATAATAAAAAGAGATAGAATGTGATTCACTGGAAGGCAGGAAGAGTGTGAAGAGAGTCATGGGAATGTACGAAGCGTATATTTGGCGTGGAAAAGATATTGGTGTAAGAATTAAAAGTAATGCATAGAAGGGGAAAGATGACCACGAAGATGGGAAGATTTTCATTCGTAGGTAAGGGAATCAGGGATTAGAATAAGTTATCAAGAGAATTGATGTATAATTTACGAAAAACGTTGAAACAATTTAAAGTTGAAATTTGTAGAGGGCAAAAGTAGATGGATACAGGAAAGGAGAAAAACGGGTATGTAGGGAAATTACCACCGGAGCATGCGCTCCATCACAATTAAATTAAATTTGCAGGATTGCGACTGTTTTTAAAACGAGTGACCGCCCGAGGCTTTGGGAAAAACCACGAGTGTGATTTTCCCATCTAAATTTAGTAACCGTGCTGACACAACGTTTGACTTCTATCCTATTATATAAAACGCTAACGTGTGGTCTGCGTGCGTCGTCTATAGCTACTTCACGGATTGGCTACAGAACGGTCACGTGACAGACGTCACTCGCCAATCAACAGCCACCATATTGTATTCCTTCATTCATGTCGCGTTTTCAGTCACTTCCTGATCGCCGTACCGGCAACATCGTTCCGAAGCGAGTCAGTGAGTGAATCTTGTTTACAGTTGAGTGCGCCACAACAAGTTCGTCGGATAACAGACTAGTAACAGTTTGAAATATTTCTACGGGAATCGAAGTGTGATTATCAATCTTCACTAAGAGTGCTCCAGCTGTAAGTTAAAGCCTGCAGCTAACATAATCTCCACCATGTTCGGTGGAGATTATGGACAAGGGGGCCAAATCGGCCTTCCAAGCGGTAGTGCAGTTGACGAGAACAGTATAGGTTCCAACATCGGGGAGGTAGTAGGTGAAGCTTTGAACACCGTGATAAATTTGGACAACTCTACAAAAGTGCTCACATCACCAGAAGAAGAAATGCCTCTACAAAAGCAGTCGAACAAGCGCCTGCTCCGAGACATCGAACTCACAACAGCAGACGCCAACGCAGAAAAAATTACCGAGGGTGGAAGCCGGCAGAAATCAACATCAGCAGTCCAGCATAACAACACCAACAACAGGAAGCAGCACCACTAGAATACCTACTGCGGTAAGTGAACAACGACCAAGCGCTGGCCCAGTGGTAAAAATAGCCAACAAATACGAATGGTATGACGGTGGCCCGTATATCATTTTTGTAGAAAGCAAAGCGAACAACGTTGGTAGACTACATCCCATGGCAGTTGGCAAGTTGATCCACCAAGAAGGTGAACTAGTGACCAAAAACATAGTGAACATTACTAAGTCAGGCAGAAACCGTATTAGAATAGAGACAATTTCCGGCCCTAGTGCTAACGCTCTCGCACAGAGCAAAATTTTTCCTATGCACAATATGGAAGCGTACATTCCCATTTCCCTAACGACCCGCCAAGGTATTATAAGAAATGTAGACACGTCACTATCTGAGCAGGAAATAATGGAAGTGATAAGATGTGAAGTTCAAGTAGTGCGAGTAAGACGGTTCACCAAAAATTCAATTGATACCGATAGAGACCAGAGAAGACCCATTCCTGTTTGTGCAATTACCTTCAAAGCGCAGCGACGTCCGGAATATGTAATAATTCACGGAGTAAGATGCCCAGTAGAACCATACATCCCTTCGGTCCTTCAATGTTTTCAATGTTTAAGATACGGTCATAATAGTAAACAATGCCGTAGCCAACCTCGATGCAGCCATTGCTCTGGAAATCACACTTTCAAAGAATGTAAAAATTCGGGACCCCCTACTTGTGCTCACTGTGAAGGTCCCCATCTCTCTACTGATCGTACCTGCCCCCTATACCAAAAACAACAACAGATTAATAGGAAAAGAGCTTACGAGGGAATATCCTACCAGGATGCACTAGCAAGCATTGAACAAAAAACTTATGCTACGATAACTGCCGAAAATTGACTCAGAATAGAGAGAAAACAACTTACAATCAAGTATCCAACCTCCCAACGATCAGAACTACAAACCAAGTTAGGAAAGCCCCAATCGCAGTCCAGAACACCCTGAACCCATCACCAATGGCTCCCATTACGACACAAAGTCAAGCAGAACAACAAAGAGGACCCCTTCCCAGCCTACAGAAACCAACCCTTAGAATAGACAGCAGGGATAAAGAACCTAGCAGGCCACCCAGTAACATTCAACGAACCACCCACAGAAATACCATTCAGGTCCCCCAAGAGCTTTTATAAGGGTACCACCCCAGCCAGAATTCCCAATTACTAACAATCCTTACAGCCAAAACGCCCCAACAACGAATGAATATCTAGTAGAAAAGATACAAAACTTGATCACTGTGATCTTACAAATGGCATTCTCCGGTAACTTACCACACAATATCAGAGACCTTGTTGCCAACACATTAATGGACGTGCCGCAGTGCCCCCTAGTAACCCATGAACAACATACGATAGAATTTCAACCTCAACCTGGAATAATTCAACCTGACAACGGAAATATAGGAGCCCATTAATATAATAACAAGAAAAGTAACCAAGTATTAATACAGCTAAGAATGGATAAGAAAAACAACACCACGGTATCCCAACATCTAAGTATCTTACAATGGAATGGACGATCAGTATGGGCGAATAGAGAAAGCTTGATTTCAGCACTCATCCAAAACAATATTGATATAGCCATATTATCAGAAACGTGGTTCAAACCAAACAAAGAAGTAATTTTCAAATCCTACAGTTGTACAGAAATGATAGACTGGATGGCAAAGGAGGTGTAGCGATAATGGTACATCAGAACGTTCCTCACGAACCGATTGTCCTCAATTCAAGCAAATTACCCTTTCAGGCAGTAGCAGTTCGGATCCGCTCCACCCAGACCCCAATCACCATTATTTCCATTTACTGCTGCCCAAAATCAAAAATCACCCTAAATGACTGGAGGAATCTTACCAGCCAAATCAATTCACCAATGATTTTGGCTGGCGATTTCAACGCACATAACCAGAGCTGGGGCTGCCACTACAACGACGCGAGGGGAATGACAGTTAAGGATATGGCAGAAGACAACAGTCTGGTCATAGTTAACGATGGAAACCCAACATTGGTCTCCTCACCAGGAAGACCCGGATCGGCAGTGGACTTAACTCTTTGCTCCCCAATGCTGGCAACCATAGCAACATGGAAAGTACTGCAGGATTCACTAGGATCGGATCACTACCCGATACTCCTAAATATTGGATGTCCACTTACCAAAGAAACCCCAGCACATCCAACAATCAGATGGAACATCAACAAAGCCGATTGGGCCCAATACAGGAGACGAATTGAGGAAAATTCCAGATACACTACAGATCAAGCTACGGAAATGAGATCTATAAGAAATTGATAAAAGTGATTTCAGAGGCAGCAAACAAAGCTATTCCACGGAAAAATTACAAGAACGCCACGAGAAACCGCCCACCAGTATGGTGGAATTCAACATGCTCGAAAGCAATAGCCCAAAGACGACTCGCCCTAAGCTTATACAGGAAGAACCCCGATCAACAACATTACTTAGCCTACCTACAAATCAACGCAAGAACAAAAAGGACCCTCAAAACTCAAAAACGTCAAACGTGGATACAATACTGCGAAACCTTGGGGGAAGGATTCGAATATCTCCTCCATTTGGTCCACAGTGAGAAAGCTAAAGAATAATGGATTCAACAATGGCTCCCCGGAAATCAGCACATCAATCCTAGAAGACATGGCAGACAAAATCGCCCCTCCCACAGTCCAGGAGGAGAACTCAAATTTTGATCTAGCAACTCAGGAAACATCGGACCACCAGCTATGCACGCCATTTACCATGATAGAACTACAGCAAGCATTAAAACGATCCTCCGACTCTTCCCCTGGAACAGACGGAATCCATTACGCTATGCTAACAAACATGTCTCTCTCGGGCTTGCAGATGCTCTTAACACCTTCAACAAGATTTGGATGAATGAACCTACCCCGGCGGAATGGAGAACCCAGGTCATCATTCCAGTATTAAAGCAAGGCAAAGACCCCACCAAGGCGACCTCTTACAGACCGATTTCGCTTATGTCATGTGTAGGAAAAACACTGGAACGACTCATCAAAAACAGACTAGAATGGTGGATCGAATCGAACAACCTAATTCCCAACTCACAATCTGGATTTCGCAAGGGGAAAAGTACTCTAGACAATTTAGCAACCTTGACGTCTGATATCCACCTAGCATTCCACAACAAGCAATATTTGGGAGCGATCTTCTTGGACATCCAATCGGCCTACGACAATGTCAGAATTCCCCATCTGATGCACAAACTGGAGGCTATAGGGGTACCGAAGAAGCTAGTAAGAGGTCTTTACTCCCTCTTAGCCAAGAGGATAATCTATGTTAGTTCGAAGAAGCATCAAGTAGGGCCTCGTACGGCAAATCAAGGATTACCCCAAGGAGCAATCCTTAGCCCAATTCTGTTTTTGCTGTACGTAAGTGATATAATCAACTCCATTCCCACGAAGATTCTCTCACTCCAATTTGCAGATGACGTGGTTATTTATGCCAATGCGGAATCGCAGCAGGAAGTACACAGTCTATTGAGCAAGGCAATGATATTCCTCATCAATGGACTCGATCTTTCTCCAGAGAAGTCATCGGTTGTCTTTTACTCAAAAAGAAGAATCCTCTACGACTCGGACTGTATTCAGATAGGACCATATAAACTGCCACTAAAGAAACAAGGACGATTCCTGGGAATGTTACTAGACAGCCGTCTTAACTGGACCCAACACACTGACCAGCTGATAGCAAAGTCGAACTCCCGATTAAACATAATTAGAATGGTTTCGGGCACCTGGTGGGGTTCGCACCCTAAAACACTCCTACTGCTTTACCGAGGACTAATCAGATCGCTGTTGGAATACGGCTGTATACTGTACCAATATGCTAGGAAAGACGCCCTCAAAAAGCTAGATAGGCTTCAAGCAGCATGTCTAAGGGCGTGTCTCGGAGCAATGCGCTCAACACCAACGAACGCCTTATTAGTGGAGGCTGGAGAACTGCCACTCCACATACGACGAACATTTCTGGAGGAAAAATTCATAATGGAGAAACTGACACTTAAAACGCACCCGCTCCATCACCGGCTCGAGAGGATGCAATCACTAGCGAAAGAAGGAAGGAGACAACTTAAGCTCCCACTACTTAATGCCTACAAACTTTGGACTAAATATAAAGATAAAATAGATGCATATCATATGCACCCCATCTTCCAAGAACCGTACGAACTCCGATTAGAAACAACCCACATTCACTTTTTAGAAGAAGACATAAACCCTAACATAAACCAGAACCTAAATAGACGCCTTGCGGAGATGGGGGAAAACATATTCAGAATATACACAGACGGCTCAAAAACATACGAGGAAAACAGAGTAGGAGCAGCTTACTTCTGTCCAAGCACGGGTCACTCAGCGCAATTCTCGTTACACGAGGAAACATCGATCTTTACAGCGGAAGCGAAAGCCATACTGGAGGCGGTCAAGTACAGTCAAACGATCCACGCGGAGCAAATCGTTATACTAACGGATTCCATGAGTGTCTTAAAATGCCTACACAACAACACGTGGAATTATCACCTTCCAAGGACAATCGTAGAAATCAGAAAACAAATAAAATTCAGCAGAGAACGAGGAATCACTACCCACCTGGTATGGGTACTAGCCCATAGAGGTATAAGTTACAATGAACATGTGGATACCTTAGCAAAACAAGCCAGCCTCAAAGGAATTAAAGACGACCGGAACCTCCCAGCTTCTGACATAGTTCACACAGTTAAAAAAACGAGTAAAAGAGAAATGGCAAGAAGAATGGAGCGCATCTCTAAACATCAAAGCTTCGCACTATGGGAGCATTCAACCAATCATTCCGACCAAACCGTGGTTTTACAAATGGGCAACAAGTAGACGGCTAACAACAATGATCTCCAGACTGCGTTTCAATCATGGAAGATTTCCCAGTCACCTCTTTCGTCTAGGCCTGAGGGAATCTCCCTTCTGCGATTGTTCAGACCGCGTGGTAGGAGACACCAACCACATTATATTTTCGTGTAAAAAATTTAAACGGTCCCAGGATTTGATGATCAAAGAATTAGTTAGAAATGGAATCCCACTCCCCACTAACCTAACCCAGCTACTGGCGAGCGATAACAGAGCAGTTTACAACAGCATTACCAAATTCTTAAAAAATGAAGATATAGACCTTTAAGACACTATTAACTGTAAACAGACACACAAGACAAGCCAATTAGATCTGAATACGGGGGTAACTATTAGCCAGGGGCAAATAAATGATCATAGCTTTCATCAAATAAGCATAATCGATAATAAACCAAGAACGCAGAACAACTAACACCAGATCGGTATTGCCTAACTAGTCCTACAGGAAGATACCAACAAACACAAAAGGAACTATAACAATTGCTGCATCGAGGCAGGTTTATACTTGAAGGATGGTAACAATGACTAAATAAGCTTGACTGAAAATTATAAACAACAACCAAAATGTATAGTATAAGTATAAAGATAAATAGTAAAGACAAGTTTGTAATTATCATAGCCAAAACTGTAAATAATCAAAACAGTAAATAACCAAACTATATATAATAAGCATAACGATAAAGAGCAAATACAAGGTTGTAATTAGCATAGTCAAAACTGTATACAATAAGCATAACGATAAAGAGTAAATACAAGATTGTAACTAGCATAGCCAAAACTGTAAATAATCAAAACCATATCTAATAAGAATAATGATGAAGAGTAAATACAAGATTGTAATTAGCATAGTTAAATTTAATTAGTTAATTAATTAGAATAATGTAACAAGTGATGACTGTATGGTTATACAACCGAATGTCAATAAAAAAAAATAATAAAAAAATAAAAAAATTGTCGCGTTTTTTTTATTTACTACAGTTAGATGCAGAAACTCATATAAGAAGAAGAAGATTCAATATTTAAGCTATTTTACCTGTATCAGTTAGACGCAGATATTCATGTAAGGAGAAGAGGATTCAATATTAACGCTATTTTATCTGCATCAGTGATAAGGACCATAACCTAAGAATTTTTTAGGCAGAAGGTAAGAAACAAAGAAGTTTATTAAAAACTAGGAGTAACGTACGTAATGCGAAATGTATTAGTCAAATAAATAACAGTTATCCGTTTTCGAAATTATAGTCCCCGTCATATGAAGTGAAATGCATTTATTTATTTTAAAATATTAACCAAATACTCTGATAATCTAACCAGAGTAACGTATTCATATAACGAAAGATATAATTAAAAATAATTCTTTTCCTGATAAATTCCTACTACCATTATAGATGATACCCTTAATGGTTCGAGCGCAACGTCAGGGTCCCAAGAAGTAAATGTGCTATCGGTCTGAAATTTACTACACACGTTCCTAAATGCATATTATTTCATAAAACGGTGCATATGAAGCCGTCAAGCGTATGAAAAATGTATAAAGTTGTTTGAAATATGGGTAGCTCGTTAGAAGTAATCACACAATAAATGTTATTACCGCCCACGTTATTGCATGTTGATATTTTTCTGCGTGTTTCTTACTTTTAACTATTGGTCCAGGCTGCATTTCAACCTAACCATAACTGCTATTAACAAAAATTTAAACTAACTTAAATTCTCTGTATCCAACATCCGTTACGGTAGCGCCATGTTTTACCCTGGAAGGTAGGCTGCCATGCAATATATCTTAGCATTGAAATCCAAAATGTCGCCACGCACATATGAATTGTAAATGTTAATGATTTTCTTCTTATCAAGTGTCGGTAATTTGCAGGTGGAAAGCAGTTTTTATCCAATAATGAAGACTTAAGAACACGTGGAATAAATATTAACAGCTAATAACGTGCATTTATTGCGTGATTACTTCTAACGAGCTACCCATATTTCAAACAACTTTATACATTTTTCGTACGCTTGACAGCTTTACATGCACCGTTTTATGAAATAATATGCATTTAGGAACGTGTGTAGTAAATTTCAGACCGATAGCACATTTCCTTCTTGGGACCCTGACGTTGCGCTCGAGCCCCCTTAATATTTGATACATGTGTTAGCTATTAAATGCGATTTAAGATAACCTTTTTATTAGATTTAAATCATCAACTGTATAAGCCATGTGACACTCGCAATTCAACAACGATATTACTGCCGCAAAACAGCAGTGAGCGGAGATTAGAAATACGGAGAGCAGGTGAAAAAAATTAATGCGAGGCAATTATATGTCACAACGTTACAATTAGTACATTCCTTTAAATTTACATATTGCTTTTTATTCATGTAAATGTAAGGAGAAGGGTATTTATTCTATGTTTACATTATATTACCTGTATCAGTTAGATGATGAGAAACAATTAAGTTAATTCAAAACTCAGAGAAATGTACGCATCGCGAAATATATCCACCCAGATAAATGACCGTTATTTGTTTTTGATATTATAGTAAAATTAAAGTAAAATGAATTTATTTAAATAAATCATAGTAAAATACCCCGATAATCTAACCACAGTATGGTACCCTTATCACGAAAATATCATTAAAAATGATTGATATTTGCTTTTCCATACAAGTTTTTCCAGAATAAATCCAGACTACCGCCATAGGTGCTGCCTGTCGTTATTCATATGAGGGTAATAAAAGCTATTTTTCGAATGCAACGTTGTGGAGGTTGTGGCTAAGTAGACCAGATTCGTAACTGAAACATTTTGTTGCAGCATAATTCGCTCTGAAATCAGTTTTACAAACCATTTAAACTGCTTTCATAAGCGCCATGTTACTGAACGTATTAATTAATGCGGGTGAAAGTAGTTCCATACCTATCGTGCTGAATTGTGCCTGGACCAGGAATAAAACTGATATTACATGGACAGCAAAAGTTTTCGGGAATCCTAAATGGTTTTTAATTTTATTGGTTCTATACTTCCGTCGTCATTAATTCAGTAGAAGTTACTGCAATATTGCTATGTGAACAGCAAATCAAATATTTAGAACAGTACAAAATCAAAGAACTTATCATTACGTAATAACAATTCCGTATAATTAACCCACTGCAAAAAAAGGAACTGCCAGAATATGGCGTTCAAACCGTCATTTTTGACGGGCTCAAAGCTAGTATATAGATATTATACCAAAACCCACAACAGGTGGCATGCATTTCCCCACATCTCGTGGTTCAAGTGCAGATAATTTGAGCTGTGTCGACATAACGTTTAACAGCTGATATTAAAGTCCTTTATAGGGGACATACATTTATCAACATCGCGTTGCCCAAGTGTGGTCACATGTTTCGTCACCCAGCATTTCATCACGTTGCTCAGCTGCGCCGAATTCCACCTACCTTTGTACATGGTCTTTCGAGTTATACTGCAGATTTTTCGCGGGTCATAAGGGGCCATCGGTAAATTACGTCACACCTTGAGGGGGGGGAGGGAGTGGGTCAACAAAGTGTGACATTAAGTGACGAGGGGGGAGGGGACGTGTCATAAACTTTGTGACATCATATGCATAATTTGTATCACTTTTTGATTCGTGGCGGAAGTTGAAGATGATATTGACACATCGAATGTTCCCAACACTATCGAAATAAAGAATGAAGTGACTATTATGCCAATGTAAACAGTATCAAGGAATGGGTTCAAAATCCATGGACACGTGATGACTTAATTTTGTATCATTAATTCTATTTTCATGTTTTTTTTATATTTTCTTAAATGTTTGATTTATTGTTGATATGATTTTATAACTAGAAATACATAAATCATTTTGAAAGTGCTGTTTTAATTTATAACTTCAAAATTGCAAAATATGTGACGTCCCATCAGGGGAGGGGGTCCCACAAAATGTGACAACCTGTGACATGAGGGGAGGGAGGGGTCCAAAAATCATGAAATTCGTGTGACGTAATTTGTGGATGGAAATGAATGTGGTTGCAGGCGGACAGCAGCGACAGCGTGAACGAGGCGGAGCTGTACGGCAGCGAGCCGGACGAGGTGTACTCTGGTCTGAGGACACAGGACCTTCAGGAGGCCAAGGACCAGCTACTGGTCGAGACCTCCGACATGCTCCACGTGCCGCTCTTCACCGCCGAGGCGCTTCTCAGGGACAACGGTGAGCGACACTCACCGCACAAAATCCCAACACCCACACGCAGTGGCCCCAAGTATCCCCATATGAAGAGCATTAAATGATTAAACATTGAAAGTTTAACATGTAATATTATGAGAATTACAGGGGTATTTATTATGCTAAATACCTATGCTTTTTAGCGTATAAGTGGTGAACAGTTTGGTGTAACACGATACTTTTTTGTCCACAAATTCTTGTTGACCAAGTATTCCAAGACGAAGAATAAAGACCGTCTACACCTACGTATATGTCTACACCTACGTATATGTCTAGGCTCTTTTCACTCTATACGGTTTTGACCGAATGGCAGAAAATCGTAAGGCGACATTCATTCAGTGGCGTGAAGAACAGCTTGGGTTCTTTGGGGGCGTCCATTAATTACGTGAGGTGTTTTTCCGGAATTCCGGACCACCCCCTTTTTTCTGGTGAGATTTGGTGAAATCTGGTCGGATGCCCCCCCCCCTTTCTGAAATGACGTGAAATTTTTACACAGACCTTTTTTTTAGTTCCACCATCCTTCAGGAATTTCGAAACCTCACGAGAGATTTCCGTTGACCCCCCCCCCCCCTTGGTGATGTTTCGTGAGATTTCGACGGACCCCTCCCCCATCCCCCCCTTCCCTATTTCACTCACGTAATTAATGGATGCCCTCCTTCACATTACATGGCGACGACATAACGCCATCCGGTCGCCGTGTAGCGGCCGTTCACTGCCACTACAACACACGGCAGCCGGACGGCGACAGATAACCCAGTGGCATTCGTGGCCAGATGCAGGCTTTCACATTAGACGGTTTTCAATCGTACGGTCGTTCCCTCGAGTCATTATAGTCAATGTTTGGCTATGTATTGTTTCATTATTTCTTTAAAAATATGTTTGTTGTCTTCTATCTATTTCAATCTGCTGTGTTATATTGTTCACTACAGGCATATTGAGTCAACTTGTGTACATTTTCTTTCAGTGTCCAATATCTTGATCACCTATTTAGAGAACAATATGATATAGGATGCACAAAAATTATTTATATGTACATCTTTCGTCGACGGTTTATAAAATTGATTATAATGAATCGTAAACAAATAATTTCATTAAACAACAGCCGTGATCGAGTATGTCCTTTCGGATTGGTACCCTTCGAGTTTCTGCCATTCGGTCAAAACCGTATAGTGTGAAAAGAGGTTGGAGAACTGGTGTGTTTGAAATGGGTACATTATATCGTGAAATCTCCAGAAAGATTGGCCCTAGTGCGATGTCAGTAAACAGACTTGTTACACAGTGGGTGAAAGAAGGCTCTAATACTCCTAGAGCAGGCACAGGTCCATACAGATGGACAACAGCACATGAAGTCCGCCAAATTGTGTGGGTGACTGTTGCTGGCAGACGGGTGACTGCAGGCCAGATCCAAGCAGTGATTACAGAAAGAGTCACTCCCTGGACGATTGTAAACCAATTGCTTCAAGCTTGGTTATACTCTCTGACCCCTAACGAATTCCATTAACCTGGTTTCATTGCCAGCATCGTCCAACATGGTGCAAAACAAAACGCAAATGGACACGTGTTTAGAGACGAGTCTCTGTTCTGTTTGTGGCAAAATGATAATCGAAAACATGTTCGCAGGTGTAGTGGAGAAACGGCTTACTCTGCTGTGATTTCAGAACGTCACACAGTTCCAGCCACTTGTGTCATGGTTTGGTGGCAATCAGTTTTAACAGCAGGACGGAGTTGGTAGTTGTTGAAAGTACAATGACAGTCCACCCTTGTGTGGACGGGTTCTGCACCCTATTGTGATTCCCTTCATGTCCACCCCCGAAGTCGCGTCTTTCAACATGAAGATGTCCGTCCTCATATTGCAGCCATCGCAAAACAAGCCTCGCAAGGGGTTACGATCACAATTTGGACTGCACGGTCCCCAGATTTTTCCCCTATAGAGCATGTCTGGGATGTCAGGACTAAACACATTAGATCACATGGTCGTCCAGCACAAACTGTGAAACACCTGGCTGCACAAGACATGCAGGCGTAAAGAGACATACCCCAAGAAGACATCCGTACACTTGTTTATTCAATGCCGGCAAGGATCCACGAATGTATAGGTGCTCAATGTAGGCGCACTTATTTTTGGTTATTATCTAAAGGTAATAAATTTAACCTAATCCATCTCAATTTGTCATCATTTCTTCTATGTATGACCCTGAATGTATCTACAAAGTTTCCCAAAATTCCACCATTTCTGTCTGGGTGTTGGGAATTCCTCAATAACATCACTTTACATCATTAGATCATGCGTCAGAAACATTATCTATTCTCCTATCTATCATCTGGAATATTGCCATTTATTGTGGAGAAGGATTGTTGGGTTATTTTTTAATACCATTGCATTAAACATGAATACCAAGCAAATTAATGAATGTGGTACTTAAGGTGCCTGTGCGGTCAGTCAATTACACCTTATTATTTTTACTTATAAAATTGTGATTTATAATGAAAGGTGGTTAACGTTATCATATTAGAAATTGAAAAACTCACAGATTTACAAACATATATTAACATCGTGTTTCGGATTACACGTTAAACTGTAGGTCCCAGAGGATTGGAACTGGCCGTCCTACCTCTGACACAATGGCTTAGTATGCCTCCTTCGGGAGGATCCAACCAATCTTCGGGTTGTGGAGTAAGTTAGTTATTAACATCGTTATTTACTTTTAAACAAATGGAAGTGAATGAACTTTATTTCTTAGTAAGATCAAATTACAATTATGTGAAGGAGCATGTGTGGTTGATATTGCCATTTGTCATCACTGTTACTCAGAAGATAATGGTTCAATCAGCCAAGTTTAAAAAACTAAAATTTCCAGTCCTTGTGCAAGATGGGATGTATTAGGGAAGTGAGGGAGCTGAGTTACAAAACCACAGACCACTGCTTGAAGACGATATGGGTATTAAATGCAGGAGTTTGAACGGGTACAAAGGAGCTAGATATTTTTGCGGAAATTACCGCAGAATGCAATCAATAACTTATGAAGCTGGGTTGGGAGTCATTAGAGGACAGGTGGTTGGTGAAGTGAATGTTTGGATTGTTCAAGGCTTACAATCGCGATAATGGATGGATGGAAAAAAAACTACGTGGTAAGTGGCAAGGAGGGGGGGGGGAGGAGTGTAGAGGCAAAATCCACGTCCGACTATGGAGGGAGAGCGTGTTCACAGGAGGCCAAAAGGGAGCTACGTGGTTTATGGACGCTCTCCAACAATCAGTATAACAATATTCGAAATGAGCGCAGTTTTAGTGTCCTTGGCTTTGTACTGTCGCTGATTGGGCTATATTCTGTTCACTCTGAAGTGGCGGCTCAAGGCCATATTCCCCTGTCCCCACTCCTCACCTCACCACCCCATCCGTTCTTACTTATTATAGGTGGACGCTGTGTCGAGGTAGGTGAGAGACAAGATTCCCCTTCAGATGTAGGAGAAAGGACCGCGGAGTGGAGGATAGAGCAGACTGACCTTGAGCCGCCTCTGTTGACTGAACACCATTTGTGCATCTGCCTGATTGATTGGTCGCAGAGTGGTCGCGGGAGGCGCTGCTGGACAAGTGGATGAAGGACGCGGTGGCGTGCTGCCAGTTGGCGGGGGTGCAGCCGCCCGCCTCCGCGCTGCAGCTCTGCGCAGGCGCGGACCGCGCCACCACGCCGCCCTCGCCTCTGCTCCAGCCTCCGCCCCCGCCGCCTCCGCCGCTCGACGCAGACACCCCCGCGCCTGACGAGCCGCTCGTGAGTACACCACACCCAATTGCAGTTAGCAACCAACGTCGTCTATGCAGTATATGACGAGTTGGCAAAAAAGGGCAGGGAAAAAGAGAAGTTATACACCAAGATACCTAATATCATATAAAATTTACTATACGCCCTCGAGCCTTCCAACGGACACGTAGACAAATGAGTATTACTCAAATTTACGATACGGTGGGAATTACTAGACGACGCGCACAGTAATGGCGTCACAAACGCCAAAACAAAAAAAACTCTACAAATACACCGGTCTTGCTATTCAAACGCTACATCATTAATTATATACTAGATAATCCGTGCGAAAATTTCACGAATAAAATACGACGAATAGTGAGATTGGTGGTTTATAACAGGATGATAGTAGAATCGCCTAATTTGTAGCAATTGTTTATCTGTTTAGTGTAATAGGTACAAAATACTTTCAACGTATTACGAAACAATTAGGAAAAACGTTTGGACGCGTAAAACGTATGTTTGACAAACTGTCACTGACAGAATACGGCTAACCTCAACAAAATAAACAAAGGATATAGATAAGTGTTGCTGCGATCATAACCCGTGAAAAAATTTTGCGAGTAAAATGAATACGTAGGAATTGTATTTCAAAACAGAAATGTTTCCGTAACAGAAAAAAAAAATATCCTGAAAGCTACTTCTTGTACAAAAAACATACAGTTTATTGATATCTCTGTGGTATGTTGCGTTACTGTCTATCGGTAACGCGCTCAATCCTTGTTGACGCCAGAGAATCAGTTTATTAATATCTCTTTGATATTTCCTGCTGCTACGTTGCGGCTATGTCTCATACGCGTGACCTATATAGTTATTACTTTTGCTCTTTAAGGATCAAATTCAGATAAATTTCTTTCTTAATTTATGATTTACTTAAGTGGAGACCTTAATCTTTGGAATGATACCTCCCTTATCGATTTCAGTTAGGTATGAAGGGAGATAATGCTTTATGACAAAAAAAACTTTTTAGAAATAATATATATGAAAAACTGTAGCGGGACGGATTTTGTTTGTATGAGTAAAAGAAAATAATTATAATTTCTACTTTCTTCCCAACAATTTAAATATATTTGTGTTCATTTAACTGTATACTTCACATTTCTGTTGTTTTCAGAAAATTAAGGCTATTAATGGAAACAAGTCATGAAATTCTTTGTTAATATTTTGACCAGATTGAAATTTTCTGCTCCGCCCACATTGACGGCAGCATGATGAAATATCTCAAATTTTAAGTCATAATCTAAACGTTCAAGCAGTGAAAATCTCGCAAAATCCGTTCAATTGTTTTTGAGTGATGCAGAAATAGTTGTTAAAAATTTTAATTTTCAGAATACATTTTAATTTCCACCCACGAACAGGGGATAACTCAGTGTATAAGTGAAAGCCTGTTCTTTCAAGCTGTGACAACGCCATCAAAATATTTTCAGTTACATTGTAAGTTGACAAAACAAACGTAAAACAGAAAATTTATTAAAAACGTTGAAGATGGTTTGAACTTCAGGGACCTTCAAATAATCAATTTAATCCTTTTTAAATACTATATTTAAGGTAGAGGTAAAGTCCCGCAACAAGTACATAATAGTACAGAATAGATCTCCTGAACTGTTGGTCACTCATAAAACTGTAAATGGGCTGACTCCAGAAAATTCAGAGCAAAGGTAATGTCTATTGACTTGACTCATTAGTTAGTATACCTGACGGCTAAGCCTTTCACACCAGAAACATTACTATATGTTTCTGATACGAAATAATAATAATAATAATTAGTTATTATCAGAAAGGTTGACGCGTATACCCTTCATGTGATTGATTGACGGACGAACTGATTCACAATCTCCTACTGACACACTCATATACTCAATTTGCAACTACTAAGAAGATCATCACGCAAGTTAGCTCGTTACTCTTTGATGATTGACTGAAATGCTAATTCCAGGCTCTTCCAGGTGTACTTATTGGAATAACGTGCCTATTGACTCCGTTCCAGTGTTTTTGTTAATACTTACCAGCTTCAGTGAAATAACCAGGGTCGAGAGTTAAAGGGTTTAAGGAGTAGTTTGCCGGAGGGAAAATCTTTTATAGGATTTGATGGAGGACCATGTACAGTTGCCTCATATATCTTATAAGGTGAATGAACCAGAAAGTTTTTTCCAAGGTGTTGAATTTCTGTCCTTCCAGCTTGGGAATAATAATTCAATGTATATGGAAGCATCAGATTTTGTTTTTTCACAATCTCATCGAACTTCAGTTCATGGCAAAAATTTATTGAACAACGATCAATTGGTCCGGCTGCATGCCCAAGAGATCTTCAAAGCAGCAGATTCGCTGGAAAACCTATGTTTTCTTATCATTTGGAAAGGCGCGGTTGGATCAGAAGGTGGGAAGTTAATGGGAGGTACGAGCATAGTTTTATCGGAGTGAATGAATTGAGCACTGATGATGTACTGGTCTAAATGAATTACCACTAACCTTGAACCATTAATTGATCTCTGTGTAATATTAAGATTTCTATTTAACATAATAATAGGATTTTTCCTTAAAAGAAATTTAAAAATTTAACTTAGTCCACAACCCGAAGGTTGGTTGGATCCTCCCGAAGGAGGCATACTAAGCCAATGTGTCAGAGGTAGGACGGCCAGTTCCTTTCCTCTGGGACCTACAGTTTAACGTGGAATTCGAACCACGGAGCGTCCTGGTACAGCTCATATGATCAAACACAACTCTCAAAATTCCTGAGATTTATGAGATGGTGAACAAGACGATCTCAGAAATGGCTCTAGCGATTTGGATGAAATTTAATATGTGGATAACATTTTAATTTTAAAATTTTGCAACACGATTTTACCAAAAAAGAGAGCAATTCTTGTATTTCGTGTCATGCAAACGGCTCTTAATTCATCTCGTAGAAGTTTCAGGCACCAGTAAGCCTACCGATATTTGTTAAGCTTCTCTTTGGTCAGAGCAAGGAACTGTACCGTTCAAAATGCCTAGGAAGCCTTCGAGAAAAATGTTTAGCCTTAATCAACTTTCACGCAAAATCTTACATGTTGAACAGAAATCGAAAGATGCCGAACAAATCTCGGTCACCTAGGTACTGATGTCTTATGTTAGAATCCCTGACAATGAGACAGGATTTCGGCTTAAGGAAGTATATTTATAAGTACTCTCACAGAGAATAAAAGTACATGTTAGTTTCTTGTAATCGATGGTATGCTTACATTGGCGACGGCAGAGGGGGGCGGACGTTAACCGGTCCGGGGCTCTACCCCAGTTCCCTAGGCCAGACCAAGATTACTCCCGACTCTTCAACTGCACTCGAACTGAATTCAAACATGAGCTGACTGAATACTGACTGACTCCCTGACGGTCTGGATGGCCTATGTACCCCAATGGAATCTCTGAGCATGACTCCATATGGTAGCGCTAGGGAACATAATTGGAAATAAATCTAATCTTACTTGGAAACCATCAGAAATGTTAAGATCGGATTTCAATCTCATGGATGTATGTAGAAGGGTTTGTACCATGTATGTTTGTGGTGCAGTTGTTTCTTCAAATGCGCCCTAGTTTATGAGATATTAGCATGCAAATAAGCAAGAAAAAAGTCAAAATGTCCTGTAAGTACCAAAATCAATGCTATTTATTGTTAATTGACAGTTTGGTCTGTGCGATAGGATATTAGCATCATAGATTTTTTTACCCGGTTTCAAATCCCCGCGGTATCAAATATTATTATTTGTTTTTATCTTCAAAAATTTTCAAGAATGACACTCTTATTTTATTTCAACTTTGTTTACATACTTTATTGCGTGAAATAATATTTCAAACAAATCACATTCCTTATAACAGATACAACAAACGCAATTTCGGTCAATGTATCAACAATAGCTTCGTAATATGCCTCGCCCAAACCCAATGAAATTTGGTAAAGAGGCGAGTCTGTTTGTAAACTGGAAACTGACAAAAGTATTTTGCAATATTGAAAGCGTTTGTCACTTGTTCTTCCATTTCCTTTCTGAGCTCCATCTTATCAATTTTTTCGTGACGGACATTATTTATTTATTATATTGTATATTATTTATTATATTAACAAAAAATTATATTCTCGATGCTATGTATTTCGTTTAAAATACTGACGATATACAAGTACAGAAACGACGAAGATGAAATAAATAAATTATTAATACCTATTTCACCGAGCGTGGGGGTTGAACGTTTAACGGAGGACGCCGATTCTTATCCCCGTCCGTGCATCCAGATTTGGGTTTAGCACGGTTTTCTGAAAACACTGCGGGTGAATGCCTGGATGCTTCCTTAAAAATGCTGGGGTCAAATTCCTTCCCGTTCCTTGTACCCAGTCCCATCCCGCCTCTAATGACCTAGACGTCGACGAGGGGTAAAGCCATAAATAAATAAACCTATTTCAATTGAAAATGCATTAAAATAATAATCTTATTAACAAAAAATTAAAATTAATGTTAGAATGGAGACTTCTCTGAGGACTTCATTTCCAAATAAAAAATTTCTGGTAAAATATGACGCTGTATTGTAGGTATTATAATTTGTTTTAAATATTATTTTACGCTAGAAAAGTATGTATACTTACAGGACATTCTAATTATTTTTTTTTTTTTTTTTTTTTTTTTTTTTTTTTTTTTTTTTTTTTTTTTTTACATGCAAATATGTCAGAAACTAGGACGCATTTGAAGAAACGGCTGTACCACATACACATAGAGCGTGTACTATTCAACATATATGCAGGAGATTTAAATTCGTTCTTAACATGTCTGATAGTCCCCAAGTTAGAATATGACTTGGCCACAACATGATAGGATTTGAATAAATCTTCTCGGGCTTCCAGCCTCGTAAAAATGTCACACTTGTGGGACATTTCGAAGGCGTCTATCTCAGCCCTCATTTTCTACCAAATGTCAATAATTAATTGACAGTCACCTTCGAAACGTACCACTAGGTGTAACATTTTTTACTCGACTGGTAGCCCGAGAAGAGTTTATTTACATACAACGCCGTAAAAAACTTCGATCTTACATGAAAGGGATTGTTTTGTTGCAGTGTGAGATATGCACGCTGCCTCTGCCGCCTGCCGACACGGTGGAGGAGTCTGGTGCTGACGTGTGCGCCCCTTGTGGGCACCGGTTCTGCGCGTCGTGCTGGGAGCGATACCTCACCGTCAAGATCCAGGCAGGCGACGCCCACGGCATCCTGTGTCCCGCCTACCTGTGCCCCATGCTCGTGCCCGCTGACGTCATCGAAAAGCTCGTCTCGCCCGACATGGCGCGCCGGTACCTGCAGTTCGACATCGAGGTGCGTAACCTGGATATAATGCAGTGGCGGCTATAGACGTAGTGACACTGTGACATGTCACCACCTTCGAATCAAGAATAAATCAATTAAAAAAATAATGTAGAGAAAGGAAGATAAATATTTATAAATACGGCATTCTCTACCAGACGATAACTTATTATAGACAGGGAAAATATTGAACACCATCACATCAATGAACTGTTTCGCTGTCGTGGAGACAGAAGCCAGATGTCACAAATCGCGCATGCGCCCTAGCGTTTCAGCGCAAATATACAAGGGAGGGGGGCCGCTTTATTAGTGGCGGCTGGAGACAGCTTTGTTCTGTCTCACGCTGCCCCGGGCAGTGGGTAGACACGTGGGCTCTAGAGCATTGTTGAGCTCAAAAAAGATATCAACACTGTCGGCAGCTGCCATTTCTGTAAAATTCAACCACACTTCCTAAAACATTGCTTCTCAATCTGTGCCTCAAGTTTACAGTAACATTTTTATTTATTTAGTTTGGTAAATATTAAGGGTATGGTCATCATGTAATTAACTTTTAATAGTTCACTTCCAGCTTCATAATTGTGTTTTTGTAGGAATTCAAAACATGGTTTTAGATTTACTATGTTATGATGGTACTGTTAAAATATGTCCTAAATGTTAATAATATACACATAGATAAAAAAGGGTATATGTAAGTTAGTGATCCGCATCATTATTTTTGACCTTTCACTGTTCCTCGGGTGAAAAAGGTTGAGAAACGCAGCCCTAGAAGCTTTCGAAATGTGAGGAGGCAATATTGTTTCTATTTCTTAGTTCCTTTAAAGGAGAATTACACAATTTCATGAATGCACGTAGCAGAAAATGACTCTCAAGCGAAATTTGTTCCACTGATGGAAACGGTGTACCACTGTCATCACGGTAATCAAAATTAAGAAAGTATGGGGCCCTAGGCTCTCAAAATTTTTGCGTCCCTCTGTTTTTGAAAAAAAAATTATCTGTATTTTGTATGTAAAAAGAAAAGGTTTTGTAGGTGACTAATTGAAATGATCATATTTTTTATTGAATTCAACAAACGAATTTTACCATTTATGATATTTTAAAAATTAATTTTATTTACCATACTCTACGATGAAACAAACAAAAAAATTCATTCTTCTCATATTACTTTGCTTATTTGTTTTGAATGATTTTATTTGTTATTTTTATGTAATGAAAAGAGATAACTATCAGGAGGGCTTTAAAAATCGGAGGCTTAGTTGTGCCTATTGGGTAATCCAGCTCCTCCAGCAGGTCAACATGACGGTTTTTGACTAATTAGTCATTTTTTACCTTTGGTCAATTTTAAAGCATTTACCATAGATTAATTTCAAAATAATTTATTTAATCCGGCAGCACACGCAGGTAATCAGACAAGTTACACGTTGCAAATTTTATGTTGCGAGATACTTTGTTAAATCTGAGCTGTTCTTCCAGCATCTTTCACTTCAACAATGAAGATCAGGAATCTGTAGAAAGACTTCAGAGCTGTCTCCACCTGAGCAAATCACTTCGGCCGACATTGATATGATGATCGAGGTTACATAGCTTGGGCTTTGAAGGTTGGCAGTGGTGGGTGAGTGGGAAAGTGAGGGTGTTGGTGGGGGTTTTGCACCGTTGGTACAGAATATCATTTGGATTGCTGCAGGAGTTGTTACCTACTTCTATCTTTATTAATCTTCTTTGTCAAAATTTATCTCATCTGCAAGGAAAGTTGGAAGGCATCGAATGTGCTTTAAGAGAACTTGTATATCATACAGCAATCTTCCTGTTAGCAGGCAACATCAACGTATCTAGTAAGTAATTCAAGAAACAGTAATTCGAGAGAAAGATTTTAAAGAACTACAGATAGTTTGGCTGTTAGTTCAAGATGGAATGTTAAATAAATCACAAAAAGAGACAAGTAGATAAAAAAGGTTTGATACCTCCATATGGTGGAAAAGAATTGCTTGTAAAACTCGGAATATCATTTCATAATAAACAACCCTGGTCAGGATAGATTGGAAAGGCAGAAGAAAACGGTTTTAAAATCCTGCATCTAACTAGAGAGAGTACTGAGATTATTTAAAGAAGTGGAGATTCAAAACATTGTGAGACCCTTGTTTCAGTATGTTGAGATATTATTTACCCCTAATTATGGGTATCAAATATAGGAGATGAAGATGGTACAATTTAGAGAAGCTAGATTTATTTTTAGAAATACCGTCACCAACTGATAAACACGACCTGTCTTGGGAGTCATTGGAAGATAGGAGGTGAGTGAAAGGAGTGATGGGTGATTATAAGGCTTGCAAGTATAGTGAAAGACGGTGAATTATTGTGCAATAAATCAAATTTGAAAAAAGTTTATTTTATTGCTTTGGAATACACAATATTTTTATGCTCGGAGGCTGGATATAAAACTTCTGATGTTTTGTTCCTTTTGATCTAAATGGCGTTTAAAATATTCTGCATCACGATCCACTTTAACCGATTTCCTTAAAGTTTTCGAGATATTTTCAAAAGTCTGAATGGTTTCAAAGTGTAAATTTTGCTTAAGTAAGGTGATGGGGGAAGACTGAATGGGGTTTTGTAAACCTAATGTACACAGTATTTTTCTATTTGTTTTAAAGTATACGTGTGAGAAACGAAGTTCAATCGAAATCGAATGAAAACTGTAGCTTTGTATAAAAGAACATTTATAAAAATTCAATGGGGTAAAAGGGATGAAGGGTTGGTTTTTTTTAAACAATTTAGAAAATGTTGTTCTTTCTTTAAGGAATATATCCGCACTTGGCCGATTTCCCTAGAATTTTCGAGATATTTTCAAAAACACACACAGCCACAGCCAGTATCTGCTTCCACTGAGCAGAGTTTGTGGAGTTTATGTCGGCAGACATTTACTCCAATATTAGAACGATAGTGGCATATTTCGCTGAAGGGTGTGTCGTCAATTTGGCTTGTTCTTCTGGTATCTTAAAGGGATGGAGTCAGACGCCGCTTGTCCGCAGGAATGGTCAGCGCCTGAATCAAGTTATGATCATACTCGGAGTGGTGGATTTTTATAAACCTATTGTAGCCATATTTTTCTATTTGTTTTCAGGTATACGTGTGCGAAGTTCCATGGAAATTGGATGAAACTGTAGCTTTGTATAAAGAACATTTGTAAAAATTAATGGGTTGGGTTTTAGTAAACAGAATGTAGACAATATCGTTTTTGTTTGAAAGTATATATGTGCAGATAATATTGCTATCTACATTGACCAATTTCCCTAGCGTTTTCGAGATATTTGCAAAAAAAAACCGAATGGTCTCAAATGTAAATTTTGTTTAAATAGGGTGATGGGGAAAAATTGGATGACTTTTGAAAACCTAAGGTAGACAGTATTTTTCATTTGTTTTAAAGTATACGCCAACAAAGTTCTACCGAATTAGGATTAAATTTTTTAAACTTTTTATAAAGAACAGTTGAAAAAAATTAAATGGGGTGAAGGGGGTGAGGGAGTGAGGGTTTGGGATATTCTAAACCAAGTATTGACAGTATTTTTCTCTTTGTTTTAAGTTACATTGAAATCGATAAAAAATGTGGGTTTGTACAAAAGTTAAGGGGTATAAAGGGGGAGAGGGTGTGGTTTTAATTTTTTTTTTTTTTTAAAAAAAAACCTTCTTGGTGTCGCCCACCACAGTCTCCTAAAAATTTCAAGTCGACCAACCGAAGGACTACTTTTCGATATTTGCGGGCACAAACATGCGGAGGCTGCAATTGTATATAAAGATACATGGTATATACCAAAAGTAGTAGGACTGATTTTTTCTAAAAAAAATTATTGAAGATATCTTTACAATTCCTTAATCCTCTTTGAAATAGTACCCTTAGGCAGCTACACGCCAAAAATTACGCTGCTGCCATTGGCCATACGCCTTCTGGAAGTCAGTTTCGGGGACGCTGTTGAGAACCCTCGTCGATGCTGCTTCAACGTCCTGGATTGAGTCAAACTGCTGTTCCTTCAGCTGCTTTTTCATCCATGTGAGTAAGAAAAGTCAGATGGAGCCAAATCAGGACTGTAGGCAGGATGCAGCAACGCGGCAATTCAATTCGGGCTAACAGTTGGCTCATGACGGCGCGCCTTGGCACGGCGCATTGTCGTGATGCAGAGTCCAGTTGGCGGAGATGACTGGTCGGACGCGATTCACTCGGTCTCACAGGAGGGCTGACACTTGCACGTAAAAGTTCGAATTGACAGTTTCCCCAGGGGAAACGAACTCCTTATGAATCACCCCGTGACGGTCAAAAAACACGATCAGCATTATCTTGATCTTTGATTTGCTCATGCGAGCCTCCATTGGACGGGAGGATGAAGAAGGCAACTGTTGGCCCAATTCAGCGTTGCCACGTTGCTGCACCCCGCCTACAGTCCCAATCTGGCTCCAACTGACTTTTTTTTTTTACTCCCACGGATGAAAAGGCAGCTGAAGGAACAGCGGTTTCACTCAATCCAGGACGTTGAAGCAGCATCGACGAGGGCTCTCAACAGCGTCCTCTGAATCTGACTTCCAGAAGGCGTACGGCCAATGGCAGCAGCGTAATTTTTGGTTTGTAGCTGCCTAAGGGTGCTATTTCGAAGAGGATTAAGGAATTGTAAAGATATCTTCAATATTTTTTTTTTTTTTAAATCAGTCCTACTACTTTTGGTATAGACTGATGATATCCACATTCAAGCAAAAGTTACCTTCCGTTGTGATTAAATGTATTATTAAGTTGCATTGATCACAAGAGGCCGGCCTCGGTAGCTAAGGGGCTAAAGTATGGCTCTCCGTGCTGAGGGTTGCCTGTTCGAGTTCCGCCGAGGGATGGATGTTTAAATATTTACTGTCATGTCGGATTCGTGCTGTTAAATCTGTATTTAGTTTCAAACATTACACAATGGAGTAAGCGAAAACACTGGATGATTAGAAATCACACTTCATATGGCTGTCTGGCATAAAATAAGCAAAACAAAAAAAAACACACAGAAATCACATGGGATAGTTGGAAATACAACATGAAAACAGTGATTGATATTACATTGGACTCAGCTTTAAGAAAAGAATAAAACTCTATCACAAAATATTCCTGGCTATAATGAATACAAGACTTTATCATTTTTCAGTCCGATAGTTATATTTTCAGGATGGTGCTGCGTAAAAAAGGCTCTAAAGTAAGACAAGTAATTTGTGAGTTATTTATGTAAGTTGTTAATACTATCTTCCATTATTAAATAAATTTTATACCTCATATCTTCTTTATGTCATTCCTGTTTATATTTATTCGACCTATTGTATAAGTTTAATTTTGATCTAAACGCTATACGTATGCGTATTACTGTGATCACAAATAAAACACTGCAATGAAAAATGTAGCTGAATAAGTGGAGTGCTTAGCATTTTTGATTCCAAACATTATTTCTGTAAAGTTTCGATACGAAGTGAACAACGCAGTTGGGGAAGTATATTAACATCGCTCCTTTACCACCGATACTAGAGCCTATATTTGATTGTCAGAATGATGTCACATGAGCGTGGAAATAGAGAAACATTCTGCTTTCACAAATACCCCGTGTTTCGCGGAGCAGGTCATGAATTTGTGCTTCTAGTTTACAGAATGTTTGTTACGTAAAAAGGAAAAACAAAATGTGCAGTAATGGCTACATGCCATTATTGGTGATAATTTCAGTGGCACTTCTACGTGCAACATTCCAAAGTTAAGCAATCAATTTTTCAGTTATTAGAATGTCAAAAATTTATTCAATCAATGACTACACAAAATAGAGCCGCGATGGATTTTACGTGGAAGATACGTAACATAGATGGGTTTCAAAATAATAACATTATTACTAGTCGCTAAATTTTACAGCAAACTTGTGATGGACAAACTGATTTTTTTCCTGTCAGCAGTCTTTTGATTGGTTTGATACAGTATACTATCTTGTGCTAACCTCTTTATCTCTACATTCACCTCCCCCCCCCCCCCACCACATCCTCAATTATCTGCTTCGTATATTCCCACTACATCCTCAATTATCTGCTTCGTATATTCTAATCTCTGTATTCCTTCTAACCTTCGACTGTTCCTCCGCTAAAAAATTAATCAATCCTGCATGTCTTAAAATACCTACAATTATGTTTCTTCTTTCTGTAAGCTTCTTCCACAATCTTCTTTCCTCACCCATCATTTTCAAAGCTCGTTTATTTCGTACTTTATCTATCCACTTAATTTTCAGCCCCCTTCTATAGCACCACAAATGCATTTCAAATGCTTCAATTTTCCTTCTTTCTCGTACTCCTTTCTCGTAGTCCATGCTTCGCTACAATAAAGTGCTATGCTACACAGATAGAGCTTTAAACAGTTGTCCTAGATGAATATTTGAAACTAAAAGATTTCTCTTTTTCATGAAGGCCATTTTTGCCATTGCTATTCTGCTTTTGACATCATTTCTGCTTCTGCCATCAGTTGCAATTTTGCTTCCCAAGTAGCAGAATTCCCTTACTTCTTCTATCGCATCTGATCCTATTTTTATATTTAATCTACTATGATTTGTATAATTTCTGCTACATTCCATCACTTTTGTCTTGCTATGATTTATATTCATTCGAAAATCTTCCTTCAGTATTTTGTTCACGACATTCAGTAACTTCTCAATATCCTCAGCCTGTCCTGCTAACAAGACAATATCATCAGCAAGTTGTAGCATACCGATTTTTTCTCCTTGAACACTTATGCCACATTCAAATGAATCAAGCTGATTAATTTGTAAATAATGTTCGAAAAACGTTGCATTTGTCACCAAATGGATTATGCAAACACTTTTCGTCAGCTGTTACATTGAAAATGTGCCTAATAAATTATAATGCGAGAAGAAATATAAATTTACTGAACATCTACAGTTTTATCTTTCTTCCAGAAATTTTCAAACAAACAGTAGCGTGCCTGTATAAACATTATCATCACAAAATATTCACAAACTCACAGAAAAATTGCAGGCATGGAAGTGCGTCAAGAGAATTTGACGTTCTTCTCGTGCCCTTCCTATACTGAAGCTCTCCTTAATGTCCGTGAAAACAATGACGGACATGTAACACAGGCCTTAGCAATACGTTGTTTAAGATTTGTGGTACAGTATTTCTATTACTATTCGAGGAAATACAACACATACTCCCGGTCTAGTGACACAGCCGTCGACTAGACGCAAAAATGAAACATGCTAAAACATTTTGCGATTAAGTATTTCTTGCTTTGAGCCGAGCAGAAACAACTTCAGTAAAGTTTCTATCAGGACGAACGGTTTAAGAGTTTTCTGGAACCGGTAAAAAAGTGATGATTCAGCTGAAAGCCTTGAGTTAAAATAAACAGATGATTGTCTCTACAATGATGTAAACACGAGGTATAATAAACCAGCTCACCTTCCGTATTATGAGCGTGAGAAAGACCTTGTTCGCTACGAGTCTTCCAACTGACCGTCCTTGGAAATATTTACTGTGACGTCTGTTTAACTTGAAGGCCGGAACAGTTTGTTCAAGTTAATTGGAACTCTCCTTACTGTCCCCTTGGCTCGTTTATGATCTTCGTCTCCGGACGTAATGAAAACAACTAAGAAGATACTTTGTGTTGCCTGCCAGAACAACAAGAGACCCAAATTATCCAACGATGGAATGGTCTATCATCGTTACTGTTATGAATGAAATCAGTTAAAGGAGAGACATAAAAGCACAAGCTACAGTATCTGCAAATGATGTCACAATAGGGGGCGAGATAGGAAATGAAGTACAGTAAAGCTAAGTATAAGCAACCATAAATTCACTGTATTTAATCTTAAAGCAAGTCACGTAAAAACAGTAAAATTACAATAAACAATTCCATTGTAAATGGAACAGAAATATATTTTTCTTGTTGTTGTCGTCAGTCTTTCGACTGGTTTGATGCAATCCTCCATCCCTTCCTATCCTGTGCTAACCTCTTCATCTCTACATACCCCTTACAACACACGTCATCAATTATCTGCTTCAGATATTCTAATCTCTGTCTTCCTCTACAGTTCTTACCTTCGACTGTTCCCTCCACCAGCAAATTAACCATGTTTCAAAATAACCTACCAACCTGTCTCTTCTTTCTGTAAGCTTCTTCACAAACTTCTTTTCTCACCCATCATTTCCAAAACTCGTTCATTTCTTACTTTGTCAGTCCACTTAATTTTCAGCATTCTTCTGTAGCACCACATTTCAAATGCTTCAATTTTCTTTCTTGCCTATATTCCTAAGTCCATGTTTCGCTACCGTAAAGTGCTGTGCTCCACACATAGAGTTTTAAAAAGTTCTTTCTAATTCTAGATCAATATTTGAAACTAAAAGATTTCTCTTTTCATGAAGGCTCTTTTTGCTAGTGCTATTCTGCTTTTAACATCATTCCTGCTTTGGCCATCGGTTGTAATTTTACTTCCCAAGTAACAGAATCACTTACTTCTCCTCTTGCATCCGATCCTATTTTTATATTTAATCTGCTAGTATTGGTATCATTTCTGCTACATTTCATCACTTTTGTCTTGCTTTGATTTATATTCAGTCCAAAATCTTCCTTCAGTATTTTGTTCATGCCATTCAGTAACTTCTCAATATCCTCAGCCCTTCTGCTAACATGACAATGTCGTCAGCAAATCGTAGCATACTGATTTTTTCTCCCTGAAACTTATGCCACATGAAATTTTTCTTTGACTTTCTTCATTGCTTCTTCTACATACAAGTTGAATATTAACGGGGATAGACTACAACCTTGTCTCACACCCTTTTTAACTGATGCATGTCTCTCGTGATTCTCTACTTTTATTATAGCCACTTGATTCTTTATAGTTTATAGAGTATTCTTCTATCTCGATACTTTAGACCTGACTTCTTTAAAATTTTGAACATCTTGTCCCACCTAACATTATCAAAAGCTTTTTCTAAATCAACAAATGCCATAAAAGTATCTTTGTTTTTCTTGAATTTCTTGAATTATTTTTTCAGAATTACTTCTTAGACCTAAGTCCACCATTCCTGAAAATTTTTCTCTCGTGTTAGATTGTTTCAGTTTTTCACTTCCAGTCTGTTCTGCCTACATTGCTTCCTTTTCGCTTGAATTTAAGCCTGCACTTCATTGCAGAAATATATTCAATTACAAACTTCGAATACCTGCCAGTGTTAATTCCAGTGACCAAATAGCTCCGTAAGAAGCATTAAACAGAACGAAAAGGACATCAAATAATTAGGTCACCATGATGTAATAAAAAGCAAAACAATGCTTTATAATACATACTTTTTCCAATACTGATCACACGGGATTAGAAGTGATATCATCTCTGTCCGCGTTTAATACGTCTAACTTCTTCAAATTCAACAGAATTTCTTCAGACTTTACAGAGCGAACTCCTAAGGTTGAATTAAGGTCACCTTCGTATTCTAGCAACATCCACGCAGTCATGATCCTTAACTCTAAAACTCATTTTTGTCGCTAAAAACTCAATTTTTTGCCACTTTTAGTCTCTGTGCAACGCATTTTTTGACTGAAAGGTCCAACAATGATCAAACTATTTCATTAATAAAATATTTATTACTTTTGTCTATTTATAGCTGCTTTTTATTATGGGGAACCGAAACAGGAAACTCCTGAATGGAAGACCTTAACGTTAGCGTTCATCCATAAGGCTCAGTAAACTTTATATGTTAGATTTTCACTATTTCGTGTTTAGTTGTCCGGCGATGTTATCTCTGCATAGTTAAGTTTTTTTTTTCCGTCGTTCTGCCCAACTCAGGAGCGCGAGTGAACTTATCTAGCAGACGTGTTTTTCCTCTGTTCCCAGAATCTCTTCATCCTTTCGCGTGTGCTCTTTCCTACGTTCTTCTGTCCAAGTGTTCCTTCTTCTAATATACTGGCTGTTGGGAAACTGGTGGTTATTGATCATGCTTCTAAATCGGCGTCTGTACACTATAATATGGTCTGTTACTCCAATTTCCTGGAGATCCTTTTCGATTTCAGTTAGCCAGTTGTTTTTGATTTCCATTGAAATGGCCAGGTTTAGAATACTTTTTGTTAGTCTGTTGTTGCTCATTCTGATAATATGGCCGTAGATTTAATTCTTCTTTTCCTGAATGTGCATGAAATTTTTTTCCGAATGTTGATATAGTTCGTGTGATTTCCGTTTCATCCTAATTTCACCGGTACAAACAGAGCCAAAGATTTTCCTTAAAATTTTCCTTCCTTGCTTTTCAATATCTTTAATCAATTATCTGCCCCCAATGATCAAGCTTCCGATGCGTATAATGCCTCCGGTTTGATTACAGTGTTATCGTGTCTTAACTTGGCATTTCGGGATATTGATTTTTTTGTTGTATCTGTTCCAGGTGATTCTGTAGGCTTTTTGTAATTTAGTTATTCTCTCCTCGTTTGCTTCACGATTTAGTCCTTGCAGGTTGAATAATTTCTGCTAGATATCTGAATTTATTAAGTTTTGGTTTATTTTCTTCGATATTCTTTTACAATAACAAAAGAAGAGCTTTCATATTTCTTACCGATACTGACTGCGTTCGTTAATTTTAATACAGATATGCTTTATTATGTCACATTTCTTCTCATTATACCTGCTTTCGACATGTCACAATTTTGACTTCATTAACGACAAAATACGAGCAGCCCTTTAACTCAGTGGTTAAGGCGCTAGCTTACAAAAGTCCTAAGTTCGGTTCCGTGTTCAAATCCCGGGGGAAATAAAAAAATTTGAGTTGTGATTGATAGTATGAACTTTGCCAGGACGTTCCGTGGTTCTGAAATGGTCGTTCTTCCTCTTACACAATGACTTCGTACGCCTCCATCAGGAGGATTCATCCAAACTTTGGGTTGTGGAGTAAGTTAGCTTTTATAACAGAACATCAGTTGTGTATTTGATGACCTTCTTCCTATTAAGTTTCTTCTTCAATAGAATTTTGCCAACCTATGCCACCACACACTGGTACAAACCTACAGATCTGTCACGAGAAGAACTTTTGTTCTACAGAATATATATATGTGTATTGGCCTAGAGAGAAGCTCACCGTAACAAAGGTATGGCTGATTTTCCAGTTGCCTAGATTGGCACCCTTGCCTACTAATTTTTGCGTGTGCTCCACAACTTTGTAACGCTCTGCGTCTACGTTAGTAAATACTTGCTAACTATTGATGACTGAATTTGACTCTAGCTGCATTCTAAATCAGTCCGTACCTATGCAGTAGCTATTCGCTCCATATACGCTGCTACTTCAACACTGATCTACATTTCTTACTGCTTGATAAGCGGAATTACACCACCCATTTTCAAACTTACCCGCACCGCTTATGGAGGTTGAATACAAACTCTCCAACCTTTGAACATTCGAGAACACTGTGGTTCACCGTAATAAATCCCCTTTTCCTCAGCGGCCAGCATTAAATCCGGTTATTTATTTATTTTTTTATTTTTTTAAATATCTGCAATGGGGCTTAACTGACTTAACATCTGAATTGGTTAAGGAAATAAAACTCAACCATACTTAGCTGCTCAAACTATGTTATTTTATCCCAGGGAATAATTAAATAATTTACAAGTCGAAATGTAATCTTCGTGAGTTCGCTGTCAGATGGCGTGAAAAAACGAGCTTTCGACGTCGTACTCTTTCGTCGTATCCCGGTCACCGGCGCTCACGCACAGCCTCCATTCTCTGCCATTTCTTCAAAAGGCAGTGTTTTACGGGAGTTTTTAACCCTAGGATATTTATTCCTATTAGCAAGATCGGTCAATTCTTCTGAGTTGGCCACGTTGTTAAAAAGTGACGTTAAACTGTTAAAAAAAAAAAAAAAATCTGAGTTGGTTTGTCTTGGTGTTGGTGCATTAGTTTATTAAGCTCAGTGGTCTTTTATGTCGGTCCACTGAAATATCATACTGGCCGATGTTTTTTACCATTTGATTGTTTGACTTTTGAGAGCTATTGTAAAATGATTTTGCCAGCAGCCTGAATCTATCCAGGAGTGGAGGCAGTGCAGTAGCCTTGTGTAGGGCATCGGTTGCAAAATGACGTGGTAAATGCAGGGCTCTCTTCAAGGCCCGGTTTTGAATGTCTTATAACTTTTGTATTTCACGATTTACGGCGTAAGCCCATCCGGGACATGTGTATTCCATAATTGGTCTGATGAGAGTGGTACAGATTTTGACTCCAGTAGTTGGAGGTAGTAAGCTATTGGGATTGATGAGAGAGTGTAGTTGTTGTAACCTCGCACTCGCTCGGCATCTGACTTCTTCTATTTGGGCGTGCCACGTCAGTCTCCTATCTAGTGTGACCGAGCGTGGCGGTGTAACGGATAGCGTTCTCGCCTCGCATTCGGGAGGATGGCGGTTCGATCCCCGTCCGGGCATCCAGATTTGGGTTTTCCATGGTTTCCCAAATCACTCCAGGCAAATGCCGGGATGCTTCCTTCAAAAGGCCATGGCCGAATTCCTTCCCATTCCTTGCCCCCATCCTTGCCCCCCATCCTTTCCCGTCTCTAAAGACCTCGATGTTGAGAGACGTAAATACAATAAAAAAAAAAACTATCTAGTGTGACACCCAGATAGCGAACGGTTGTTGACCAGGGATGTCCTTGCCGTTAAGGTGTAGTATAGGATGTGGTATCACCAGTAGCAGCGGATCGCGTAAGCATTATGGTGCATTTTGGCGTGATTGATTTCGATTCTCCATCTCCTAGCAAGAGTTTTCTGTGGTATTTCCTGGAAACGTCGAGTTACAATAGCTCTGCTTCTGCTGAGAGAGAAGTATGCGGTGTCGTCTGCATAGGTCGCAAACTCTACGCCGGGGTTATTTGTTATATCGGCGGTGTACAATGTGTATAGTACCGGTCCGAGAACCAACCCCTGGGGGACGCCGGCCCGGATCAGTCTTCTGGTTGAAAAAGCATTGTTGACACGGACACTGAATGTGCGGCCAGTGACGTAGCTCCTAAAAAGTTTCACATACGGGCCTGGAACCCCTGCTCATAGAGCTTGAGCAGGAGTCTCGAGTGCCATACTGAGTCAAACGCTCTGGAGATGTCAAGTAGCACCAACCCACAGGATTCCTTGAAATAAAAGGCTCTGGTAGTTTTCTTGACGACCCTCATGAGCTGCTGAGTGGTGGAGTGGCCTTTTCTGAATCCAAGCTGGTGGTCAGGAATGATACTGTTTGCCTCTGTATGAGTGTACAGCAGTCCCTCAAACACCTTACTAACGGCTGGATGGAGATTAAAGGGCCGGTTATGTTGGGGGAAGAGTGGGTCTTTCTTATGTATACCGACGCTCTTATGGTCTGTATAGCATTTTATTCCTCCCCCTCTCTCCACCTCGAGCTTTGGTCGCGATAACTGACGCTCACTATCGCACCCGGCACCAGGGCCGCGGCGAATGCAGTTCACTATCGCGTCCGCTTCAAGCACCACTCTTCAGCAACCGCCTGTCTGCTTCATACTCCGACCTCAGGGATTCGGCAGCTCTAACTGATTTTCTGGCGACAATTCACATTACCTTCGTATGCTACATTCTTCTCTCGGGAGCTGCGTGTAGGATTGAGTTTGGATATCTGTTTAGCTTCCCTCGTGTGACGGCAGAGGACGCTGTCGAATGTCGTCTTTTCACATCATCCAGCAGCGAACCCGCGAAGACTGCGTTTCAACGACAGGCCAAGAAAACCTACAATCACCACATTTTATTAGCTGGAACAATAGTTCTCTAAACTTTTACTAAATACTCAAAATTAAAAACTACGGAGCTTTAGGCATGCGTAAATGCATTGTTGTATAACACTTGTTTTCTTTCTTATAACTGTTGGCTCACTTGGATTGGTGCTTGTGCAGGCTTTCGTGGAGAGCAACCGCAGCATCAAGTGGTGTCCGATGCCCGGGTGCGGGCGCGCCGTGCGCCTCCCGGAGTACGAACAGCCGCCTCCAGGGCAGAGGTCCGCGTCGCCTCCGGCCACCTCGCACGCCGTCGACTGCGGCAACGGACACTTCTTCTGCTGGTAACGCAATATCATCACCAACACGTCAGCTGTGCCCTGATCACTCCAACTGGCGGCCCAAGGTCATGTTCCCCTGGCCCCGCTCCTCCCCTCACCACCCCCTCCCTCCTACTTCTCCGAGCTGACCTCTGTATCTAGCTATCAGAGAGGGAAATTCCCCTCCGCATGCAGGGGCAAGGGCAGTGGAGTGGGATGGGAAGACTGACCTTGATCCTCCTCTGCTAACGGAACGGGCTATAGCAGAGGTACAAAACATCTTTTTTACGATCTTCACCCGCAATACTAACTTTCAATAAACATATACCTTACTAAATATTCCTAGGAATAGATGCTTGTTGAAAATATAATAACTATTGGTGATCAAAGAAGTTAAGACTATTGAACATTGCGGGCAGGCACCAGAGATATGTAATTAATTAATTCAAAGATTCCAGTTTATTTGGTTAGTAGGTGTTTTTAACTTCCACCAAAGAACTCCATTTAGTTACTTAAATGCCTCAGTGAGATCACTGTTCATAAGTAATGAACTCGCCTGACATACTTAAAAAAAAAGTAGTAGAAGAACATGATGTGGTGACTTAAGTGGTATTCTCTCGAAACTGCAAGGCCGGCGCTAGGAATTTCGGGCCCGCTCTACAAACTGGCCGGGCAACAATGGGCGTATTCTTGGCTTCAAGGCCTGGGGCTCTGCAGCCGGTGATCGGAGACCCCCCCATCAGTCGGCGGGCCCGGGTATATTTGACCCGCTTACTCCCCCCTCCCTCCCTAAAACCGGCCCTGCTCGAAAGATAACTAATTCATAAACAAAATTACGATTTCTGCTGAAAATGCATTACGTTATAGCTAGATGGAATGACAGCACCTGGAACAATACACGACAACTCGAATCGTGAATAATTAAACTTTTACAGTCTTATGTACGTTAAATGATCACATGAAAGTATAGATACACAAAATATCATTAGAATTTGGAAATTCAGATTGTCGTAATTACACAAATTATTGGTTACAATATCTAAACGATAACTTATCAGAAAGTTAAATAGAATAGTCAGTTACAAATATTGAAATGCTAACTATAGACATCGACAGCAGTAAAAAGCAAGTCATGAATTCAAATAATTCAAATTATTATTTTAGTAAATATCAAATACATAATTTAATATCAAAATCTCAACATGGTCACACATCCTTGGAATCTATAGTAAACGGCAGACTACTTTCTAATTTATTGGACATTTATTGGCGTCATCGTACCTAACGATTTCTGATGCCAAACTACTGTCCATTGTCGTGATCAACGGTTAAACGACGACGAAGAACAACAACTGAAATCGTAGATTGGGCTTCTTCACAGGCGGCATATTTCTTTGATATTTGAATTCAAAAACTTGTTGAACGGGATGACTAACGTTTTGAAAAATGTAAATTATGTAGAAAAAAGATGAAAGTAGACAGAAGTTGGAAGTAAACATGTTTTAATGATATTTACAGTATATTTCTTCTTATTAAAAACGGGCCTTATTTAAAAAATAACCCTCGTATAGTAGCGGCTCGTCGTCAAGGCTCTGAGGCGGAGACGCCCCAAAAGATATATTAAAATATGATTTTAAATAGAATATTAAGAATTTAAATTAACAGGAAGCATTTCGAGAATTTCCCACACACGTTTAAACACTGACTGTCAATACTTTTAGAACCGTGATATAAAAGAATGTTTCTTAAGCGGGTATTATCTATAAGGCCGCGCCTTTGGAACGCCGTTACATTATATGTAGCAGAGATTGGGGGCGTGGCTTTTACGGAGTATAGCTCTTATGAGCTTCTAGTTGGCTCAGCTTGCAGAGCCTACGGTAGTTGAACCAACCCTATCATAATTTTCTTGTAACGCTAGTTAGAACGTAAGGAAATCAGCAGAGTGGTTGAACTTCCACTCTCGAATCCCTGTCTCTGTTTATGCTTTCATGCGTCATTAATCGACGTTAAATATCTATGTTTTGACAATGTTAACTATACTTTTATGTTTCGGGCGTTGGTCATTGTAACAACCATAATATGGGCACTAGTTTGTAAATATTCCGCTAGAGTGCACTAGAATACGGTGATATTAGTTTCACCACCTAGTGAGAATTGTCGAACGATTAGATTAAATAAGCGCTCGAAACATCACTATCTAAGTTGCTAAAGGAGTTTGCACGAGAAAGTGTGTTATTTGGAAGTTTCTTTTGTTTGTGTGTTGTGCGATTAAGCCTGAAGTCTTGTGAGTTATATTTTCGTTTTTGAGAATAGCTGCAGCTTTCCGGCACTCTGAAAGTGCAATATGAATTCGGTTTGAAATTCACTGGGGAACACGAGCTTCGGTAGGACTCTCTCCATCGAGACTTTGACCGCAGGGGTAAAATATTCGCAGCCTTCCCCAGTATAAAAACCACGAGCCACCACTGCTCTCGTACATCACATGTGGATTCGTGTCTTAACAATTTTCGAGTATCGTTGTAAAGTGTTTAGAGTTAACCTTAGTACAGAGCAATAGAACACTCTACTGCCCAGTACTGTGAAGCAAGTGATCGTGGTTGTTCTGCAGGGAGTGCCTGGGCGAAGCGCACGCACCGTGTGGTTGCCGGCAGTGGCAGCAGTGGCAGCGCAAGATATCCGAGGTGCGACCCGAGGAGC